>OW386285.2:321907307-322332307 GCA_936432065.2 Rutpela maculata | reverse complement strand
TTGCTGCATTGTCGACTCCCAATGCAATTCGTGCAAAGTAGCGTGCATGGAACTTTGGTTTTTAAATAGGAGCATCGTGTACGGCATCCGGAGCAACTGAACTAAATCAATTTTCTGCAGGCTGCCTTAATAGAAGGAAGAGAAGACCAGACCGGCGTCCACTCACCAGCAAGCATGGTCCATTCCCATCCTTCTGGCCCTGAAATGTTGTCCATCATTGAGCACGCACGACCCCAAACTTGTCATGCCTGGTATGCTGATCGAAGACAATGCTGCCTTAGTACCTCTTTTGTTGGGGCAGACTTTGTAGACTGCGAGTTTTTGAAGTAAAGAAAAGCTTTCTAACATGATTGACTGAGTAGTTTTCTGCGCCTTTGTAGAAAAGCAAAACAGTAAACTTCTCCAGAACTTGAAAAGTCTCGTCAGAAATAGACTGTTGTAGTAGAGAGATAGCTTGGAAGGCTTCAGCAGCTTCAAGAAATGATTTCCATACTTTCCAGGCAGTCTGTTTCCCTTTCATTGCAAATGATGACACTACATCTGATTCAGTGAATGCATGGAATCCTCTCAATCCAACAGCTTTATGTTCACCCATACTTCCAAACAAGGCATTAATGCTCATGTATATCCTTCCCAGCACCAAAGAGAATTCACATCTCCTGAAGTCTCGCAATTTTGAGAATATGGAAGAAGGGATTGCCAAAACAACTACATCAGTATATCTACTGTGCAAATAATTTTTTTACTCCATGTTCAACAGTATCTTTTAACGTGGAGAAAATCCTGCCGTATGCTTCTTCCTGTTGCCTGCATTGTACTCCATCAATTGAAGTTTCATCCGGCCGAGATGAATGAATTATGCCATCAATCTCAGTACTGATGTGAGCCTAAATACATGTTCTCCAAGTAACTTGAAGAGTTCTGTCTTAATCTGATTGCAGCATAGGTAGTCATTCAAATTTTTTGGTAACTATTTTCTTGTGCCACTTGGCGACGAAGACCAGCGCCTCTCTTATCTCTCACGTGGTTCTTCAGACAGGTTTTTGAGTAAGTATCCCAAGAAATGTGTATTCTGTTTGCATGGAACCTCTCAGCATCATTCAAAATTTTGTTTTTGAATTCCGTAGTACAGTATTAATCCAGGTAGCGAATGCTAAAAAAAGGGTGTAGAGGGAAATGTTAGGGACAGAAAATTTGACTTCGGAACTTTGTTTGGACTAGTCTGGAGATGAACATATCAAAAGTCTCCACTAATAGGTGGTGAGCGGGGGCACTTTAAAGGTCCCATTTTTTTAATTTTTCGCTTATATCTCGGAAACTATGCATCGTAGCGGCTTGATCACTCTATACAAAATTGAATCTAATAAAATTTACTACCTACATTTGTCGATATGTTGTCGTTCTCGAGATATCCGCCCTCGAAATTCGGAAATTGCGGAAAACAATTTTTTTGCCTCACGTTTTTTGCTCTATTCCGTAAGAGCAATGTTGCATTTGCAAATCTTTATTTGAAGTCCTCCGACCTCCAACAGGCTGCTGCAGTCTTCAGAAATGCTTCAACAATGAAAGAAGACATAAAAAAGCTGGGAACAAGTGCCTTTTGAAATGGTATGGGGCCCCACCCAAAGAAGAATCTCTCAACGCTTACCGGTATCAATCCTTCGTTAAATCAGTTGATAACATCAGACCGGACATTTGTTGCCTTCCACCTTCTGAGGGGCTACGAAACAACATTCCCTCAGAACTTTCCACCAAGTTCAATTGTGGCTGGGAAATGAGCTGCCCCTTCACATGTATGGATGGAAGCGCCAAAACAATCTTCTATCCCCAGTGCACAGCGAGTTGCCGGCTGCACCTGACGAAATTTTGAAAATGATATTTTGTAGGTGCACAAAAGATTGTGCAACCACAAAATGTGGTTGAAAAAAGCATTTATCTTGCCTGCCAAAACAGCCAGGGGAACTGTTTCAATGGAGGCCCTGGCACGGTTGACGAAGAAGAAGACACAAATCTACTCCCGGTTATCCTCGATGAAGATCAAACCAGCCCAGATGAAATAGAACCCTGTTCCCTCGAAGAGCCAGCACCCTCCCGCCCAAAGAGAGCCCGGAGGAAATGAAGACACAAGAAAACATTACATTTAACGTTAAACATTACATTAACATTAGGTTTAACATTACATTAAAACATTACGTTTAATATTATACGCAGGTATTATATTATAACATAACATAAAGTTGAAATGAAATTCTTGTTAATTACTTAATCTACCCTTATTCATGTACAGTAATTTGTAATTATAATTTGTCTTTTTCTTAATTTTCAAGGCCGTGGGGCTTGGCTAGATATTAACCGATTTGGCTAAAAATTTACCCGAATTAGTTTTAGATACATAGTAAAAAATTAGAAACTAGCCCATCTACAAATTCAAATTTTCGTGTTTTTCGGCCCACCTTAATAGTCCAGTCAATGAAAGAGTTGTAGAGAACATTTTGGAGGGGAGAATTTTTCTTTTCAGGAATGTGTTGGGGGTAGTCAGAAGGTAAACATACTAAAAGTCCCCGCCCCTAGCCCTGCCGCTTCAGGGGGGAGGGGGGTGGAAAAGTTCCTTTTTTCGATTTTTCGCTTATAACTCGGAAACAATGCGTCGTATGGGAAAAGCTAATCTATGCAAAATTAAACGTAATTAAATTTTCCACAAGAATGTTTATATTCATTTTCTTCCTATGTGTTATAATTTAGATGTTCGCCAGCGAAAATCGATAATTAATAAAAAAAAATCAATTATGTATCTTGTATATTTCTATCAAAGCGGTTTACCGCGGTCTGCTAATAAATCACAGTCACAAAACAATCTTTATTTTACAACACTGGATGTATTTACTAACGTAATATTTTGTCGAAATCTATACATATCCTTAAATATACAGTGTGACTCACTTAAAATGAAGATACTCTTATAACTTTTTCATTTTGTTTCCGATTTGAATTAAATTTTACTCAAGTATAGAACAAATTAGGATCTACTTATGACCAGAAAATCATTCACCTGCTATAAAGACAAAGCTACCTGCGGCACCAAAATATGAGGAAAAAGATTAAAAGTCATATTGATTTTTAATCTTACGAACGATGAATTTTACGTAGCCACCACAAATTGCGGAAACTGAGGACCCCCCTTTGCCAGATGCGCTTATGTATGAGATATCCCCCATCAATAATCAAATCAAATTTTGGTGTATGTACCTTTGTGGTGCCGATCGGATGCATTTTTTAGAATTTCTAACATTCAAAATGTTTTATTTTTTTCAGCATATTTTGGTACCGCAGGTGGCTTTGCCTTTATAGCAGGTGAATGATTTTCTGGTGATAAGTAGATCCTAATTTGTTCTATACTTGAGTAAAATTTGATTCAAATCGGAAACAAAATGAAAAAGTTATAAGGGTATCTTCATTTTAAGTGAGTCACACTGTATATTTAAGGAAATGTATAGATTTCGACAAAATATTACGTTAGTAAATATGTCCAGTGTTGTAAAATAAAGATTGTTTTGTGACTGTGATTTATTAGCAGACCACGGTAAACCGCTTTGATAGAAATATACAAGGTGCATTTATTTTTTTTTTTTAATTAATTATCGATTTTCGCTGGCGAACATCTCGTGAAGTATAACACATAGGAAGAAAATGAATATAAACATTCTTGTGGGAAATTTAATTACGTTTAATTTTGCATAGATTACCTTTTTCCATACGACGCATCGTTCCCGAGTTATAAGCGGAAAATCGAAAAAAGGAACCTTTCCACCACCCTGAAGCGGCGGGGCTAGGGGCGAGGACTTTTAGTATGTTTACCTCCTGACTACCCCCAAAACATCCCTGAAGAGAAAAATTCTCCCCTCCAAAATGTTCTCTACAATCCCCTTTTAGGCATTCATTGATTGGACTATAACCAATATATGTGTTGTATGTTGGTCCAATATTTGTGCTACTAGAGAGACTGAGGAATACAAAAGAAGTGAAATGTCCAAACATGACGTTACCCGAGTAAGAAGAACAAATTAAAACCTCGTGTCAACACATTTTTATGTCCGCCTTGACATTGATATAATAGTTTGAATGTCATATCAGACAATGAAAAATACCGAAATGTTTCTAGTTTTGGACAATACTCACAAATGAAATGAATGAATTTCTTTTAGTTTAATTAATAGTAAATATTTGAGAAAGTGGGTCATTTACGTATTGCCATTATTATTCTTTTTATCTTCAAGAGTATTTCCTTTATTTTCTTTATTATCTCTTTAACAGTTTTCACCACTTTTTTGATAGCTTCTTTAATTGCTACGAAAGGCTTCTTTATTATATCTATTATTTGCTTAACCGCAGTTTTCAGCTGTTCCTAAAACAAAAGAATAATTGCACGTTAATACTACCTATACGTTAATACACGTTAATACACGTTAATACTACCTATACAATAATATACAACGAAAGAAACATTTTGGAAACAAAATTAGATACTAACTGCACTGCGGAATTGATTATATTTGAACATAATGTATAAATCAATTATTTCTAATTATTCAGCCTAAAAGCTAAAAACTACTACTGCACCATAGTCGAATAAAACTTTTTTTTAAAGTTTTTTTCAAGGATTATTTGGGGGGCAATTTTTTTGTGGAAACGCAATTTGTATGTCATCAGGATGCTACAGTAAAGTTTTGTCCGATTTGGGAGTGAAGCGGTTTTTGGAAATTAAGTTTTAATTTTGAACAAAGTGTTTTTGTCTCGTTTTTCTTTAATATGTCGGGTATTGTTCATCGGATCAGACCAAACAAAAAATCAAAATGTTTGTCAATAAATTATGCATAATGAACCGTCCAAATCCAATCAAATTTCAAATTTTACATAAACCGAAATTACTAAAGAAATAATTAACCTTTTTTTTATAAACTTCTAGATCCTGTAGGTGTAAACTATGGAAAATTACAAATAAAAATATTTATTATTTTCCTTAAAAAACAATATTTTTTAAAAATTTTGAACCTTCATAAAAAACTGCCATTTGGTTAAAGATTTTCTTTTTTTTTTAAATTGTAACTTTTTGAGCGGGCTTTGGAATGGTGATTAAAATTAATTTTTTTATTATTTTAAAGTTTTATTTCGTGCATTTTTGTAAAATGCATTTTTTGTAGTGCATTTTTTATGCCGAAAAATATATCCTGCCAAATACTTTTCTCACCTATGAAATGTGCTCCAAAAAATGAACAAATAAAGAAAGTTAGACCATTCTACATTAATCAGAAGCTGAGATTTCGTATCTTTCGCGATTTGTGCATTTATTTCTGTACATATATATTTTTTGAGCGGAAATTGGCACTGTTTATTCTCTAATGTGTGTGAACTTTAGTGAATATATAAAATAAGTTTTATTCGTTAATATACCTACAATTACGCAAGTATATTGGCGCTCCTTTATCAAAGCCGCGGCTGCCACGACAAGAATATTTCCTCCACTCTCGTTACCAAGGCTTAAAGATTGTAGGAAAACGTGCGGAGATGATATCCATGCATTCTACTTACCCATCTATAGTCAAGCGTGTTTTGCGAAACATCAGAAAATGTCATTTTTTTGTACGTTCCAGTGGGACCTAATTTTTGATTTGGAGTATGCAGTTTACGATGAGCTTAAAACGCTATTCTTGCTTTTTCGATATCGATATCGTACGGCCTCATATATTAACGAAGATCTGACGAAGATCTGATCGTTTAAAAATTATCTCTGCCATAATTCATCGAATGCGTAAATATTTTAGGCCATAGTGCAATAGTTAAAGTTCAACATTTTTTTATTTTAGAAATCGAAACACTTTCTAAGGCAATTCCCAAATTTTCAGGTCTTTATTCGGACGTTTAAGCCCTTAAATAAATTACCAAAGTTGGACCGGGCGAAAACGGGACGGAACTTCGCGTGACGTCACTTTGTAGATGCTGATCAGGCGACAGTCGAGATTTAATAATTAAAAACATTGGAGGTGGAATAAAATACAATTTTAAGAAGAAAAGGTTCTATGCAACTTTTCATAAAAACTGATAGTCTTTAAGTTATAACGACTTAAAAGCTTTAAAAAAAGATATTTCAAGACAATATTCGTCAGATAACTCGAAAAGTAGTACATTGAGCGAAAACATGCTAGAGACAAGAAAGCTACTAAATTGAGGACGAATTTTGTTTTCTTCTAATTCCTGCAGTTAATAGTTTCGGAGATCTGGAAGTATAAAGGTGGCGTCTGAACGTCTATAAGATGAAGTGTTTAGTTTAAATGTTAAATATCTCGGAAACTATGGCACTTACGTCAAAAGCGGCAAGAACAAAAATGAAAGACTATTAATTAGGCTTTCAAATGTTTTTCTTTCTATTTCTATAGCATAGAAAACAAAGAAGTCATGACAGAAACAATGTACTTTTTCAATTTTTGTTTATTCAAAATGACGTCACGAATCGGCGAAGCGCTTTCTACTGAAACCCAATTTTTAATATTGAATATCTAAGGATTAGATATACTTATGAAGCTGAAATTTTAACAGCTTATTTAGATGATCGAATTCTATTGAATACCATAAAAAAAATAACGAAAAGAAATTATCGGTAACAAGCCCATTCCCCTGAGAAAATCCGCGGTTCAAATCTTGAACATATTGATTTTTTAAATTTTTAAAATGATATATAAGGTGGAAGAACAGAATTTGACCACTCTGCTCAATTTTCTGAATCTCGCCCATTTTTTACTATATATTTGTAAATAAATAAAGACCTTTATTATAATTATAATTTTTTCTTGTAAAAGCCAGTCACCCTTTAAACTCTGTGGCTCCGACACTCACAGAGGGGAGCTGGTAGTACCGGCAGCCACTTCCCACGCCCGTGGGGTGAGTGACTACTGGGTCCGAGAATCGTGTGCCCTGAGCAGATGTAATGAGCCGAGTATGATAACCTTCTGCATTCTGCCGGCTAAGATCTCTGCCGAATTTCGGCATGCCGGTATGATCTTAAGTTCCGAAAGCAGTGTGTGTCTCGTTCCACCGAGGGCTCCTATAATCAGGACCACTAGCTTAACAGTATGATCAGGGTAAAGCCTGCGGAGTTCGAAGAGTAAATCTCGATATTTCGTCCGTTTTCCTCCTCCTTCAAGACAATGTTAGTTTCCGCGGTGTCGTGTTCTTTGTTAGTATTAGGCAAATATTAAATTAATAACACTTCGTACTAACTTATTGCCATTTATTCCACACAAATACACCTTTAAGGCGGCTAGCATAAGCGCGTGGATACTCATACTGAAATCGCTGTCGTGCGTATCTATCAGCTGGGTTAATAAAAACTTACTCTCTACAAAAACTGTTTAACATAAAAATCATTCCTTAATTATCCTATATACAATATATTACACGCGGGAACCGAGAACTCCACGACAAACATTGTCTTGAGTTGGTGGTCGAGGAGGACTACGTCAGGCTTATTGGCTTGTATTTGCCTGACGGTGGAAAATGAGTAGTTCCAGTAAATTAGGCACTTTTCGTTTCCCACAACGGACTCAATATTTCCCGAAACGTAAGGCAGCACTGGTGTTTCGTCTATCCCATACGAGTGCCTTAAGTGATAATAAAGCACTCACAATGCTGCTCCGTACCTCTGGATATAGGCCGAGACTGCATATACTGGACAAGCCGACAGCAAATGCATTAATGACTCCGGCGCCCTGCGGCAGGCCCTGCAGCTGACATCAGGGACCTCTATACCTATGACACGACTTCGATAGACGAGTGTGTTGAATATACCATCCTGGCACGCCTCGGTCTCGGACTTCAGCCCGGCTGACCTTAAGAAGCGTATTAAAATGTTTAAATTATGTCACCAAAAACAGAAGTAGAAGTAGGACATTGTTTTACTAGTAACAAAATGTTAGTACCGAACGCCACCGTAGTGGACATTGTTTTACTAGTAACATAATGTTAGTTCCGAAAGCGCCGCCGTAGTGGGTATTGTTTTACTAGTAACATAATGTTAATACCGAAAGCCACCGGTGGCGCGCTATCCACTAGCCACTTGTCATATTGTGTCAACATGTAAGACTGTAGTTTGAATATTTGTACATTTATGATAAATAAATGAATTTTTGCATTTTAATACGCTTGAAGAAAAAATAGTATATATTACACGGAGTAGAACGCCTTTTTTTGTGTTTCGCTCAGTTTGCGGCTTCGGCTTCGCCTTAGCCGCAAATCCTGGGCTCAACACAAAAAAAGAGTGCGTTCTACTCCTAGTAATATAATATACTATTGTTTGCAATTTTCCATAACAGATTGCACCTACAAGATCTATAATTTCACCAAGTTTCATTAAAAAAGATTAAGATATTAAAAAAAAACGAGACAAAAACACGTTTTTCAAAATTAAAACTTAATTTACAAAAAATGCTCCACTCTAAGATTGGGTGAAACTTTACTGTAACATTCTGATAACATACAGATTGCATTTCCAGAAAAAAATCCCCCCCAACAATCATTGACATTTTATTTTTAATGCTTATTTTATTCGACTACCATCGTAGTGATCAATACGTTGCACCAACTAAAGAAACAAAATGTACAGGAGCCATTTTGTTGGGCAAGTAAATATAACCATCTATAAAAACTGAAAGTTTCAAGCAAAGAGAAATTGCATTATTTCATTGATAACAAAAAGAACCAGAAAATACCCACATAATGTTTTTCAGTGCATTTATTATTGGCAACTTAAACTGTTTTAAAAGCAACTGACAGATAACTAAGTGATGATATTATATTTTCTTGGTATTGTCTTGGAAATAACAGGATACATGTATTTTTGTTTTTTAAATTGTAGGTGTTGCCCAATAAATTCGTCATGGATCAAATCGTTTGTGATATTTATATATTTGCATAACCTTAGTATAATCTTACATTTATTGTGTAAATGACAATAAAATATTCTAAATATAAACTGGTGACCAATTGGAACGGACCAAGTGAATTTTTAGGTTGAATTTAAATCCACATTTTTTGAGAAAGAAAATAGATATCAACATACGGTTTTCAGGATTTAAGAGATAATTTATTTGTGAAACAGCGAGTTTTGCCCAATTTTTTTATTTTGCACCACGTTACTATCTACAAGGTGTAAAAGAAAAGCGTATTTTTTGCCAATCTTTACAACAACTACTGAGAATCCACAACATTTTTTAAATATTTTTTTGATGCGCATTTTTTTAGTCACTGGTTTATGGGGAGAAAACTGATTTCTTAAATTTGTGATATCTCTAAGGTAAGGTATTGATTTTTTCTAATTCTACGCTTATAGTGGAGAGGAAAGTAAACAGTAAAGCAATCAGCAATGAAGAGCAGAGCATTGACGTAGCCTAAAAACCTTTAATTCTTAAATTCTTTTGCCGTTAGGCCTTATTTTGCTTTGTAAGAGCCCACCAAGTTGAGGAAAAAATGTACCTCTTAAAATTTTGCCCAAAAAAAGACCTTATACATTTATTTGTTGAACTGGCAGTTTTCCCACACATAACCTTGGAAGGTGATATTTTTTAATTTTCTGGGAAAATTCGTGTTATCAATGCAATTCACACTGGTAATGAATGAACGATTCCACGGGCACAGATTTTAGAATATCTTTTGCACATTTGGGGAATAACCTCTACTTATATGAAAAGCAATTTTGTGTGTAATTTAAATTTTTTTAAATCGCGTAAGTCATGGCAATTAAACAAATTAAGATATAGTGAAAAAAATATATTAAAATCATCAAAGTAGGCGGATCTTCTTGAAATCTCGCATAGAAGTATAACTTTTAAATGAGATCAACTTTCCATAGTGTCATTTTGCTGTATTTCTTATTGAACCTGGCCTACTACTTTACCAAACAAGAAAACAGTTTGTGTTTAATTGCCACGGCCTACGAGATTTAAAAAAATTAAAATTACACCCAAAATTACACCCCCCCCTCCTCCCCCCACCGGGAGCACAGTCATCACGACTCGGAAAATCTAAGGTATTATTCTGGATGTTAAAGTGAACATTTCTCTAAATGTTCAAAAATATTCTAGTCATTTTCGCTAACAAAGTTTAGTTAAAATACATGCTTTTCGTTCACATCCTGTAGATAGTAACGCGTTTAGAAATAAAAGAGATTGACAAAACTCGCTGTTTCACAAATAAATTATCCCTTAATAGTGTAGTTTCTTATCGAAAAGATCGTGATCTGCTGGATTAAAGCTCCAAATTTTGCACACTTCTTATATACCCTCAGTACTATCAATTCAGGGAGGTGCCCGATTTCAGTGTCCGCCATCTTGAAATACGACGCCATCTTTGTTTTCTTTGGACTGTACGTGTAAATTTTCGACTTTTATTTGGTTTTTATTAAATATCTCCTCAACTTCTGGGTTTGTAGAAAAAAGGATTTAATGTAAACTAAATTTGCTACAATTTGAGATCAGAGTCGCTTTTGTAACTTTAATATTTTGCGAGATACAAGCTTCCAAAGTTTTGGACCTTTTCAGGTTATTACGAAAACCTATATTTTTGTCGGTTTTGCTAAATATCTCAAATGCTGTCAGTTTTACAGCAAACATTATTTTATTAATGTATAAGAAGAATAAATAGGCTACAATATGAGTAAAGAAAGACGACGATACAATCACAATTTGCTGAGATAATGTATTTGACCATGTTACAAACGTTTCAATAAAAATTTTACAGAATAACTATGAAGAAAGTAATCATAAAAATTATATTTATATTGCTGCTATTATTATATTTATAATGTTGTTGTTTACTGTTCATAATGGCCTTTGCAATGACAAAGAGCTGTGCAGGCAAGTGCAGCCTTGTCACAAACGCAATTCTTAGAGCACAGAGGTTCAGTCTTACATCCGCACTTGATTAATTCCCTACAGCTTTTGCTTGCTTCCGATATAGACATTCAAATTGGTTGCCATGTCTCTTCGTTTCTTTTCCATCCAAAGTTAGCCGGAGTGGGTGCATTTTGGAGTGATTTCAAATTGGTTAACCAGATGCTAGATTGATAGATGAAGCGATTAGTGTGTTGAATGAGGGCATCCTGTGTGGGCGGTAGAATTTGCATCATCTTTACTTTTTTCCTTGTGTGAAGAAATCCTCTTTGAGCTTGTTGATGCTGTCAAGTTCTGTTGTGCCATCGTACAGGATGCATGTGAATAGTTCTATAAGTTCAAATGCCTTTGTTTTAGCATCTATTGGCTGAAATCGATGTTTTGCAGAGAAGATAAATCCTTCAGTGCCTGGAGGGTATGCTTTCCACGTCTTCCATACTGACTTTTTCTCCTTACCCAAAAAAATTGTGATGTAGTGTCTGAACCCGTGAAAGCATGGAAAAAGGGCAATGCTTACGACATATTTTCTCCGAGCTCTTGGCAGATGGCGTTGATATTGGAAGTGTTTACCCTTACCAAATACAATCCAAAATTGAATATTAGGTTTGTAAGTTTGTAGCTCGAAAATGATGCCTACTAGTACCACAATAACATCTGTGTCAACTGTACTTATAAGGATGTTGGTTGCACCCTTTTGTAATGCATCTAATACATGAAGACACATTCTGGTATCAGCATCTTCTTGGACAGTTTCGAACAACGGTGCACTGCTATTTTTTGAAATAACAGATTTACCATAGGTGATGTATATTTCTTTACCTTCTTGCAAGTCATAAGCTGCGACTACATCACTTAATAGGGTAAACAGTTCTGTCTTGTTCTCTGAATTCTTCAGGAATGTAACAAAGTTTTTGGGGAGTATTGTTTCCCTTGTGACTTTTCTCCTTTCTCCCTTCCCTATTTTCACACGTGTAGTTTCCTTCAGACTTGCTTGGCTTGTATATGTTCCATACAACATCGATTCTTAGGCAAACCTGAAGTTGTCTCTTGATCCGTGGTACGAAGACCATATCACTATATAGTCTAAAGTTGTAGAAAATTTATTCTAGATTAAAGTTGAAACCCAACTGATTTTCGTAATAACCTGAAAGTCCAAAACTTTGGAAGCTTGTATCTCGCAAAATATTAAAATTACAAAAGCGGCTCTGGTCTCAAATTGTAGCAAATTTAGTTTAAATTAAATCCTTTTTGCTACAAACCCAGAAGTTGCGGAGATATTTAGTAAAAGCCAAATAAAAGTCGAAAATTTACAGTTACAGTCCAAAGAAAACAAAGAGAGTGTCGTATTTCAAGATGGCGGACACTGAAATCGGGCACTCCCTCCTGAATTGACAGTACTGAGGGTATATAAGAACTTTGCAAAATTTGGCAGCAGGTCACGATTCTGCATAGTATTTATTCTAAGCCACCAGACTATAAATATTGAAAACCGCACATAGATATCTTTCCCAAAAAAAATAAAAAATTTCTAAAAAATCGCTTGGTCCGTTTCAATTGCCTAGCAGTTTAGATAAATATAAAAATATCGTAATTCAATATCACTCGACTAAAAAGGATGTGAGATATGCAACCAATTCAACAAAATATGAATTAATATCATAATAGCTTTGTGAAAACTGGATTATGTTTCGACCAACTGGGATGGATGTTGACGGTGATCTCAATATTGAAATGGCTATAATTGATTTAAGTCATGCCTTCGGTAAGGAAGGAATTGATCAAGTGAAGTACCATATTCCGGCGGAATATTTCCTAAACGTACTAAGCCACAGAGCCAGATACGCCCACCAATATTTTTATTGGTCTTTAAAAAATAAAATTTCTAACAATGTAAAAATATACTAAAAAGTCGGTTATAAACATTTTTTGTCTTGGAAACTTTACTTTAGGCGTTCACTGATAAATAACTCTCAATAATTACGTAACGGTTAACCTTCTGCGCTTCTACAAAATGAACAAAACTGTCTCTTGTAGGATATAAACAAAAAGTGCTTATATATATAAAAGTTAATAAAACGCACGGTTTACTAGTTAAAAGTCATTAAGTAAAATTATGTCAATTGCATTTCCGACATTCTGAAAATGGCTGATTCTGAGTTTATGCCCACTCTGCCAGGTTGACACCATGGAAATTGATAAGAACCATGCTGCCTACATTACCCAACCGGTTGATTTTCTGGACATCAAAGTGCATACAGAACGACGCTTATCAAATAGACTAAAATTCTAAATAAAAAGTAGATAAGCCCTTCAACCAAAAACCAAATTAGTTCCACATACAGTAAGCATATAAACTAATCAAAGCTAAGCCTTTAAGATCTTAACCCATAAATCCTATACCGATACAACCTAAGCTCATAAGTCCATAAACCCTTAATTGAAAACCCTAAACATGTAAATCTATAAACCCGAAACCCTAAACATATGTACCTGAAACCCTAAATATGTAAACCTATAAACCCGAAGTTCTAAATCCGCGAACTCAGAGTCTGAGTCTTAAACCGCTTTAAATAAAAACCTCCTCAACTTGAAATCCATATACTCAAAATTCATACAAAAACGAGAAACTGATGAAGTTTCAAAATAACTTTTCAAATCATTTATAATTTCATAAGTCGGGAGCTCAGAATCCATAAATTCTAAACTCGCGAATCCAAAATCCTTGCATTTAAGGCCTTAGAGCCTTATCTAAACATTTATTTAATAACAGAAATATTCTGTATTACTTCCACATCCAGTGGAAGTATAGTAACGACAAAAAAAATTTTTTAAATTTTTATTGTTCAAATAGGCTTAGAATGTCATGAAACGTCGAGATTTTAAGTTTGAACGAAAACAAAATTTCTGTCTGTCGGTCTGTCTGACTGTTTGTCTGTCTGTCTGTCGGTCTGTCTGTCTGTAACTTTTTTTGTGCGCACGTTTACTCTGGAACCGTTTGAGATATTGACCTGAAATTTGGTACACACATGTACTTTAACGAGATCTAGAACTAGATTATATTTTCATCTTGTTCCGTCGAAGGGTTGGGGGGTAAATTGGGGTAAATTTGGGGTAAATAGGTAAATCAAGTAGGTAAGAGTCCATAAAATTGTTATTTAGTATGTACGAAAAAAAATTGTGATTTAGTGTGTATAAGAACCAGAAACCTCAAAATATTTTTTTACTTCATCCACCCCCACTACCACCCAAAAATTCATTACTCCGATAAAAAAAAATCGTAGATGGACAACTTTGGTGGTAATCATAGAAAATGATCCCCACATCAAGAATATCGTAGCTGTATTTTCAAAAAACGGCAGGTTAAAAAAAAAAAAATCAAAAATCTCTTTAATTTTCTGTTTTATTTTTGGCTATCGCTGCCAATATCTCGCAACCAGTGCGAGATTCGCTAAAACTTCAAGAGACCAAATCGAACTTACGGCTTCGGAGTTGTCGGCGTCCGGTGATTTCATGCGGCTTTTTTTGAAAAATTTAGAAATTCGGTGTTATGTGGTCAAGCAATTTATTGTTTAAATTCTTTATCAAAATAATTCACTACTAGGAGTATTTTATGGTGTGTAAAAAAAAGGTTGGCCTGGTTTAAAAACTTAGCGGCCGTGTGTAGAATGTCCAAAAACTTCTCGTATATGTAAATTTTAGACATTCACGGCTTTTTCATATTGCCGTTTTTGTAAATTCATTGCAAGATCTGAAAAATCTATTCAGTACTTTAATTTGCATGAATAGTATAATAGTAATTTATGCAACAAGTGCATAAAGTGCTACTTTTTTCCACAAATGGTAAGTTCGACTCAAGAACCGTGAGCAAGTGCGGCAATCCCATGAATAAAAAAATAGTGCATTGTAATACAAGTGTGGCAAAGGCTTCTATTATACGAGTTTTGCAATGAGGCTTGCCACACGTGTGTTACTATTTTTTCTACGATTGTCAAGTTATTTCCTTTAAAGTCTTTCAAAATTTTAAATTTGTGAAGATGTAATCGAGGTGTGTGGCAAAGTGACATTTTCTACACTCATTTTAAAGACAGAAAATTCGAATTTCAACAAAATCGTACAAAAAATTCTTGCCACACGGCGTGCGGTAAAGCGACACTTTCCGCGGTAATTTTGAAGTTAGAAAAATTGACTCTCAACACAATCGTAGAAAAAGGTACTTTATGCAATTTCTATATTTAGATAAATAAAGAGCCTGGGAAGTAAGCATGGGATAGTGGGTAGGGTTTGGGAAGTCTCGACATTCTCAAAGTCCTGGGACACAAGACATCGCAGGGTCAAAGTCCCGGGACGTCCCGGGACTTTTAAAAATCAAATTAGAATCGAGTTCATTTTTGGCGAGTTGTATCAATAAAATCGCAATTTTAGTAAAAATCAACATTTATTGAATATAAAATCAAATTCTAACATTTCTAACGTTATTATTATTAGAAAACGCGAGCAGATCCGAAGATTCGCAGTACTCAGGCCTGTCAGCCCATTGTATATTCACGACATTTAGGATCCCCTAGAAAAGACCAGTGTTCTCCATGAAGGAGAGCAGCTCTTTCCAAGTACATTCCGTAGTTCCTCCGGCTGTAGAAACTGCCTTCCGAAATACCTATTCCTTGACACTTCTATTGGTGCACAATGGCATAGAATATGAGTGATGGATTCATCCTCCACTCCACACATCCTACAAGTAGGATCATCTTTCAACTACATTGTTATCAGGCATACCATCCGTCTCAGTCGTTCTCTATCGAGCTCTATCAGCCACTTTACGGTGGAGCGGTCGAGGGCCCCTTTATAAGAAGTCTCGACTGTCTCAATCCGGGGGCCTGAGCCCAATAGTTGTCAAACTATGCCGTAGCCCAGCCTTGAAGCTTTAAAGCAGTTAGGTCTGCCCTTCCTCGAGCTACACAGCTCATCCTTACCCTACCGATGATCCGGATGACAGGAGGCCTCTTGGCATCCTGTGAACCGGCAGTCTCTCCTGCCAAAAACCCAAACACCCAACTGACCGATGACTACCCCCCGGGGGAAACAAGCTGGCGAAGAAAAGAAAACGAAGACAGAAGAACGCCAGTAGAGGCCTTAGCCAGCAAGGTCCAACGAGCCAGGACCCAGGGAGGTGTGCCGAAATCGTCTGCACCGCTCACATTTGTGAGTGGGGCCGACGTAAAGTAAGTTCGCCCGCCCTGCACGAGGCTGGTCCCCGGTCTTCAGCGATGTATTGGGGTAAAGGGCAATAGTCCTGCCCGGCCCCAGTCATCCGAGACCGACATCTTTAGCCAAGAATATTGGCGCCTTGAAGCTCTGATTGTATCTAACGTATATTTCTAACGTTATTTAAAGTCTAAACAATTCGTATGTTTAATTCTCATACAACAGATTCATTTTTTTGTAATAAAATCTTATAATTAATTATTATAAAACATAAAACAAACTTAGTAAAGTAACCATACTAATCATCAATAGTCATCATTTAGTCTCTAGCCGTTAGTCATAAAAATATTATAATGAACTATCAATTAGTAATTTTTCCTAATTTAATAAAAATAGGCTTTTAAAAAAATTAATGCATTAACAGCTTTGTCCGACAATCTGTTTCTGATTTTTGTAATAATGCCTCCGGACAAAGAAGACACTCTCTCGTTTTCAACATGTCCCGGGACACGAGACAATTAAATTTGGGAAAAGTCCCGGGCCTTCGAGACACGAGACGTCTTAGTGGCCCTAATGGAAAGTCAGGACGACATTTTTCTGTAGGATGGCTTATCTAAAAGGCCCGGTCGTTGCACGAGATAGTTTTTGAAATATATGCAAAATAAAAAAAAATAAAAAAATGGCTTAATATATTTTGACCCCTATTATATTATAGACCCATTAAAGTGGCATCATATAATAAATTTATGACAAAATTTAAAGAAAAATATTTCTGCTCATATGACTCGGCACAATAATGAAATTTTCATCATGAATCCCCTTAATTATGTACTGAAACATATTTTTGTTTTCAAAATATTTGTGAAGAATAGAATAGAATATATATTTACCAATTTCTTGATACATATTTATGTACATTTGGCAATTCATAGTCAGGTATACATTAGAGAACATATATCATGCAGTATATAAGTTAAAATAACATGGCATACATATCAGGCATAGATAACAACACCAACATTAAAGTTAAACTAACATTATTTATAAAATAAAACTGATGGCAAAAGACATATTATTCCACATAATTGTAAAAGACACATGAATGTAAATACGAACAGACACACACGCATATGCCTATTCACACATAATAATTTTTATATAATAGCAGCGCGAGTAAAATAGATCTATATATTTAAAGACTAATTCACATTATAAAAGGCATTTCTTAGCAGTATACTCTATTTCTTTTTTAAAAGAAGGCAAGTTCTTATCTTTAATTGATTTAGGTAAAGTATTAAACAAGATAATACAATTATAGTACGAAGAGTTTTTTTTATTTCCAATAACCAAACTAAGGCTGCGTATGTGATGGTGGGTCTTATAACACTGGTATAGAGCCAGTGCACCATACCAGGCTTGAGCCACCAGACGACTGTATGGCAAAGTCGTCTGCATGTTGGCAGTATGGCAAAAGACTTATGTATCGTGTGTTGGTTCCAGGTAAGTTTGGAGTCTATAGCGACTCCAAGGTATTTTTACCTCTCCCGACATCTGTAATTGTGTGTCTTGGAGAACTAAAGGAGATTTCTCCTTCTAGTGAATGGGACGATGCTGGTCTTTTGAGGACTGATTTTCAGCCCCTCCTCATCAGTCCATTTTTCACCATATTCAGGACCTCTTGTAGACGGTCCCTGACAATGTTGTTAAACTTCCCCCTAACTATGATGTCTATGTCGTCAGTATATCCTTGAACTTCGAATCCATCGTATGTGAGTTTCTCCGTCAACTACAAGGTTCCACAGTAGAGGGGACAATACATCCCCCCGCAACTGACGCGTCTAAGGTATCATCCATCATTGTGGTGAATACCACCCTGCCTTTGAGCATAGCGCCTACCCACTTACAACAGTTGTCCTCAACGCCAGGCTTTCTTGCAATTCTAATGAATGAGTTAGAGGAGGTGTTGTCGGATGCCCCCTTTATGTTGAAAAAGGCACTCACTGTTCCATCTTGTGAATTAGATGGAGTGCCGTTTCCGTCGACATGCCTGCTTTGTATAAATATTGGCTTTGATGCAGTGGGCTTCTGACCAGTATATCATCCCTGATATGCCTATCAAGCATTTTTTTCCATTGTCTTAAGTTGGAATGACATAAAATTTATGTGTCTTAGGGACTTGGCTTGATTATGGGAGTTTCTCCCGGTCTTTGGTATAGATATCACCTTAAATGGCTTCCAAATTTTTGATATTTAACCCAGCGCTAGGCTGTGCGGAGTTTTGATGCTAGCGAGTCTACACCACGGTGTATTAAATAGGTGGTCCGACGTACGGCACTTTCCTCTTATAATAATGGCTTCACAAGTGCATGGTTTCTATTTACTTTAGTAGATGGCGCGAGCAATAAGGTCCTACAATTACCTGGGCATGTGCATCGTATAACTAACATAACCTCAAATTTTTCGTTTATTCTCATTTTTAATGTTTGTATAGGCATTTTTAGCTTGGAGCCATACTGGCTCCAAGCAAATATTTAAAAATCCACGCAAATAATTTTTCAATACTGTTGATTAATAAAAATTGACTGCTAATTGTAGGTTAGATTTCTAACCTGCAAAAAGTGTCTTATTTTATTGTGACCAACTATTTAAAACTTCATACACATTATGTTGAACTTGATTTTGGTTGAAAGTACAGGAACCAGACAGAAATTTTAATAATAGCTACGTAATACTTGTAAATCTTAAGAAATATATATTTTTGAGGTTAGCTGTGGCGACACGTGCAATGCTGCATGTACAAAGTAAGTACTTATGAAGCCACTGTGAGAGTTGTCGTCGCATCACCTATTTAATACACCCTGGTCTATACCTTGCTGTAGCATTATTGGCCAAATTCCGTCATATCCCGGAGATTTGTATTTTGTATTCAAATGAGTTTTTTGTCCATCTGATTTTGGACTGATCTGTTACCTTTTTTTGTCACTGTCCAGTCTACCCTGGTAACCACGTTTCCAGTAACTTCCAGTTCTGTTCCTAGCCATTCCTCAGGTGATTGATCAATTATTGTGGATCCGAGGAGTAACTCATCCATTGTTTCCTTGCCTGTCTTGGTATGTTGACTTGTCTCAGTTAAGAGAGAGTTTGTTGTCTACCGATTTTTCTTCGAGAGAATTTTCGGGAGTCTGGATCATTCCGAAATACTTTCTATACTCTCGCAATGCTTCCTTCAGGCATCTCAGTGCTCGGTTATACTTAGTCAAGGAGGTCCTGTAATCATCCTAATTTGCTGATATTTTTGCAATGTTGAATTTCTTTCTCATTTGCCTTCTCATTGTGTTGAGGTCTTTGTTTCACCAGGTGGGTTTTATTAAAACTAGAGGACAGTTATTCTCATATGCAGAGATAATTGCATTCTGTATTTATTCCGCAGCTACCTCAACATCCTCCTCGCTTTTGATATTGATCGTAACCCCAGCAAGTCCCCGGGCAAGGTATTCCTTGTATCCCTCCTAGTCAGTCCTACGTGGGTTACCATATGTTTCTGTTACCCGGTCTACTTCCGTTATGTTGAATCTTATGTGCCTGTGGTCCAAACAACTTCCTTCCTCAGACACATGCCAATTACTAATTAGATTACAGGCATTAATTATGTTGTTCCTATCGTTATATCTAACACTTCTTGCCTTTGTGTGATTACAAAGGTCGGAGTATTCCCTACATTTATTATGTCCAAATTATGTTCCATAATAAATTCAAAAAGTGACTCATCTCTTTGTGTTGTTGGTGCTCTCCCAGATCGTGTGGTCCCGTGCTTACCCCCCCCCCCCCCCCAGGCTGTTTATTTGTTTAAATATGGAAATTAATGGGACTCGTAGAACAAATATTGCATAAAACTCATGCATAAGGTGCCTTTTTTTAGTCATGGGCTTCAAATTTCTTCTCTTGAAGTTTTAACGTATCTTGCACTAGATGCGAGATATTGGCATCGAAAACTAAAAAAACAGGAAATTAAAGAGATTTTTAATTTTTTTTTGAAAACCATTTTTCGAAAATAATTTCCACCAAAGTTATCTCGTCGACCTACTATTAGACACTGAACAATAGTCTGGGGCCCAACCTACTTAATCTAGTGCTTGTCCTAAACCAAGTATGGTTTATAATAGTCATCGGATATTCTACAAATAAAAATTTAGATGATTCATTAAAACTTGAAAGCTATAATACCATTTATGTTTATAATTAGTTTTAGAAATAAGCTTTTAGAATATCTTATAGAGTACCTATATTAAAACTAAAATAGTTACTCGGGCGCTTTATTGGTTATTCGGTCATGATTTGAATTAGTTTTGAATTCGTTCAACCATGACATTATTTTGGTATAAATTTGGAAACATTTTTAGTTGTATGTTAATTTTAATCATTACCAGACGATGCCAACATGGTTGGCAAAACCCGCGAGTGGTGGTATTCGAGTGCAGCGTTCAAGTATTTAAATGTTTATAGAAACTACTTCAGAAGTAAGTTTGGCCCTTAAAAATGTCGCTCTAATTGCTTATCGATGTTTAAAAGAGGAATTAATGAACTTTTTCCAAATTATCATTGATCTTACATTTCTTTTCCTTTACATTATGCTATGCCATTATATTGTGTTTAATTAAATGACATTATTAGAATAATTTAATTTAAAATTTGATCATGGCTGCACATACTATGATATAGAAAATAAAATAAAATATAATACTACGGGAGCCCACTCTAACTGTACGTGGTCCCTCCCCCGATCCTTGGGGGACAATGTTTTTCTTAAAGATTAAAGCATAAGGAACAATTTTAGACATGTATCAAAAAAAAACTGGCTGTACTTTCAAAATGGCGTCCGTTTATAAAAAAAAAATTGCAAATATTATTTTTATCATTTAACACAAAAACTAAAAAAGAAAGAGAAAAACTTTCTACACAAAAAACAAAGTGCATAAAATTTTCTACAATTTTGTTCCTATACAATATTTGGATAGGAGTTACCATTTTCCAGATAAATGATTCAGCTCTTAAAATAAAATATAAAATTCAATATAAAACGTAAGTAACACCTCATTCGCTTTCAGATTCACTATCGCTGTCTCCTGTACATCGAATATTTCTTCCAAGTTTTCTTCCTCTATTGCTTTATTGATAATACCATTATCATCCTCACTTTCGTCTATTATGATTTAATTTGGAATCATCTCCTGAAAAATTTCAGCAAGCGATTGAGGCAGTATTTTATCTGCTGAACACCAAAGAGTTCTTGCCATCAATAACCATTCCAAGGCTTTGGAACATTGTGAATACCTTCGTCGGCTAATCGCCAAATACGTGTTGCTAAACACTCATTTTAATATGCTCGATGAGACAAGCTTTTGATGAAGAAACATCAACTGTAGTGTCAATTGATAAAGACAAATCTTTATCACCACATTTCTGTCTAATGGCAATTAGGCGAAGCTCGTGTACGTTAGCGCATTTCTTTGATCCATATATGGCACATGTAAACTCCTCTAGTGATGCAAATAATTTATCATCAATATTCCAGCTGCTTCCCAACTCTTGAAATATTCCGATATATTTGGTATATTTGGGAGAAAGTAACATTTTATCTTTCTTTTTCCCTTAAAGGCGCTGACTGAGTCGCATCCAGTAAATGAATGAAGGCCCAGTAATGCCGAACATTTTTGAGGTCCATATTCTTCTGCTAATGCGGATATGTTAATAAGCCTTCTTTTATTGCCAAATCCGGTATCAAGGAGTAATTTATATTTAATTTTACTTCCACGTCCAGTGAAAGTATAGTAACGACAAAAATATTTTTAAAAATATTTATTGTCCAAATAGGCTTAAAATGTCATGAAACGTCGAGATTTTAAGTTGGAGCGAAAACAAATTTTCTGTCTGTCTGTCGGTCTGTCGGTCTGTCGGTCTGTCGGTCTGTCGGTCTTCTGTCTGTAACTTTTTTTGTGCGCACGTTTACTCTGGAACCGTTTAAGATATTGATTTGAAATTTGGTACACATATGTACTTTAACGAGATCTAGAACTAGATTATATTTTCATCTTGTTCCGTCGAAGGGCTGGGGGGTAAATTGGGGTAAATTTGGTAAATCAAGCCAGTAAGAGTCCATGAAATTGGTATTTAGTATATACAAGAGAAGCTAAGGTCTCAAAAAAAATTTTGGCATTAGCCACCTCCATTACCACCCCCACCTCCTTATTAAAGGGGATGAACAAAAAATGTGATTTAGTTTATGTACATTAACCAGAAACCTCAAAATATTTTTTTACTTCATCCACCCCCCACTACCACCCCCCTATCACCACCCCCACCCCACTACCGATGTGGGGTATCGTTTTATGGGTTTTTGGGGTAGAGGATTTCAAATATTATATTATTAAAGTTCCATAAACAATTATTTTCACATACAAAGTTTTTCGTTGTGAGTGACTTGGATAGAAAATCTGGATGTGGAAGTAGTGATTCCTTGGGCAGCGGTTTTATTGGAATGAGCCAGCAGAATCCAAACGATGTCATTGTCAACACTTTTGACCCTATTCTGTTCATAACCCATTGTTACCGTTTTCGAGATAAATGTCTACAAATTATAATATTATTATTATTATTATTATTAATTTTTTTCAGTTTGCTTTATTTTTGTTATGTTAATAATATAAGGTTATATTAAACGCCTTACAATAATTGTCAGTTATTTCCTCTAAATGAATTACCGATAAATGAATTTCCATGTTTTCTTAATTTTGGGCACATTTATCTGGAAAATGGTAACTCCTATTAAAATATTGTATAGGAACAAAATTGTAGAAAAGTTTATGCAAATTGTTTTTTTGTGGAAAAAGTTTTTGTCCATCTTTTTTAGTTTTTGTGTTATGTGACAATAACAACATTGGCAACAGTTTTTTTTAACATATGGCCGCCATTTTGAAAGTACAACCAGTTTTTTTTGGGCACATGCCTAAAATTGTCTTAGGCTTTAATCTTTATGAAAAACATTGTCCCCAAGGATAGGGTGCACGTACAGCTAAGGAGGGCACCCCGACTATAATTGAAAATTAAATAATATTACCTGTCCGCATGCCAAAGATTCACTAAGAATTCCCATATTATTCAATGTATTCCTTACGGGTCCGGAAATAGCTAGTATAAATGCGTAAGCTAATAGAGCCTGCCTTCCTCTTTGTGAAAAAAACTGTGGCAGTGTAAGCAGCACAATACATCTAGGGAAGAAAACGTTTAAATTTAATTGTTTTCCAATTTGCCAATTAACATAACACTCAGAGAGTGCTTGACTGCGATGGTGTTAATTAATTTTCTGCATTCTGCCATATATTATATTTCTTTTAGAGTAAAACTGACGTTCAATTCAAATGAAATTTTACCACAGGTTCATGATATATCTCTGATAACTAATAATACTGTTTTAATTTGATTAAAATTGACATAAATTAGGATGTCGATGTCTAGCTTATGTAATGAAGCATTATGATAAGTCGACTTTTTTGTAAATATTTCGTGTAAAGCAGAGATTAACCCCCCCCCCCCTCCAGTGCTGAACACGATGCAAATGGTGGTAGAAGTTTTTGACCGCCGCAATCCTCTGAAACGTCCAAAAACCACCCTTTTATGGATCCTTTAATGTTTTCATATATAAACAGGTCTGGGGAGTGATTTATTGACGGGTTATACTTGAAATAACATGGGAGGGGGTTATAGAGTAAGTGAAATCCAGGCAGCAGGCCTAGGGGGTTGATTACACCCTGACGATGAATGGAAAATCTTTTTTTTTTTCAATGATTCGGTTCAAACGCGTATCCCCTGTTTTCGGGTCGCTGATCGCGGGAAAAATATTTTCACAGATTTGGGCCGAAAAATAAGTAAAATTTTTCGGCCCAAATCTCTTGCTCGAATATTATGTTACCTATATTTCACGTCTATAAATGTTTCTTCGACTAATATAAAATAACTAATATAAAATAAAATATTAACACTTTCACTCAGTTGGGGTGGATAATGAAAAATAATTCTTTGGAGTGTTTTCAGAAAGCAAATTAATACCAGATATTTTTATTAAGATTACCACTGTACTTGTAAGAACAGCTGTTCTGCAAAGGCCAAATGTGTGAAAATTATACGCCAGATGATAAAGATGTTTGTACAGAAGAGAGAGCAGATGACGATGACGATAATGATGATGATTTTTATTTTAATATAATCCCTGGAATTGGTTTAAGCGATTCCGATTCAGATTCGCTTACTAAAACGGCGGATGAAGAAGAAGAGATTAGGATAGATAGGTTTTTTTAATTAATTGTAAGCAAATCATTTATTTTGTCATATAAATATTTTGATGTAATTCTTTGAATAAACAGTGCCATTGACGAAAAAATGTACTATTCATTACTCCCCGATAAAGAAATCATTATACTCTACTTAGCAATCTAGACAATCATCGCCCCAACGATAACCTGTGGATGAGGGTAAGTTTCCACCCATTATAGTCGTTGAAGAGAGTCGGAGATGAAGGTGAATATTTTCATGGTGATCAGCGTCTGCGAAAACGGGGGAGGCCGTATTGACGATCCAAAATGTACCTAATTAATGAATTTTAGAGCCCTTGGAAGGGTTGAAGCAACGCCGAGGTCACTACCACCTTCTCTTCTATGAAAAATGAAGGAATCTGCACAGAAATAACGATTATGTATGTGTCGAAAAACCTGTAAATCCTCGATGTTATGCTCTCTGGTGAGTGAGTGGTTTCTGCCCGTTTCTGCCCGTTTCTGCCCGTTTCTGCCCGTTTCTGCCCGTTTGAGTCGGAGCTAAAAATGAATATTTTTTCCGTGATCAGCGACCCCGAAAACAGGGGGATACGCTTTTGAACCGAATTATTTAACAATAAATGATTTTCCACCTCTCGAGAGGGTTTAATCGACCCCCTAGGCGTGTGAAAACATGGTCTAATTTCCGTGGATTAAACTTAAACATTTGATTTTTTTACTTACCGTACTGTGGTGCTGAAAGCCAAACCAATCGTCAAGATACATCCTAATATCGAGCACATAACTGTGGCAGTACTAAGCTTAAAACTAAGTTGGAATACGAAAACCATAAAAAATATATGAGTCAAAATAAAACCGCTTATAAATCCAATGATGCTTTTCAGTAAGTAATTCTCCCAACTACCATCATGGCGCAGTTTGAAGCAAAACTTCTCTAAACAGTAACAATTCAGAATCTTCTTTACAATTGACCTAATTGCAATTTTCAGTTTCACAGCACAATGACCAAATAGTCTTCTTGTTTTCTTTTTCTTAGATATTCTAAGCGAGTCATATTTCTCTTCCACCAAATCGTCCTTCAATTTCCTTAATTTTGATGCGGTGCAGATTAATTCAAAGAACGCCATTATTAACAACTTAACTTTTAAGTAATAATTATAATGCTTAATGTCATTTTGACAGACACTTACTTAAACAAAGAGAAGATTTTTTTCAACTAACGTCGATTTATTTTCAAGGTTAGGCAATTTAATTATTTTTCATATCCTATGTACAGGCGAAACAACAAAAAGGTTTCCAACCTGAAAGAAAATTTATCGTATGTAATATCACTAGTGCTTAAAATTTTATCGAAACTTTTTTCGAAAGCGTGTTGCCTGGTAATATAAAGAGTGCAAATTGGTAGTTTATTATCTGATTAAATTCCGACCGCTTTAGCGGGAGGGATTTAATCTTTGATAATAAACTGCCAATTTGCACGAGTTATATTAACTAGGGGCGACTTAGCTTGAGAAAAAATTTTTAGATAAAATTTAAAGCACGAGTGGTATTTGTGGAGAATATTTCACGAATAAATAATTCATTAAGTATATCTTCAATATTATGTTCAGTAATTAATTGCCTTCAGACGTTTCCTTGTTGCTTTTTAGAGATTACTCACTCACCTTTATCTTCAATTTCATCATTTACGTCACATAAAAATGCATTTCCAAAGCGACTCATCTAATAAAAAACAAAGTAGATTTAAATTATGACAATCAAGAAAAACAATATACGTTAAACCATAGGTACTGTAACTTATAAGACTAGTCATCACAACAAGGCACGCTTCGACCAACCACATTACCGGTGAAATCACACAAATTGCATATTACCAATCTATCCCTTTTACGTTCTAAGGCTGCCGGCTCAGATGGTATGGTACCGCCATCTAGTAACGCTAGCTTAACTTAGTTACTACACTAAACAGTGAATTGAATTATTATATTAAAGTGTTTATTAATATATATTTATGTATTTAATCCTTGTTTCTAATTTGAGAAGTTTGATAGTTAAGTTAAGGTTTACTTGTTTAAGTGGAGAGACTTTAAGTACAACGAATTATAATGTATATAGTGATACTGCAGAGTTTTGATTTTCCAAATAAGTGTTAGCTGCTTTGTAATGATTGATGAATTACCATATGTAAGTACCTACATTTGTGTATTTATCATGAAATAACTGATTTGTGTGCTTCGTAGATATTCATATTTAATTTTAGTTGTGAAAATTATTTTGTAATTATGTTAGGTATTAAGCCATTGAAAGCTGTGTACCTATAACTTGTCCCGAACCTATATAAGTTCCACACAGTATTGGCTTTTTAGGTTATTAATACAATACTACAATTTACGTTAACAATTAGTAATAAGCTAGAGAAGATATTTATAGATAACATTGAAAAGCACGATTTGTCCTATTTGCCGAAAACATGTCACGACACAAAACGTCAAAAAATGTTCGCAATATTTGCCGCTACAGCGACCTAAAAAATTAGAGCGATAAATTTTGCATGTTGGTCCTGTCAAAAGCAGATCTAGCTTGAATTACCACTAATAATGACGTTTGATTGGTGCAATGTTGTGAAAAAACGGGCTCTCATTGGCTATAGCCTCAATGAGTGAAATAATCCCTTAAATTGCGAGTAAAATTTCTTTCAGGATGGAAACACTTTTGTTGTTCTGATTGTGTGTACTGGGTGGGTAAAAAATTAGATGAGATTTGGGGGTTTTCTCTAAAACTATGGCAGATGGACAAAAACCAATATAGATGTCCTGAGCTCGATTTTCGAGAAGCAAACAATGGCGCAAACCGCGTCGTCTATCTTTTTCGACTACCGAGCAACAGAGCACTTTTGGAAAATTGGCATTTATGGACGACCTTTATATCTCAATTACCAAGTGTCGAATCGAAAATCGAATAACACATTCTTGAGGCACTTTTTTGAAAAGAATCCGTTGCTGATAAGAAAAAAATTATGCATGCCTCAGTTTTCAAGATATAGACATAATTGTTTTTTAAATGCAACACTGTAAATTATTTCATTATTCGATCATAACTTAAATTAGCTATCCAACGATATATTATATGTCATATTTATCTCTAGAAGAAGTGGTTGATTTTCGAAAAAGTTAATATATTTGTGAGGGGGCCAAGGAAAACTATTAACACTTCTTATAATATAAAATCATTTTGCCAAAAACAGGAAAAACTAAACTAAAATAAATGTTCGAATTGTCTTCCATTGACATCTGTGCATATTTATCGCATTTCTAATATTTACTGAGAAGACCATGGTAAAAAAGAAGATCGAAATAATCGTAAATATTAAAAACTAATTTGTGACTTAGTTGTGAGTGAGCATTGTTAAAGATTGTTCAATTACTTCCACATCCAGTGGAAGTATAGTAACGACAAAAAAATTTTTAAAAATTTTTATTGTTCAAATAGACTTAGAATGTCATGAAACGTAGAGATTTCAAGTTGAGCGAAAAAAAAATTTCTGTCTGTCGGTCTGTCGGTCTGTCGGTCTGTCGGTCTGTCGGTCTGTAACTTTTTTTGTGCGCACGTTTACTCTGGAACCGTTTGAGATATTGACTTGAAATTTGGTACACATATGTACTTTAGCGAGATCTAGAACTAGATTATATTTTCATCTTGTTCCGTCGAAGGGTTGGGGGGTAAATTGGGGTAAATTTGGAGTAAATAGGTAAATCAAGCAGGTAAGAGTTCATAAAATTGATATTTAGTATAGACAAGAGAAGCTAAGGTCTCAAAAAAAAATTTGGCATTAGCCACCCCCATTACCACCCCCACCCCATTATTAAAGGGGATGAAAAAAAAAGTGATTTAGTGTGTGTACAAGAACCAGAAATCTCAAAATATTTTTTTACTTTATCCACCCCCCACTCCCACCCCCTGTCACCCTGTCACCACCCCCACCCCACTACCGATGTGGGGTATCGTTTTATGGATTTTTGGGGTAGAGGATTTCAAATATTATATTATTAAAGTTCCATAAACAATTACTTCCAGATACAAAATTTTTTCGTTGTGTGACTTGGATAGAAAATCCGGATGTGGAAGTAGTGATTCCTTGGGCAGCGGTTTTTAGTAATGGTGAAAAATATGATATGATTAAGTGTTTTATAGAATGCGGAGAAGATTCGAATTTAGCTTCCGAGCTTTATTTCAATAGGTAAGTTATAGACAGCAAAACTTTGTGCCAAAAGCGCCTAAACAATATTTTCAGATATCCAGAAAAAAGACAGCCAGACATAAAACAAAATTTAAAAGAGTTTAGATTGTTTGTAAAACTTCGAGCAACAAAACATAATACAGCAGGTAGAGAAGCTGTAGAAAATATTGTTTTAGAAACTGTAAGAGAAAATCCTAATATATCGTCTCGGAAAATTTAGGAATTCCAAAAACAACTGCGTTGCGTTGCTTAAAAAAAAAATAAATTCAAACCCTACAAAATTAGGATTAGTCACCATCTATAACCAAACGACTTTCAAAGGTGTCTCGATTTTTGAAAGTGGCTTTTGCGTCAGTGCAATGAAGTGCCAGGATTTAAAGGAACAATTATATGGACAGGCGAGGCCCATATAAGCAGTTCCACAAGTTATGTTTTTATCTCGAAAACTGAGGCATGCATAATTTTCTTCTTATCAGCAACGAATTTTACTCAAGAAAGTGCCTTAAGAATGTGTTACTCGATTTTCGATTCGACACTACTTGGTAATTATTGAGATATAGAGGAAATCCAAAAATGCCAATTATCCAAAAACTCTCTGTAGCTCGGTGGTCGAAAAAGAGAGACGATCGCGGTTTGCGCTATTGTTAGTTTCTGGAAAATCGAGCTAGGGCCACCTATGTTGGTTTTTGTCTATAGTTTTAGAGGAAACCTCAAATCTCATCTAATTTGGTCCAACCTGTTGTACGTACATATCTAAGTATTGTTAATTTTTAGTGAACATTATTTTTGTTACATCTTCCCCTGTAGCACAACTTGATTGGGCCAATATAGGCACCAACATATTGGGCCAATATATTGAGCGACAGATTTTGACAATAAAGGCCTAATATTGCAATAAAATATTGGCGTAATATTAGATAGCAAGATTGACGTCATATTGGATACCAATATTGGCATCATATAGGATACCAACACTAGTCCCATATTAGATACCAATATAGGTGTCATATTGGATACTAAAATATAGGTGCTACATTGTATTCTAACATATAGGTGCTATATTGGATACCAACGTAGGCGCCATATAGCTACACAATATGTCTGATTTTCTGACATGGGAATTCCTACTACATGAGTTCCCGTCAGAAATTTGGACACATCGTGTAGCACAGAGGAGCCTGCGTCAGTTGGAGTTGGAGAGGATGTCGCAATCAGAATCTGAAAATTTAAAAATGTATATTTATATGAAGTTGAACAAAAACGCAAACAAATAAAAACTTAATTATGACAATTGCATAAAATATAAAACTTAGAAATAAAATTCAAATCAATTTCTTCAAAAATTAAACAATATCAATAAAAAAGCGTAATTATTATTTTATTCTCGTTCTTCTATTTCTTTTCTTGGGGGACCACGACTTCATGTGGATTTGCGAAACTTACTTCCCCATCTTTATCTGATGCTCCAGAAGTATGCTAATATTACTCGTTTTATTTGGGTATCTGTGATTTCTTTGAATCGGCTATGAAAATACAACAGTGAACATCAGTTGACTAGCAAACCCACTAGTTTAATTTTGTACTTACTAGACACTACAAATTTGGCTTTCACACTGATTTCTTCTTTTGTATACTTCTCGTGAAAAGAATATAGCTAGGTACTTCCTTTTTCATTAGTTGGACATTCATAGCTTTTGTGTGGCTGTCCTCTCCCCTGAAATATGGAATTTAAATCTAGAATGTTCCCTGTATTTTAATAATATGTATATAATAATAAGTACCCTCACCATTTTCTTCGTATTTTCCTACTTTTTGTTAATTGCTGATTTACACTCATTAGTTCTTCGCCTTTGATAAAAGTCATGTTTTTAAATATGTTGTGAGTTGATCTTTTGATACCCATGCTTGATGCTGTTTACATCGCCGCACCCAGGACCATTGATATTTTTGAGAAAAAAAATGCTGAAATATTAAAAAACTTACTTAATATCATACTGCCTTAGTGTTTAATATTGGTTTCTATATATTACGCCAATATTGGTTAAATAATATTAATATTGAATACGATTTGCCAACCTTGGGAAAATATTGGCCCAATATACAATTTGTATTTATAAAATAATTACGCATATAGGTATTTAGACGAATATAAGGTACAGGTAATTAGTTGTAAATATCGTAGTGCCTAAATATGCATGATTGTAAAAGTATTCTGGATATCATACACCCACTGTGCCACAATTTCTACATTAAACATGGCAGGAAGGAGACAATTACGTCAAGGAAGGCAGGAATGTAGAATGAGAATATTACCAAAAACTAAACTATGTTTACTATTAATTATTATTGGAATGGGAACATGCACACTTACCTATTAAATTATTGGAGTTGTCACAAGCTGCACACTGTATTTCATTAAGAAAATTGATGAATTTATGAAGCACCAACAAGCGGCCGGCATACGGCAACATGGCCGAAACTCGAATGTGTCACTGTTTCTGAATTTACTATGGGCGGTAAATTTAAAATTAGAAATGTACATCATGTATTAATATATACATTAATTGTTTTTATAGAAACTAACAAGACTAATAGCGTTTTGTATAATAGTTATACAGGCAACTAACCTTGAGCAATCAGTTGATTAAAAACACTTGAGAGGTATTTAAATAATAACATATCACAGGTAATACGACCCCCTTTATCCCTAAAGGCTACAGAAGAGCCTTGTGCGAAAAGAGCTACACGTTTGGAGGCAAAAGAGATGTACATCCAATATCCGAATATTCTGGGATTAATTTCTTCTTCAGAAAAAAATCCCAGTGCCACGACCTGGAATCGAACCCGGGACCTCTGGGTGAGAGTCAAAATCAAATCAAAGATATTTATTAAAGTTTAGAGACATGAATGCGCCTCAGCTGGGTCCAGTCTAGAGCCGATCACCCCACCGCGGCGTGCAACGTCGCGGTAAGTAGGTGATCGGGTGGAGGGGTTTAGCTTCGGCTGTAACAACAGATGCAATTGGGGCGTCAGGGCTCCTGTTTAACATATATAAAAAAAAACTTAAACCTAACAATTTCGTTGAACAATAATCCGGGAAGATATTAAAATACTTAGAAATAGCTAGAAATACGAATAAACAATTGCATTTTTAACACACGCGCACTGTCGCACGCGCGCACTAAATTTACGAAGAAAATCTTGTTGTCCATACGGGAAAAACTTAGTGAAAAAACCCGTTCGAGAGTCACGGATTTATCCAGTGGTCTACCTGCCTCTGGAAGGATGGGGTGAGGGGAGATTATGATTTTAAAAGTTTGCTTGCCTCTAAACCAAGCAGTCATAGCAACATTATAGCGCACACATATATTAAGGTTGAAAACTCATTATATATCAATGCTAATTTGTCAATAAATAAGTAAACAAAAATAATAAAGCATATTTGCCGAATATTTGGAAATCAATATTAGTTTCTACATATTGAGCCAATGTTGGATACATATTGTTTATTTGAATCTGGTTTGCCAATGTTTGTAAAATATTGGATATATGTTGGATTAATATATTGAAAATACAGCTGATAAGCATATTGGTACAATATTGGCTAAATCTGACATATATTGGCTCAGTATGCAATATAGGTAACATATTGTACCTATATCCACCCAATATGGTGTGCTACTAGGGTTCAGTGTTAGAAATGTCATGAGAAATGCGCGTAACATTGATTCACTGGCCAAATTATTATTATATTTTAAAGCTGTACTTAAGGAATCACTCACTTCCACATCCATATTTCCTATCCAAGCCTCTTACAGTGCGTGCGATTTAAGACCGCAAACCCCGTTATTTTGGAATGCGTTGGCCGATTTTAGTTTTTTTTTGAGACATAGTGCTCGATGAGCTTTATTTGACTGTTTTGAAAATTTTGTAATTTTAATATTTTCAAGGCCTACTATGCTCCTCTAAATGGGTCGAAATTTCGAGGTCGACTATTAGGCAATTTTTTATCGGCAAATTGGATAGCGTATTCGATTCGCAGTTGTCTCAAATACCTCTATACAAAATTTTAGCTCGATACCTCATATGGAGTGTTTGTTATTCAAGAGCCAAATTTAAAATTTCTCACTTTTCGACTGGCCCTGTATAAAAGTCGGTTAGATTTACTAAAAAGATAAAGTAGCCATTCGACTTAAGAAATATCAGGCACTATATGAGGAAGAAAAAAGAAAAGTTATTCTTTAAACAGATAGTGCTTCTATGCATTATTCGGTTGCTGTACGTTGGTGCCTTAATGAAAATTTTTCAAACAAATGAATTGGACGGAATAGCTTTTCTTTTCCTTATTTAGTGACATCAATATCAGATACTAAATGAGGAAGAAAAAAGAAAAGCTAGGCCGTCTAATCCATTTAATAGTAATAATAATAATAATATCTTTATTTACCATAAAAATATAATCTACATGGTAAATAGGCACCATTTCACCTAAATAGTACTCTTCCAATGGCCCTAAATACAATACAATACCATAAAAGAGAATAAAAGTGTTTGTTTTGAAAGTTGAAGTTTGTTTGAAAAACTTTCATTAAGACGCACCTACGTACAGCAACTAGGGTTGCCAGGCGTCCGGCTTTAGCCGGACATGTTTGGCTTTTTGCGGTTTTGTCCGGCTAAAAATTAACATGTCCGGCCTGTCCGGCTTTTGTCCGGCTTTTTGCTTTAACTCTCTGGAAAATACGGAATTTTACTCCGAATTATTAATATTGGCAGAGTATTATTTTGCTATTCCAGGCCATAATGCCAATATCGAAAGAGTATTTTCATTAATAAATGCCCAATGTTCGAAAAAATATAGTAAACGCGGGGTTTGACGCTCGGAATGCCCGCCTCTTCGGGACCACTTGTATTTTATGTTTTTTGAGTCCCTGATCACGAAAATCGGGGTCCCGCGTCTCTAAAAATAGTGCGTCACCTCCAAAAATGTCAAAAACCACCCCTTTTGTTTTTTTTCGCGGTAATGTGAATAATACTGTAAAAAAATATTCATGTTCATTTATTAAGAATATTTCTACCTTCCCTTTCAATTCCCTGCAAGCTTGAGGGTAGTTTTCACCCCTTTAGGGGTAAACTTTTTAGTATTTTTTTCGACGGTTTATCGGTTTTTCGACGTTTTCGACCAAGTTTATCAGAAGTTACAAGCAAACTAAAAAGTATACATCTGTACTTATTTTCTAAGCGTTAGTTCAATTTAAAGGCGTTATAGTTTTCACCCCTAAAGAGTTGGAAAAAAATTTTCTTCATTGTGCAATCCCCTTTCATCTAAACTCAAATCAAAAAGTGAAAAAAAATTCCATCATTTTTCCATTTTACGTCAATTTAGGTATAGTTTTACCCCCTCTGGTTAACCCTTAGCTTAAAATTTGTCCTTATTTTAGATAAACATACTGAACTGGCAAAATATCATTACAATTAGCACATTTATAACATTATTTTGCATTATTATTCACATTACCGCGAAAAACCTCCCAAAAGATGTGGTTTTTGGCAATTTTGGGGGTGGCGCACTACTTTTAAAATTACAGGACTCCGATTTTCGTGATCAGCGACCCCAAAAACACACAAAGCAAGTGGTCTCGATGAGGGGGGCATTCCGAGCGTCAATCCCCGCGTTTTATATGGACTAATAAGTTGCCAAGAATTCTACCATATGATCCGTGAAGAAAAAAACTTACTTGATAAAATAGGCTCAAATGATAAATGTATATAATTTCTGCGCTTTTAAGTTTTAAAAAGACATTTTTTTTATTAATAAAAGTTATTTTATATGATTATAATGAATTATTCAGTTTTTTTTATGTGATACACTTACCAAAGTTTCATTTGATATTGTATGAATTAGTTTCATACGTGATTTTTTCGTTTTTTTCCCGTTTTTAGTCGCTTTTTTATAGATATAGGTATTTTATTGTTTTGCGATGAATTTTCTATTTCCTTGTAACAAATTTTTAAATTAAGTTTAATAAAACATACTAAAAAACTGATTTCATGATTTAATAATTACTTCCACGTCCAGTGGAAGTATAGTAACGACAAAAAAATTTTTTAAAATTTTTATTGTCCAAATAGGCTTAAAATGTCATGAAACGTCGAGATTTTAAGTTTGAGCGAAACAAAAATTTCTGTCTGTCTGTCTGTCGGTCTGTCTGTCTGTAACTTTTTCTTGTGCGCACGTTTACTCTGAAACCGTTTAAGATATTGACTTGAAATTTGGTAGACATATGTACTTTAACGAGATCTAGAACTAGATTATATTTTCATCTTGTTCCGTCGAAGGGTTGGGGTGTAAATTGGAGTAAATTTGGGGTAAATGGGTAAATCAAGCAGGTAAGAGTCCACGAAATTGGTATTTAGTATATACAAGAGAATCTAAGGTCTCAAAAAAAAAATTTGGCATTAGCCACCCCCATTACCACCCCCACCCCCTTATTAAAGGGGATGAAAAAAAAATGTGATTTAGTGTATGTACAGGAACCAGAAACCTCAAAATATTTTTTTACTTCATCCACGCCCACTATCAACCCCCTATCACCACCCCCACCCCACTACCGATGTGGGGTATCGTTTTATGGGTTTTTGGGGTAGAAAATTTTAAATATTATATTATTAAAGTTCCATAAACAATTATTTTCACATACAAAGTTTTTTCGTTGTGAGTGACTTGGATAGAGAATCTGGATGTGGAAGTAGTGATTCTTTGGGCAGCGGTTTTTTTTATGACGAACGAATGTTGTCCGGCTTTTTGTACCAAATGTCCGGCTAAATTTATAAGTAATGTCCGGCTTTTCGAATTTTAGGCCTGGCAACCCTAACAGCAACCGAATAATGTATACGTAGAGGCACTGTTTATTTAAAGAATAACTTTTCTTTTTTCTTCCTCATTTAGTGTTCCTTAAGTCGAATGACTACTTTATCTTTTTAGTAAACCTAACCGACTTTTATACAGGGCCAGTCGAAAAAGGAGAAATTTTAAATTTGGCTATTGAATAACAAACACCCTATATGAGATATCGAGCTAAAATTTTGTATAAAGGTATTTGAGACAACTACGAATCGAATACGCTATCCAATTTGCCGATAAAAAATTGCCTAATAGTCGATCTCGAAATTTCGACCAACTTAGAGGAGCATAGTAGGCCTTGAAAATATGAAAATTACAAAATTTTCAAAACAGTCAAATAAAGCTCATCGAGTACTATATCTCAAAAAAAACAAAATTGAAATCGGCCAACGCGTTCCAAAATAAAGGGGTTTTGCGGTCTTAAATCGCACACACTGTATAATGAAAAAAAAATCCACTATATTTGCACTTCATTTTGTGAAAACATCTTTTCATGTATATTTAAAAATATAATATTTAAAATCGTTCACTTGAAAAACCCATAAAACAGTATGCCACACTAGTAGTGGAGGCGGGGGTGGTTGATTTAAAAAAATGGTAGGGTTATTGGTTCTTACATCTTACATGCATCAAAATTTCATTTTTAGGAGTGGAGTGGTAATGGGGATGATAGTGAGGATGGATGTTGGCAAAAACAAATTGCATATACTAAATCCAAATATTATGGGGATTGTTTGCTTTACCTATTGACCTCCATTTACTCACCAACCTTTCAACGGAATAACATCAAAATATAATCTACTTCCAGATCTTGTTATAATTCAGATGTGTACCAAAATTCGCCTCTTTTTGAGTCGTATATTGCGAGGAAAGGAAAGGTGCCAAATTGATCCCGTTATTCTCAAATTAATCTTTGGTAAATTTCGTGAGAAATTCTAAGGAGAGCATATCTTTTCGTTTGGCGAAAAAAACGCCAAAACCACCCCCATTTAATGGTTGAAAATAGTTAGACAAGCTTAATATATAACAAATATTTAAAAAATATAACAATTATTTATTATAACTCTGATTTTATTAATAATTGCAACAAAATAATGCTTGAGTGACGAACATCAACCTCACTGCTCTATACGCAATAAAAAACCAGAAAACCCCTAACGAGGGGGTTGAAAATCAATGAAACTTCAATATTATAAATAATTCAAACATTAGTTCTAAAGAATACTGAAAAAAATAAGTATTTATAATAAAATATTCAATGAAAACAAATAAATGGACTACATAAAATTGAATAATTAATTTTGAACCTTATTAAGGTATTATTATAAATTCACAACAGACCTTTTAGGTCGAGGTGAAGAAAGGCCAACTCAGGGCCAAACAAGGTATGATTTATACCAGTTGCACCAGTATGCGATTTTTACTTTTTTACTTTACGTACTAGCGCGCATGTGTAAAATAAGTATGTTACACACGGTAGTAGAGAAAATTGTTTATAATAATAAAATTACTCGACGGATCATTATGAAATTTAACAGCGTTTTATTCTGATAGTAAATGAAGCAATTAAAAAAAAATCAAGTCGATTCAATAAGGACGGCGCACAGTGGTCAATTTGCCATATTTAGGAGGAAAATATTATTAACACTTCATTTCCAGCTATATTTTTGTTTAGAAGTATATTTTTGTTTAAATACGTTAAATTTATGATACGATGCATAAAAAAATACATACATAAATATATACAGGGTGAGTCAGTAGCATGGGACAATCAATATCTCCTCAACCGTTTGAAATTAGAAAAAATGTCTCAGATAAATATTGTGGGAGATGAAGAGTGTAATATTCAAAAATTAGTTTCAAATCTACAGGGTGTTTCACAGAGTGGTAGCAAGCTAATGTCAGCATTTTTTTAATGGAACACCCAATAGTAAAATCTGTAAAAGATGCATTTTCGTAAATTTGAGCGTCATTTCATTTTGAACGTTAGTCGAGACCATGCACTGATTTACAGGACTCTCAGAGTTGAATACAATTCTACAGGGTGTTCTCCACGATGATTTAAATTTTTACATATTTAAACTATCATAATTCAATTTCTTCAAACCAGACACCTTGTATATTTTTATTTAATATGCCTCTGCAATTAATCACCTTATGCTGTAACTCTATAGTGACAACTTTTTTTCGACGATTTCAAGAAAAAAAGTCTATTATATATACACCGTTTTTCTTTAACTCTTTTATTGTTGCATGCAAACTTATATTTCGGAACTTTCTCAAAATTTACTCCCGCAATACTGTACGCGGAGAGCTTCTTCCAAGTTTTTTTATTACGGAAGCCACATTACGTTTATCACTTGCATGATATGCGGGTTGAGTTGCTAAACTTAACTCTTTTGGAGTATGTTTCAATAATGTTTGCACTTTTTTTCTTTTCGACTTTTGTCGGTTGACCTACTTTGACCTACTTTCGACCTAGAAGGCTCACATATATTTTCTTTATTAGTCTCATATTTTATATCTCCATTTAACCAACCAGAGTGTCTTTTTTTAAACAAAGCCATATTAAATTTGCAAGACTGCCAGCGTTTAAGTAAATTACATAAGAATAGCTTAATAATTTGAATAAGTTTTTCATTTTCCCCTAACAACCCGCGCTAGTCTTCTTTCTCTTGTTCAATATATTGAATTATCCTGTGGACTGTCCTTACTGATGCTCCATCAGCTAACAATTTTTCATTCAGCAGCAATTCAAACAGGTAATTTCTCTTCACGGGAATGACAACATCTACAGTAAACTTAAATATCTTCTAATAAAAGTACAAGAAAGTAAACTCTCAGTATATGTTCCAAAGTATAGAGACTGACCTACGATATAGAATAGAAATTTCGGTGAAACTTCGTGAAACTTTTTTTAAAACTCAAATATAAGTGCGGAAATGCAGGCTTCCGCGAAATAAATCGGTAATACGGTTTTGCCCAAGAGGACACATGCCTCGTGCCATTTTTTCGATAGTTAAAGGCATGTGTTAACAGCACAGGACAACAGTTTTAAGATATTGGATACAATAAACAACTTGGTTGGATGAATATTGTCGGTAAATTATCTGCCGCGGAACCACCCAATTACTATGTAACGTCACCACCTTGAACACGTGCGGCATAAACAAAATATTTTTTTGGTTTCTGATGGTCCGGTTATTCAGGTATCGACATATATATTAATTTTTATTTTTGGATAAATTTTATTTTTGTAATACTTTCCTCCTAATATTGGCAAATTGACCATAGTGCGGCGACCTGTAGAGTGTGTCTGTGCATATGCACGGATGTACAGTTCAACTGACCTAAGGCAAGTTTTAATAGCAATCTTAGAACTTATAAATGTTCAAATCAATCTAAAAAGGGTGTTCTTTTTTGAGCAGAATCTTCTCTTCAAAAATTTAAAATTGCAATTGAATTCCTGTAGAATTAGTCCAGTGCAATTAGTAATTATAATTGAAAAATAACGGAATCCAGCTATAATGAATGGACTTGAATGATTTTTTTTTTGGATTTTCAATGCCATAAACTAAAAAGTTTACCCATTGAAAATTACCGCAATTTCAAAAATCCGTAAATTAAAAAAAAAAAAATAAATAAATTTTTTAGAAATTTAAAGGAAAAATACAATTAAATATTTCATTTTAGAAAATAATGATTGTTATAGTTTTCGAGGTTGTTTATAAATAATTTGTAAAAAAATGAAACTTTTTTAAATTAATTTGAAGATGACAGAAGCTCCAAAAAGCGAAATAAATGAAAGAAGCTTTAAATAATACAAATACATCAATTTTTTTATAGAAAATAATTTATTAACAACTTTTTTTTTTTTAACTATTTAACGTCGGCCTATTTCCGCTACCAGGGCCTATAACCGACGATGGAAATTTTGCCGAACCTCTTCCCTTAAGAAGAGTAGGGATCTTTTACTTGCCTAACATTTAATAGACAAGGGGCCGCCTGCTTTACATCCCCTCCGAAGGATGGTATATCCACTACGTAATCCTCGTCTGAAATTACGTAACTTCCGCGTATACACTGATATACAAGCCGCTAGAAGGTGGGACGGGAACGCTGTATTTCCCAAGATGGGTCACCCATCCAAGTACTAACCGCGCTCGACGTTGCTTCAACGGAATATCGACTGATATTCACATTGAAGTCGCCTCTACGCTCGCCCCTTATTAACAACTTATGCTAAATAATAAGTATTATAAATTTTAATAACTAAATAATTATAAATTTTTATTACAAGGATAATCGTTGTCATTCATTAATATCATTGGTGAAGCATTTAAGTAGCTAACTTCTTCAGATAGTAAACATGCTGTAGAACAATTTAAGTCACTTTTTCTACATCCACAAGCAGAGGCACACCAAGTTTTACGTGAACAAAAAATCATTTTCAATAAATTTTCAGAAGCTTAGTGATTGGTTCATTGTAACTCTTGTAACTAGTACTAATGAATTATCTTTTTTTTTCCATCCCCATTCTTTTGGCAACTTATCATGTCCCATCCACAACTGTACTTGTGAATACACTCTTTTTATATGTTCTGAACTAACAAGTCAAGTTGACACAGGTATTTTTACTTGTAACTTTAAGAAACGATTGGTATAGATTTTTTTTAAATTTTCTTAATTTTTAGGAGCACCATATAATGCTAAAATGCATAAAATACCCGATTGCAAAATAATTGTAACGTCAGCATTTTCATCAGTAAAGATAATAGCAGCATCTTGTAAATCTGTACGATTTTCGAACAATTTAGCAAATTTATTTTTACCCTTTTTGTAAAACGCTGAAGTTGTATCACATCCAGTTAATGCATGGAAAAACAAAATATGCTTCATACTGTTAACAACAAAATCAAAGTTTATAATGAAGTCATTCCAATAGATGAATGATGAATTGTTGCTTTTTCATATTTGTGTTTTAAAAAAATCAGGAGAAGAACTTCAAACATACATGAATTTTGAGTTAGCTCCATATCCTGCAACTCTGTTCGATCAAGGTTTAATGCGAAAGACAACGAAATCAAATTTTTATGATTTATTTACACAGCTCATTATTAATGTAAATGATAACAATATATTATTTTATATTATTGATAGCAAATGGCAACTAGATGAAAAGTTCGAGACATGATAAGTTGCCAAAAGAATGCGGATGGAAGAAAAAAATAATTCACTACTAGTACAATGAACCAACCACCAGATTCTGAAAATTTATTGAAAATGATTTTTTGTTCATGTAAAACCGGATGTGGCTCTGCTTGTGGATGTAGAAAAAGTGACTCAAATTGTTCTATAGCATGTTTACTACGTGATGGAGTTTATTTCGCTTTTTGGAGCTTCTGCCACTTTCAAATTAATTTTAAAAAATTTCACTTTATTACAAATTCTTTATAAACAACCTCGAAATCCATAACAAACATTATTTTCTTAAAAGAAATATTTAAAAAATCCGATAATTGTATTTTTCGTTGAGATTTCTAAACTTTTTTTTTAATTTACGGATTTTCGAATTTAGTTTCTGGCATTAGAAATTAAAAAAATCACTCAAATCCATTCATTATAGCTGGGTTCGAGGTATAAAGGTATAATTGCACTGGACTAAATTAACCAATTAAAAATAAATTTTATCAGCGCTAATGTGCTGACCGAAAATAGAGCACACAGCTGGAGGTGCAAAAAAATGATGTCTTTTTTGTATTACTTAAATCGTAGTATGATGATAATATAAATATATTAATTTGAAAATGCCTAAGTAGTATAAACTGGTGAGTATCACACAATACTGGTAGTTTTGCACCGTAAATGGGAAAATATAAGCTATACTCACTTTCCGGAGATTTGAAATATTGCTATTTAAGAATAAACATGAAAAATCACGCCGCACCGGAATTATAAAAAACCGCTTCCCAAGGAATCACTACTTCCACAACCGGATTTTCTATCCAAGTCACACAACGAAAAAATTTTGTATCTGGAAATAATTGTTTATGGAACTTTAATAATATAATATTTGAAATCCTCTACCCCAATAACCCATAAAACGATACCCCACATCGGTAGTGGGGTGGGGGTGGTGAAAGGGGGTGGGAGTGGAGGGTGGATAAAATAAAAAAATATTTTGAGGTTTCTGGTTCTTGTACACACACTAAATCACATTTTTTTCATCCCCTTTAATAATGGGGTGGGGGTGGTAATGGGGGTGGCTAATGCCAAAATTTTTTTTGAGACCTTAGCTTCTCTTGTCTATACTAAATATCAATTTTATGAACTCTTACCTGCTTGATTTACCTATTTACTCCAAATTTACCCCAATTTACCCCCCAATCCTTCGACGGAACAAGATGAAAATATAATCTAGTTCTAGATCTCGTTAAAGTACACATGTGTACCAAATTTCAAGTCAATGTCTCAAACGGTTCCAGAGTAAACGTGCGCACAAGACCGACAGACCGACAGACAGAGAAAATTTTTTTCGCTCAAACTTGAAATCTCGACGTTTCATGACATTCTAAGCCTATTTGAACAATAAAAATTTTAAAAAACTTTTTTGTCGTTACTATACTTCCACTGGATGTGGAAGTAATAAATGCAAGAGTTATATGTAGATTCTATGGGTACGTGCTGAAGAAGCTTATTTCTCTTGTAAAGTTTATTTGCCTAAGTGTAAGCAGTTTCAAAAAAAAATGTTAAAAATATTAACTATTTTATACTAAGATGATAATGATCGGATACTACTCTAAGGAATGTCCTTTATAATCTGAAAGTTTGATGTTGATCGAATGGCCTGTCCTGAAAATAATAATAATCTTTAAGGACAGGATTTTGCAGAGTGAGAGTGAAATATGCGTTTATTTTCTGTTTATTATAAATATTTAAAAAATCATAAATGGCAAAATCTTTAAAATAGTTTCAGTTACTTCCCATTGCTCTACTGAATACAACCATATACAGATTCTATCATACATTTTGTATATAGGTAAATACCATGCTCTAATAATGAAATTAGGAACTATCTTCATTGACAAACTACAATATTCAAGTACAACAGAAATTTACAATAAAAAATATATATTCGTTAGAATAATAGCAATTATCTAAAACAGTTTTAAAGATTACACTATGTTTGGTTTTACAAATATTTGTAATAAAGCGAATATAAACATACACTCGCACTCTGCAAAATCCTATCCTATTTAAAAAATCATAAATGGTATAATCTTTAAAATGGTTTTAGATACTTTCCATAACTCCAAGGAATACAACCATATACAGTTTTCATCATAAATTTTGTATATAGTTAAATGCCATACTCTAATAGCGAAATTATGAATTATTTTTATCGACAAACTGCGATATTCAAGTACAACAGTTTACAATAAAAAAATACACATAGTTGTATTCGTTAGAACAATAGCAATTAGTTAAAACAGTTTTAAAGATGAAACTATATTTAGTTTTTTAATTATTTATAATAAACTGAAATTAAACACATATTTCCCTCTCACCCTGCCAAATGCTGTCCAAAGATGAAAGACAAACATTTACAGGTTTAAAAACTTTGTTGGTTATATGCTCTAAGCTGCCGTTGTTTCAATTTTTTGCTCTGTATTATTATAACAGTAATAAAAATAAAGCATTAAAAAGCAAACAAATTTAAATTCTTGTATTTATAGTTTAACGGGAAAATCCAATAAAATTTTCCTGAATACGGGTGGAGGGAAACCCTATATAAAGCACGAGGCACTACTTGTTGATATCATTTGGCTTCAGTTTATTTACTGTGGTGCGTTGTGTTATAGCAAAATTGAGACACAGTAAGTAGATTAAATGTAATTTTATATCGATGCATTCTGATTTAGAATTAAGGAGATTAAAACTTATTTGATTAATGTTGCATTTACTTTGACCATGAATATGAAATAACGAATAGGCAATAGTTCTTTTTATTATTACACTGTTTTAAAATATTAGTTTACTGAGGATTTGATGCAATTTTCAATTTATTTTATATACGGAAGCTTTTCTTATACATTTGGTATATTATGTAATCCCATATAATTTAAATATTTATAAAATAATTTTCTTTAATGATTATGGTTCTTGTATAATGATTACATTAATTCAAACCTTCTATATTTTCACCTGTATAAACTTCAAGTGATTTATAAGTTACATAATGTCTCTTTAGACATATCTGATAAAATCATTATCCACTATACGAACAAATACTAGCTATAAATATCTGTGAATACTAATTAAAAAATGAATTGTCGTTATTTTTGATAAATAGCTTCAGGCGTACTTGCATAATTTAAAATGGATCTTGAGGTTATGCGAAATTTTTTTCTATATTTCTTTTAGTATATTTTTGAAGGTAGGTATCCTTATAAGTTTGTATTAAATCGCATTGTTTTTCAAAGTTTAATTATTATATATTTGCATTCTAGATTCCAGATATTTTGAAATTTCATATAAATGTTTTAAATTTAGCGAATTACATGTACAGAGTTATTCATTAAATATTGACCCCCCTTTATTTCTTCAAAAATTTTAAAAAAGTTTCGTATGAAAGTTGTAGAGTTGTATATATATTTTTTTCAAATGCAATTAAAAAAACAACAGCTCGCATAGGTCACGTGGTATAATAATGAAGGTTGTTTTTTAAATGGAAAACCCTGTATGTTTTTACATATTCTTTTAGATCTTTTTTCCCTGATTTCAAATATATAAAAAAAATTAAAAAAAATAACAATAAAATAATTAAAAAATCCGGTAAACCAATTCCATAGCCACCAAACAGCCCTAATTTAACACCTTTGGGTGTATTTTTGTGCGGTATTTAAAAGATAAAGTGAATTATAACCATAAAATAGTTATAGAATATTGTTCATCTCAGGATTTTATTTTTATTCTTATAATATATCAAACTTTTAATGTTCAATATGTCAAGAAATATTATAGCTAGACCTATCAACCCTTATATATTTGAAATCAGGGAAAAAGATCTAAAAGAATATGTAGAAACATAGAAGATTTTTCATTTAAAAAACAACCTTTATTTTATATGCAAGCAATTGTTTTTTTAATTGCGTTTAAAAAAGCAACCCTGCAACTTTTATGCTAAACTTTTTTTTAAAATTTCCAATAATAACAGAAATAAAGGGGGGGGGGGGGGTCAATATATAATGAATAACCCTGTTGAATTATCTGATTATATAGTGCTTTTATTTCAAGACTGGTCGACTAGATTTTTGGATCTGAACTAGACGCGGCTTTCAGAAAAAAACTTTTAGTTTTAGAAGTCCAAAACCATTGAATTTTATGTTCAAATCGAGCAACTCCAACTTTGAAATGCAACCCATATCTTCTGACACATGATGTTAAAGGGTATAAAATATATTTCAACCAAAAAATATTGAAATAGACTCAGCCGTTTAGAACCAGAAATGTTATTATGTCAGCTGTTTAAATATATAGAAAAAAGAATTCATTTCGTTAAATATTCAAAACGTGTCCCTTCTGAAATAGAAAAATTAAAAACATTTTTATCAATTGAGGCAATTGCGGAGTTTTTAAGCAGAAATAAAAAAATGGTTTGAATTTTTCTTTGAGAGCTTCAAAAGAAACTATGTAGTTCTGTTCTTGGGTAGTTCAAAATTTGAAATCCAGGATGTGATATTCTGTTATTCGTGTTAGTAAATTGAAATTCAGTTTGTCTATCATCGCATCAAGTGCTGATATCTCCAGGTCCAATAAATCCCCCCCCCCCCCCAAAAAAAATGGCTCATCTGCATCTTGTTCGCCCGAATCCTCTTGTTATTTTGACCACATCAACCTGAAAGAGTATAATATTCAATGATTGATAGTTCAAGGATGGCAGATGACAAGAGGCGAAGCGGATTCCCCCAAAGTTTATGAGAATGAGCTTCGCAGACAACTGCGAAAGATGGGGTGATGGTGTCTGACGTGCAATACAGTAAATTAAGGTAACGCATGGATCACAAAACGCCTTGAATGATTTAGAGTAAGGGAATCAGTCTTTGATAATAAATTGTCAGATTTACATGAATTGTGTTACATTGGGCAACGTAGTTAAAACAAGATAGAATTTAAAAGCACGGGCGATATTTGCAGAGAACATTTCACGAAATGAAACATGACATATGTCAAAAATCTAGCTGTTTTTTGACACTAACAATTACATTTGATTGGGGCAATGGTCACAAGAAAGGGTTTCATCGGATACCATGCTAATAGGTTAAATAATCTGAATAAAATATGCGTGTATTTTACATGTTTAACTAATGTACGGTTGACAAATTGAATCCAAACAAGTTGTTTTCTCAGCCTTTAGAAAGCTACTAAAAACGCGAACAAATGATTTTTTTATATAAGTAGTACAACCAAATTAGATTTTGTTTGAATACAAATTTCCACCCATCTGAATTTTTGAATGAAGCATGTTTTCAATATTTTAAGCAAATTGTCAAAATATTCTGTAATACTTTACAAGATAAATGGCTAATCAAAAAATTATGCGCCGATATTTTCCAAAATTTTTTTATTGTTGTCATTGTCCTGGATTTCTGAGTTAATTTTCTGAATGTTCATGGCTTCTTCTAAGATAATGGTAGGATTTACGTCTTCTGTCATGTTGTTATGCTCCTCCATATGAGGTGTAGAATATTGACAAGACTGGCTATGGCAATTATTACAAACAGAGCCGTACAATTCAATTTTCCTGCAAGCACACTCTGATCCACAGCTGTAGTAATTGCAGAAAACTCTATTTAATAAAATAGTCTGAGCAGGTAGTAGCAACATTTGAATTGTCTTCAAAACGCCATTTACCATCATCCAAGCCCAATTTTCTAGATGAAATGTATTTCCGAGCCATGTTTACACTTGATAGTATACAAGATACAAATGTTGTTGATCTGGAGTGGATTCTTGGAAGTGCAACTAAAGTTCGCAGCTTTATTGTATTACGTAGTTTTAGCAAATAAATGATATCTCAAGGTGTCTATGGAATTTTTATGCTATCGAGCGCCGTACATTGCCAAAAGCATTCGAACTCCATTATTAGATATTAATCCAGGAGAACATTTTAAAAACACTGGTCTTTACTTAATTTATGAGAATCAAAACTTTTTGAGGAATAAAGGACCCCGCACGTTTCTTATGTAAAATAATGCCCGGCGGATTTGTTTAAAATTGAAATATGTTATTTATGAAATCATCCTGAATATAAGTCTCCATGGGAACAAGGCCGAAAAATTAATAGTTTTTAAGTTATGGAGCTTTGAAGTTGTCTATATGGTCTCATTTAATGAATTTCATTTAGTAGTTGTTACTTCTTGTGGATAAAGTATTACTTAAAATTAGACGATATTGAAAATTTCAGATGAATCCGATATGTGGTTTTCGAAATATACTACTTTTAAAGAGCACGGTGCGACCAACATCGTAACGTCAGAGGATTGTAATATAAATGCGGTCCATTCTTATTATTTTTTTTAGACGATTTATAGGTCTCACAAAATTCTAGTTTTTTGTACAGGGTCTTAAAATGATAAGATCTTTCAGATAATCAAATAAAAAGAAAGTGCATTACGATGTTGCTGAAAAACAGTTCGAGTTTGACACGAATTTTCAAAATTAGAAATTCAACAAACTAATTAGGCTCCTCCCTAGATATGGACCACAATACGAACCGGAAGTTGCATGATTAAGTCCATTTTTTTAGGGTGAAAACTTTTTCAGTCTCAGTATAGACCTGCATATTAAGTACGTATAAAGGGTAAATAAATGGATTTCAGGCCTCCTCGCTAGATATAGACCACAATAACACAGAGCTGTCCGAACCGGAAGTTGCATGATTAAATCCATTTTGAAGGGTGAAAACTTATGCAGTCTGTATATCGACATGGGTAATAACTTCCGGTTCGCACTTCAGCGCTGTGTTATTGTGGTCCATATCTAGCGACGAAGCCTGAAACCCGTTCATTTACCATGAATACGTAATTATTACGCAGGTCTATATATACGCTGAAATACTTTTCACCCTTCAAAATGGAATTAATTATGCTACCTGCGGTTCAGACTTCAGTTCTGTGATATTGTGTTCCATGTCTAGTGAGGAGGCCTGAAATCTATTTATTTACCCTTTATACCAACTTAATGCGCAGGTCTATAATGAGACTAAACAAGTTTTCACCCTTAAAAATGAACTTAATCATGCAACTTCCGGTTCGCACTTCTGCGCTGTGTTATTGTGGTCCATATCTAGCGTGAAGCCCTGAAACTCGTCCATTTACCCCGAATACGTATTTATTACGCAGGTTCATATATACGCTGAAAAAGTTTTCACCCTTAAAAGTGGACTTAGTTATGCAACTTGCGATTCGGATTTCAGCCCTGTGTTATTGTGGTCCATATCTAGCGAGGAGGCCTGAAATTCATTTATTTACCCTTTATACGTATTTAATACGCAGGTCTATACTGAAACTGAAAAAGTTTTCACCCTAAAAAATGGACTTAACCGTGCAACTTCCGGTTCGTACTTCCGGTTCGTATTGTGGTTCATATCTAGGGAGGAGGCTAATTAATTTGTTGGGTTTCTAATTTTGAAAATTCGTGTCAAACTCGAGCTGTTCTTCAGCCACATCATAATTCGTTCCGAATTTGATATACGACGCATAGACAACTTCAAAGCTCCATAACTTAAAAACTATTAATTTTTCGCCCTTGCTCCGATGGAAACTTTTATTCAGGATGATTTCATAAATAACATATTTCAATTTTAACCAAATCCGCCGGGAATTATTTTACATAAGAAACGTGCGGGGTTCTTTTTGTTTCTCTTTTTGCTTTTCCAGGTATCAGATAATAAATATTTTTATCAGGAGAAGTTCGTGTACCAACAGTACTATTAAATCGTTCTCACCTACAACTTTGCTAAAATTTATATCGGATTCGTCAAGTGCAGTTTCAATAACGACAGTCCTTGTGCTTGTTTTACATTGATGTAAACACCTCCAAATTGTCTGCACAACATGGAAATAAATCGACATTTATTATTCTTATTACAAATTCATCTCATCTACTGGAACATTCATTGAAGCTCAAATAAAATTTCTTTCGATATAAGGTGTTTCAAACTCGACGAAGTTGTTCAGCAGCTTTTGTATTTTGACAGGATTCAAATGTAGCTTGACGGTCCCATATAACACGATGTAAAAGAAAACCTCCATCGACTATATATGTAATATTTGTAGATGAAAATTTTGATTTAGTGTGTATATAAAAACCATAGGCCTTCAAAAGATTTTTTGGCAAGAGTCACCTCACTTTGATAATGGAGTGACTGAGAGTGATAGTGGGGGACCTGAATAGGAAAAACAGGATAGGGAATCTGATTATGGCAGTAGTGATTCGTTAGGCAACGTTATTTATATTTTGTGTGGTTATAGACACCTATGACTTATATTATGTTCTAAAATATGCTCCAGTATATTTGTACACTGGGTTTCTTTCCTTAATATATGTCGATGAACATATACATCAATAATTTTAAATAATTTTAGTTGTGTTCATCATATACCATGTATATAGGCATATACATATTAACATTTCAACTTCACATGGTCATATCTCCGAAATGGTTACTACTACGAGAAGAAGTAATGGAATATTTCGTATAGAATTTAATAAATTACAAATTTGATTCTAACTATTTTGTCGCAAAGTTATAGTTTCGGAAATATTTGTAAAAAAAAACTGTCTTTTATACCTTTGACCTCTTGTAACATTTTAATCTCCAGTGATATTATTAATAACTTTTGACATTCTGTTTAGAATGCCGAACATATGCATCATACAAAAATTCGGCTGGATGGTAATTTTTATTCAGGGTGAGCATTGTTTAATTTAATTTGACTGGATTAATAGTCGAATATTATTAATATATATGATTAGTAGTTTTCTCTATAGAAAGCCTTAAATTCAACGCTATTTATGTAAAATTAGATAATTTGGATATAATGGATTTGAACAAACAGCTTATAAACTGTAACACTAAACTGAAACCTTAGCGATGTTCACGCCGACACCGAAAACTAGACATTTGCTTTTAAGATAATCTAGTTCATATAATTAGGCCAGTTGGCAAATTATTCAAACTTTCAATGGTACCAAGTTTAAATTAACTACATTTATAATTTTGCAATATATTTTATTATAATAGTATCATTAGGTGGATAACGAGTAACTATTATAAGTTATATTTACAAAACAAAAATTTTGTTGACAAAAACTGACAGTTTTTTGAATAGCAGACATTTTCTCTTGATTTAATTAGTTGTGAAGTATCACGAAACATATTAGAATCCTGCACAAAGTTTTGCGATTTGTAATTGAATAAATGGTGTTTGGTTAGGTGAATCACTCACTATTTAGCTATCACGAATAGAAAAAAATCACCTCGCTGAAGTAGTTCTTTTCTTCAAATCGATGAAATTTTTAGTCTAACTTTTAAAACGTCTAAAATTGGACCCATATTAAGTCAATATTGTTGCTCTCAGGGTTCACTATTACCTTGTTCGTTTTGGAAGTCAATGAATGGCACACCCTGTATGTAGGGGAGACCGGTGTCAATTGTAACAAAAATTGTTTAAACATTTCTGCTGAGCCAACCATTCTTAATTTTTGATTGGACATTTTTTGAAAGAAATGTGTAATGTTTTCACATACTAATTTTACCAATTTTATAATTAACCTGTCAATGATCGTCTTATAGCATAACCCATAAATTTTATGACACTTCAGCTATTACTACTGACACCTATCTGGTGTCAGTTGTAACAGGACGGGTGTCAGTTGTTACAGATAATATCAAACAAAAATAAACGGTTTCAGAACTAACGTAACTGTATTATAAAACACATAAAATTAAGCAAGTTACAAAAAAAATGCACAAAACTCAAAACAATAATCTGAAAAACAATTAATGCATACAAAATAAGGATCGTCATCAGTGCAACTGACATGCGCCTACTGTTTACAGGACCTGCACTGGATCCAGTCATCGTGGCTGTCGATATATAGGTCACAACATACTAAACAGATAGTCTCCTCGCCCTCCTCGTCCTCTTCAAATGAGACGCTCTCATGAACAATTTTCTTGTTCTTAGCCCTCTTAGGTTTGACTAAAGAGACAGTCTCGCCGTCTTCCTCATCCTCTTCAAATAAGACGCTCTCATGAACAATTTTCTTTTTCTTAGCCCTCTTAGGTTTGACTAAAGAGACAGTCTCCCCGTCTTCCTCATACTCTTCAAATGAGACGCTCTCATTAACAATTTTCTTTTTCTTAGCTCTCTTAGGTTTGGCTATATCACTGAGTTTCAGAGGCACCTTCTTTTTTTATAATTATCTGCTTTTATCAATAATTGTTTCTCTGGAGTATCAGTGTAAATCGCTGCTTTTCCTTTGGCTCTCCTCCCCCTCGTGGGTTTCTGAACGTCGCCTTTGGGAAAAGGCCTTATTGCATCTGGTGTTGTATGAGAAATTGTTTTTTTGACTACAGATGTAGTCGGTGTAGACAATCCTTTTGTAGATGTGCTTGGCTCTGTTGCTGGGTCATGATCGTTTATAAATTCTAGTTCTAATTGGGTTTTACCAGTCTCTGCAGTTGGGGTGGGTAGGTCCCTTTGTGGTACACCGTCATCTTCCTGACTGAAGGGCCTATCAGTTACACTTGCTGGTGCAAAGTCAGCATCGTTGAATATTTCCCAGTTAAAGGAGAAAACTCCCGTACAACTAAAGCCAGATTGAATATTTTGGGGTGTAAAAGCTGCAATGAGGGCCTGCTTGGCTATGGACGGTAAATCGTAAATGGTAAGACGCTTTCCAGGGTGGTTTCTCATCCACTGATCAGCATAGGTGTTAAGGGACTTCTTAAATGGGCCGTAAATTCCTTTGTCCAAAGGCTGAAGCCTATGCGATGTATGAGGGGGAAAAGTTAAGAGTGTTATGTAATTTGCCTTGCAAAAGTCTATCACGGGGATAGATATGTGTGATGAATGATTATCCAGTATGAGCAGAACTTTGTTGGTTTCACTGGGATTTGCATGTTTTGCAAAGTGCTTCACGAAAATTAAAAACTCAGCTTCTTGCATCCATTCCGATTTGTTTCCAGCACCTATACATCCAACTGGGCCATCTCTCACAAAGTGGTCCTGGAATTTCAACCGAGGAAACAAGAACATGGGTGGTATTGTGTTGCCAACAGCGTTTGTAGCCAGACACATGGTCACTAGAGTTCCCCTTTTCTGCGATGTGATTGATCCTACCTGTTTTGTGCCTTTTTTGGCAATAACTTTGTTTGGCTTCTGCGCAGTTGTTATTCCCGTTTCGTCAGCATTATAAATATTTTGTGGCTTAAAGTGACCTCGGTCCATTACTGCAGATAGGTTATCGAAAAATTTGTTTGCATTTACTCGGTTGAAATTCATGGCCCTATTAAGAGTTGTAGCTTGTGGTGTCCGCAGCGACAGTTCTGAATTCCGCCTTAAAAATGCTGCAAGTCAATCTTCACTAGCAAGCTCGGTTTTGTTCCATTTTTCTGGGAATTTCAACTTATTTTGGCTGGCAAACTGAAAAGCTAGTTTTCGCAGATCTTTCGTGCTTAATCCAAAATATAGATCAACTGAAGTTCTGCAGTACTGGACAAGAGGTTGTGAGGTTTATAGTCTGTGTTTATTTTTTTATTTTGACGCAAGGCATTTACCAAAACGGTTCAAGGTAACATGGCACATTCCGTAGTTCTTTGCGACGGCTCTGACTGATAACTTGGTATCGATGACTTTTTTGCTGCTTCCTCGTAGATTGTTCGAGGGATTATTCCCCTTTCAGTTTTCCCCGGCCTTGGTTTTACCATTTTTTATGCAGTTACTAAAATAAATAAAGAACTATATTGTGTATTACGTTTTTCAAAATGTAGATGTCAATTGTAACATGTTACAATTGACACCGTTTCGTATGTTACAATCAACACCATGTTGACATTTTTGATTCATCAATGCCTGTACGATACATGCTTTATAACCTATAAAAGTTGGCGCATGCAATAGACAACTAAGACGGCATGTAATAATAGACTTTAATCAGATTTAGAATAAATATAATAATCTAGGTTGTATACCGAAAAATATTTGTGAGTAGAAACTTACGTTTTATTGCAATAAACACAAATCTTCTAATAACACCAACACTATTTCCAGGTTGAGGGTAGCTCGTCTCCTGGCGTCGGTGATAGGCCCTGGTAGCGGAAATAGGCCGACGTTAAATAGTTAAAAAAAAAACACCAACACTAGATGCGTCACGTCAACAAATGTGCGGTCGGTTAAAGAAATATGTATTATCTTTGACTTGATGAAGGCGGTTCGCCACTTTCTCCAAAGATGGCTCCAATATCGACCCTGTTACTTTCGACACCTGTTATAACTGACACCGGTCTCCCCTACATAAAATGTATGAATTTCTGAAAGCCTTTCTGTAATTCTCGACATAATCGCCATTGCCTAAACAAACATGTATTCGTGTGCAATTGTGGCAGCTACTTTGAATTAGTCAGCTACTCCGAAAATACCTAATCACTAAAGGAGGAGGGCCTATAAGGCCGAATTTCGGCCCTTTTTATTTTTGGTCAAAAAATGTCGACTTTTTTTTCATATATATTCAATATCTAACTTATTCCACCCCAAACAGAATTTACTCCAACCCATCCTCCTCCATGTAACCCCCATTAAATTATTATAGAACCAGTTTATATTAGCACACATGCTCAGATGTTTTTGAACTTGAAAATCGTATTCGATTTGAATAAACTGCACCTTAAGCTCCCCCTACTACTATACAATACCCTAACACCAATACCCCCAACCCCCATTGACAAGCACCCTCCCCCCCCACAACATAAACCTTTATGCTGCTACCAGATATAAAATAGTTATAAAATTCCCCCGAAGACCCTCTCTACCCAACAATTCTGTTGTGTAGAGAGGCTTAGGTTAGAATTTCTTTTCTTTTTTCGTCTGTTGATTTAGAGCTTATAGCATATGTACTTTTGTCTGATTTTTCAGAACTAAGAGCTTTTAGCCTAGTTGATGAAGGTATTTACCCACAAAAACTTGCAAACTGAATAATTTTTTTTTAATGAGTTCGTGAAAATGTATAGAATAATATCCTGAGAAGTTTATATTTCGATCGGATGCAGAACATAAAAAAAAAGTGAAAAAAAATTTTTTTCATCCATTTTTTCAAAATTTTGAAATTAAATCAAGTTAGAAAAAAATTAAAAATACAGATGGATAGATACGTATTTATGAACAAAAAATGTGCTAACAAAATTTATCGTTAAAGTCACGGTTTTCCCGGAAAAAAATAGTCAAGTGTAACGTTATAACTCGGAGCAAGATCCATGCGTGTGCGCGCTTGAATACGCATGACTGTGACACTGACGCATTGAATTACATGTCACTAAGTCAGACTTTGTTCAATCTATATGAGTGTTGGTTCATTTTTTTTTTAACTATTTAACGTCGGCCTATTTCCGCTACCAGGGCCTATCACCGACGCCAGGAGACGAGCTACCCCCAACCTGGAAATTTTGCCGAACCTCTTCCCTTAAGAAGAGTCGGGATCTTTTACTCGCCTAACATGTAATAGACAAGGGACCGCCTGCTTTACATCCCCTCCGAAGGATGGTGTATCCACTACGTAATCCTCGTCTGAAATTACCTAACTTTCGCGTATACACTGATTACAAGCCGCTAGAAGGTGGGATGAGAACGCTGTATTTCCCAAGATGGGTCATCCAAGTACTAACCGCGCTCGACGTTGCTTCAACGGAATATCAAATTACCAAATTACCAAATTACATTTTCTTTATTTTATTTAACTATGGTGAACATGTCATTTTTATTTCAATATTTCAGTTTACAATCAAAATATATACATTGCGTCACATATTCGCGACTGATCGCGAAAAGTGCCACAACGGCCAGGTGTTTCGGCAAATGAAATTCAAGCTCATGTAATGTTAGCTTACTAAACGGTCTCAATTAGCTCAATCGTATTGGAGTGTATGATATCAGATGATTTTATATTAATAAAGTGGATTTTATTTTAAAGATGAAATGAAAGTAATAATTCTAAAAATGCAGGGAAAATAAGTAAAAAAAACCCAGCTTTAGGTGTCAAATGTTTAAAAATATTTATTTGCCATGAATGACAAATCTTTAGATAGTTATAGATTTCAGCAAGGGGTCAAGGGGGGTAGAAGGAATGATGAAAATGGTAAGGGGTTTTGAGGGGGGGTAACGGAATATCGACTGATATTCACATTGAAGTCGCCTCTACGCTCGCCCCATTGTTGGTTCATTTAAAAGATGAAAATTGTAGCTTTCTGATGCTTTTTTGTTTTAAACAATACAAGCAAAGGATGGATAGGAAAAATATACCTATATATATTATCACGCCCGAACTCAATCGTCGCAATAAAAAAATATAGAAAAAAATAAAAGCCCTTCAAAAAAAATTTTTCTTCATTGAGAACTGTTAAAAAGTATGTTCACTTCATGATTATTATGGTGTATTAAGTTGTAGTAACGAGAATTAAAAAAAGTATATCTCAAATCATTTTAATTTCCTTGCTTGATGATTTTTTTGATAAATATATATATTGGAGGCTGTAACTTGTCGAGAAATTGACCCATTAGAAAAATAAAATATCACTATTTCGGAAAAAATGTGTACTTTTCGAATGTTCAAACACAAAATTGTTTACTTGTATGCATTTTTTCGAAAATATGATCAATCAGATCATGATAAAAAATTGCGATTTTCATGATCTTATTCTGATAACTATGAATATTCTTTGATTGTTTTGAATATGAATTCTGGAACTTTTCCAATACATTAACAAATATATAAGGAATCCATTGGATATAGCTGAAATGTGGATACAATACAGTAAAGTGCTAGCTATGTGTAGTGTCTGTGTATGCGTTCATAATTATATATTTTCCCTCCATATTCACTATTTATCCTCATATTCACTAAAAAAAATGTTAAAAATGTGTAATCAGGAAGAGAAAAAAGCTTTATTTTACTCGATAGAACAGCTAAGAATTTTTAGAGGTTCCATAGTATGCATTTAACCGTGCGCTGGCCGCGCAGAGTGACGAAGTTATTTCACTATTTTTTTCCAGAGGAATTGACATTTTATAATAATATAAATAGAAAATCCTTTTAAAAGGATATTGAATATATATATGGTAAAAAAAATTCGAAATTTTTTGACCAAATTTAAAAAGGGCCAAAAATCGGCCTATAGGCATTTAATTAAATTCTAGCAAAATATGAGTTTTGACCAGTTTTTGAGAGTTTGGCCCACTGTGCACTGAATAACCAACCCCATTGCTTGTAAAAAAATATTTACCCCAATCAAATTGGAACTCGACGTTTGACTGAAAAAAATGATAAAGTTTTGAAACTTGGCAGAGACGTTCATTAAGGTCCAATGTTAAACATACTAAAAGTTCCCATCTCTGTCTGTTGCGCTTGAGCCTCCATCTTGGAAAAATGGCTCCGTTTAAGTTGTTTGCTAACATCTCTCTGATCATTAGCGACATCGAAATTATGTTCATATCAAAAATAAATCCTATAAAATTCTCTACAAAAAATGTTATAAACATTGTTATTAAACAATGTTATAAACATTTTTTTCCTGTCTATTATTATACTCTTTGGAAATACGAAAGCAAAGAGTATATTGCATTTCATCGACACTTCTCAAAAATTGTAAATATCGCTCGTAGAGAAAAAAATATTGTGGCGTGTTTCCACCCCTAGAAAACCACCCTTACAAATTCCGTGGGTTCCAAAAATTATAACAAGAGATAACCACTAACACACTTTATTAAATAATCTACAGGATACTTCACAATACTATTATTAACTTAAATGCACTTTACTGACTAAAACTAACAATGTTTATCACTTTGTTTTCACTTTGTAGTCTTAACCTCACTTGCCAATTCCAAAAACTTCTTCTTCCCGCCGAGAATGCGGCCTTTTATACCTAAAATTGACGGATACCGATTTTCCTGTGATGACGCCACCATTCTCTAGATAGTTCCAGATGTCATCACTCTAGAGCTTCTAGTAGGTTTTTTCTCTAGTAGGTGCAAACCTCCACATTCAGACATCCGAACTAAATTGAATTCTGTGTTGCCTACATTCTAGGGGTTGCAACACATCACAATATCATATTATTGTGTGTGGATTCAAAAATTTTAGGCCAGAGATTGACGAAGTTTACGATGACAATCCTGTTTTAGAATTCTGACTCAACAATGTGAACTCCGAAATACAATTGTGATTCTGACTTGCAATTGTGAATTCTGAGATACAATTGTGAATTCCGAGGTACAATTGTGAATTCCCAGATACAAATATGAATTCCGACTTAACAATTGTGAATTCTGAGTTAAAAAAAATAATATTAATAGCACGGCCTTTCTACGCTTTCATGTGAACCATATTTAGGTATTTACTAAAAACTTTTCTATTACACTGAGAATGATAGAGAAGTCCTCTCAGTGAATAAAGCATTTTTGCAAATAATAGTTTGGCTAAATATGGAACATTTTTTTAATCTGTTTTCACAATGTATATTATTTTATAAATGTGTTCATTTACTCTATTTGTTGCAGGTATGGATGGAAAGGAATTTAGAATTAAGGGTAAGAGAAATATCATCGAATTCTGAAATCATTGTATAATTTATTACAAAACACTTTTATCACTGTCAATTTAAAGGCGCAATTCTTGTAGGGAAGCAGTTATTTACATTCACATACCTATGTAGTATATTTATACATATATCTCCTGTACTAAACAATGGATGAACTGCTAAACCTACTGGAATAAGTCTATATTGAAAACAATTTTAGCATTTGTGACAAATCCAATTTCGTTTATAGCTTAATAAAAGCACACTGCATGCATTATTGAAGGATACATATTGGTTAAAGTGACAGTTATACGCTATTACGATTTGCTTACATCTAAAAACGTGTCAGAGATAAAATTCGAAACAATTTTTTTAAATTATAGTGAATAATACTTACAGAAACTATTTAGCAATCTCTATGTGCACATTTATAACTATACAGGGTGTTTCATTAAGAATTGGACATACGCTAACTGGAGAATCCTTAGTCCAAAATATGAAGATTTAACCTAAAACACTTTTTTTTTGTAATATCTCTACCTCTTGACCGATCTTCTCCCAATTTGGTAAGGAAACATTTTTTAAGCTAAGAAACAATAATTTGTATGTTAGCGGATACACCCCACGCCTCATCAGGGTAGGGATGGACCTGACTGTCACGTGTGTGTTTGGCAGGACAGCCGAGTGGGTTCCTGCTAGGAGTGACGTGTCTAGCGCGGAAGGCGAGCAGCGGCAGTTTTGAGACGAACCTTGAGCTTGATACGTGCAGTCTACTACAATTCAATCTATAATAAAAGTTGTTTGGAACCAGTTTTATGTTTTATTAAGGGTAGTTCACCCCTAACGTTATCATATATATCACATCACGCTAGCCCGTGGAGGGCGCCTCATAAGCTATACCTGATGATGAATATTTTTCCTCTTTTTTTTACTTTGGCTAGAAAATCTCATGCAGGAGTCATTTCTACGTAAAAAAGGTATACTTGATAGAACTTGATAACTCCAACCGTTTTCGAGAAAACTGCCCAATAGGTATCAAAAATTCTTTGAAAACAAACCCAATTTGAAAAGGAAAAATTGTATTTATTGTATTGTACTTTGGTGACGTCATTTACGTATAATTTCATTATTTTGACATTTTGACAGAACTAAGACGTCACCAAAGCACACTTTTCAATAAATACAATTTTTCGTCTTCAAATTGGGCTTGTTTTCAAAGAATTTTTGAGATCTATGCGGCAGTTTTATCGAAAACGCTTGGAATTATCAAGTTCTATCAAGTGTACCTTTTTTACGTAGAAATAACTCCTGCACGAGATTTTCTAGTCAAAAGTGCCACTACGTTTCGTAAAAAAAAGAGGAAATATATTCATCATCAGGTATAGCTCATGAGGCGCCCTCCACGGCCTAGCGTGATGTGATACATAAATTATTGTTTCTTAGCTTAAAAATGCTTCCTTACCAAATTGGGAGAAGATCGGCCAAGAGGTAGTTGAGATATTGCAAAAAAAAGAAAAAAAATTACAACTTTGACTCCTTGTATCTTAGTAAGGAGGCACATTTTATCTAAGTGTTTTAGGTTAAATCTTCATATTTTGGACTAAGGATTCTCCAGTTGGAGTATGTCCAATTCTTAATGAAACACCCTGTATAATGCAATATTTTCAAACTGGTAATTGTAGTCTCCTGTTGATATTTTGTTAATGTCGGTTTTGGCTCTTTTAACTAAAATATAGAAAATTATATAGTCTCGACCACAATATCAGTTTAACTTGTTTAAACACTTCTTTGAATTTTTTTACAAAATTTAGGAGTTACATTTCTAAATTTAAATATCCTTAAAAAGTAATTCCAATAGTTACTTTTTATTTGCAAAATTGATCTGTTCATTTGGATCTGCCGTGAATTACTCAAAGAGTGAGAAAATAAAACAACACATAAGCAAAAAGTGGTTCCTTCAATTCACTGAGTGAAAATATAGAGATTATATTTTACAGTTAGTTCCTTAATGACGTGCTAATATTTTAGGGTGTGATTTCTTAATTTTATTAAGAAAAGTTCATATGAACATATGAACATTTTTTTGCTACAGGGTGTTGATTTTTTTTTTTAATCATTATTTTTCTCAGAAAGTACTTTAGATATTATTTTCAATTTTGGTATGTGTTAATAGGATATAAAACCACATATTTTAGTTAGAAAAGTTATTTTATCGCTCCACCAATGGTGTCCCTGCAAACATGTCCTCTGATATTTTTTACTAAAAAAGTGGTACGCCACTGACATTTTTCCATGTGGAAATTTTTTGTGATTAGCCTGGTCAATTCTACACGAAAACGGTCTCTTGCGTTTTTCTCGTTCTTGATTAAAACAATTAAATCCAAATTGAAACTAATTATTATTAATAGTGGTAATGATAAATTTTGTTTTATAAATATTGTTGGAAATGGCCACCTTCACTTAATAGGCATGCTACCGCTCGTCTTCGCATCGAATTGCGCACTCGTTCAAATGTTCCCGGCGTATTCCGAATTGTTTCACACGAGGCAACTAGGTATTCGTTCTCTTAAATCTTCTAAAGTGTTAACGGGAATTTTATACACCAAGGCTTTAAAATGACCCCACAAAAGAAATCCAAATTATTGAGATCGGGGGATCTTGCCGGTCATTGCTGAGGTCCCCCACGATCTATCCATTTTTTTGAAAATAAAAATAACGCACTTTTTTGAAAATTAAAAAAATGAACTCTATCCCCAAGAAGTACATAGAATAACGTACAATCGAAAAAAAAGTGACGTACAATGCCTCCTTGACAATTAACGAAGAATTAGACATTTTATTTCGTTCGCTATCTTTGACCGTTCTATTTGACATACGGTGTCTGGGATTGGTGCACTATATTTGACCATAAATGAGTTTTATTTTTGCCAACTTTGGTGAAATCACTCCTTATAGAAAAGATATTCAATTTTGATTTTTTCAATTATTTTTGGTGTTTTCTATTTTTTTCCAAGATTGCGAATTGGCCAATACATATCGGACATCTGTATTTTTAAAATTCCCATCCAATCACTAGTACAAGATATATTAAGGACATAAGTTGAAAATCCGTGAAAGTCTGTTAAAAAGTGCATATAACTTTTGACGCCCGAGGAATTTTTGGGCACAAATATTTTTTTCATAATAAGGAGGTCACAATACATAAGAAAATAAAATTCGGACAGAATGTTGTTGAAAAAAATTAAATTAAATCAATTTGATTGTACTATTAGGTTTGGCCTTGGAAATCGATGCGAGCTGATTTTTTGCAGAAAACTGTTGTTTGGAGTCTCATAAATATGTGAAAAAGTAGACGAAAGTCGGCTGCGAGCTAAATATTTGCGGAGGGGAACCTAGTAAAACCAGTTTTTGCAAATGTCTTAAAAACTATGAGTTTTGTGTTTAAAACATAACTTGAAGATTATGAAATTAGCTTGAATTTGAGTCAAGTCCCGTCCAGTTTGGTCAAAAAATTAATGATATCTGATTTTTCAGGGTTTAGCATTTTTTACTCCTGTCCAAAAGTTTTTGAAAGAAGTTTATTTCCTTACAATTTGGTTTTTAGTATAACGTTCTGCGATAAAAAAATCTCTTTTTTACTTAAAAATAATTTATAACCTAAAATATCTGGTTTTGTGGTAAAAAATGTGTGTTTATCTAAATTTGTTATAAACAGTTGTTTTAAACAAACAAAATATTACTAATTTCTATTGCAAAATAAAGCTTTTTCCATTATTTTACAAAAGGGACTAATCGCTTTCATTTATCCTAATTACAGCATCTTCTATAACTTGTTGAATCTGATGAAAAATTATGGAAAAAGAAACTTTAATAATTGTTGTCAAAAATATTTAAGGCGTACGTAAAAATATTAATGTAGGTTCTTGAAGTATGCTGCTGCAGCTAATCGAAATGGAAGAATTTTCCTGTTTACCGTTTAGTTTTTGCTACATAATAACTGTATCTGAAATTTCTTTTGAAGAATTTAGGTGATTTTGCATCTTTCTGAATTAATCGGAAATATATTGAAAAATACATATTATTAATTTAGGAATATAATTTATTTAACTTTAATTAAAGCTGATTAAATTATTCTCAATTTTCTTAATTTCACGTATCGATCTAGACGAAATTGCAGCTATTTAAAGTTGGACAAAAAAGAGCATATTTAACCATTAATGTATCTACTTTTCAGTCTAGATATTGAGGAAATATTTATCTTAAAAATACTTGTTGGTTTGTTTTATTTGACTCAAAATTACCCGAGTAATGTGAAAAACGCTGAGCGCACTTTCAAGTGCGATAAACCGCGGCTCTAGTCAAAAGGACGCTGAACAAACTCGATTTATATAAAAATGTGTAAAAAGTACCTATTGCAAAACTTGAAGCTCATTTAACATTTTGTTATTTTTTCTATTTCAAAGTCAGGCTCTTAAAAATCGTCGTTTTTTAGACAAAAATGTGTTTCCTTCTCTTGACACTATGTTTAAACGCCAACAGAGGGAAAGCCAGTGCAATTTTCATTTGTCCAGGAAATTCACCATTTTATAATGAAAGATTTATAAATCTAGATAAAAGTCATATAATATAATTCAATATAAGTTTAGTTAATTTGGGAGGTATATGATCTATTCCACAACAATCTTTGTTTTCCATTCCGTTGATTATACTAGCAAAATCATTGTCGAAAAATGTAGGAAAGCGACTTGAGTTTAAAGAAGTGGCGGACAAAGTACACGGAAGAAAGAGATTTTGACCAAAATGCTCAATAACTTTTTTACTAAAATAATTTGCTAGAACCTCAAACATCATCATCGAGATTTTAAAATGATTTTTTAATCCTCTTCTACAAATTGTAACTTTATAGTAATAGATGTATTTTTATTCTTTTCCGAATTTATTAATAAACCCTCATAGTATAACATTTTAACTTTATTACTTAAATATTTATACTTACTTATTTTTCTCCCAACTTTTTTCATAATTTAAAGAATATTGCATGATTTTGGACTTCAATCTGTCATTTTTATATATCCACCATTTCATATTTTTATTTTTTAACATCATTTTATCAAAATTAATAAAACACGTATGCAATAATATTTATACCTTGATATAAAATATTTGTTAATACTTAATAGGATTTTGCATGATTTTAGTTTTAAAATCGTCCATTTTGGAGTCGCAATTTTTCTTTAAAGTTTTAAATACCAGATTCGTAATCGACGACCTCGAGAACCTCCAGGTGAATGTTTTCAAGCTAAAATTGTCGAAATTTTTCCAACTTTAACATGTCAACGTAATTTTCCATACAAAATCGGTAATTTGGAGTTCTAAAAAAAAAAAAAAAAAATAGCAAGCAAGAAAAAGTGGTAGAAACATTAATTTGTGATCATTGAAAACCAAACAATTTCCTAATAACTTCGTCTAAGTGTACTTTGCTGAGAAGCAGGGCCGGCGGAAGTGGTGAAACGTGAAGCAGATGTTTCAGGCGGCATTTTTTGGCGGCAAAACCATTTTTTGACCCCGAATGGGGCTGTAAAGGAATGTTTGTTTTTTGTTATTTTTAATATATCTGTCAAGTAAATATATGTCTTCCTGTCAGTTTTTGACATGAAAATATTTTATTTTTATTTATTAATGGTAACTTTTGTTTCGAATTGGATTTATATCCTCCTGACGAGTTCTAAAGAGAACGAAAAAGATTGTAAAATATTTAGAGGTTTTAATCATCATTAAATTTTATACCTTTTTTCTTTGTGCTTTTTAATATTTTTTGGCTTTGAAATGTAACAAATGTTTGACTGTGATGTAGTATCCTCTAGGTAGGACTAGAGATACTAGAAAGAATTCTTCCTAAAGGAAGCTTTCTTGTACTATATTGGCATGAGCAAAGAGTGGTTGTTTTATCGTTTTTCATGCTAAATGTTAGATAAAGTAAGAAAGAAGTCGACAAGTCGTTTCGTAGGGGGGACTCTTGTTCTTCTATTTTGGTCAGACTTGCATCAATATCATGCTGAATATTAGATATAGAAAGAAAGAAGTCAACAAGTCGTTTCGTAAGGGAAACTCTTGTTGATCTTCTATTTTGGTCAGATTTGCACCAATGTCATGCTGAATGTTAGATATAGTAAGAAAGAAGTCGACAAGTCGTTTCGTAGGGGGGACTCTTGTTGATCTTCTGTTTTGGTCAGACTTGCACCAATGGTGTATATGAAAGAAACGAATGTTTTTCTTTGAGAGATATCTGCTGAATACCCAAAATAATAATTTTTAACAGAGCGTTACATATTCTAATCCTCACTCCGTACTTATTCTTTTACTCGTACTAAACACGTCAACACCGCGCTGGCTGTCGGCCGCTATTGTGTCAAGGACAAGGAACAATTGCATTTTTTTGCTAAAATATTTTTTAATTTATTTTTGTATATTGGAATGTTTCTTTTATTTTTTATAAGTTTTTATGAATAAATTTATCCTAACAGTAGTAACTTGTAAATGTTTTTTCTTAGGGCGGCAAGCAAATATTTGCTTCAGGTGCCAAATACCCTGGAGGCACTGCTGAGAAGTAAATGCTATTGTAATTCTGTTTTGTAAAATTTTATTTTAATTTGATATACTTTATGTATGTATATTACAATGTTGCTTATTATATATTTTTTTATGTTTATTGACATATTTGAGTGGGCCGAAAAAATCGATTCTCTTTTTTCAACTTCTGATAGCCAAAAATTGTTTCTCTGGTTAATATTATTAACCAAAAAAAAAAAAAAAATTGGTTCATTTCCAAAAAGTCTTTGAGGGGTCGCAGAGGTTTTGAAATTTTCTAAAATTCTTTAATATGAAAAGCCATTAGCTAAAAGAATTTTTATTCTAATTTAGTATTTACTTGTATCCAGTGTCTTTCGTACACTACGAAGACATCAAGGACATTGATAGTAATTCGTGCTGTGCGCCAACGCAATCCCATCTAATGCCTCCGCACTATCTAATTCTAACGAATTGAGTTATTATCGAGGTTATTATAAAGTCTTTATTTTGATGGCCGTAAAGATCAAACTTTGGTAAATACTAAAGAAAAAAAAACTTATTATAGAAAAACTAAAACAGAGGAGCACGTTACACTTATTTCAGAGCAAGGATCTGTTTATTTTGGCCATGTGTACCAGAAACTGGTTCAGCACTTAATATTTCTCAGGCAATTTTAAAATTTCTGCAAGACAATAATATAAGATCGGGCAGTATTTTGGCAATTGGATGTGATGGAACAGCAGTTAACACTGGTTTAGAAGGTGGTGTAATTAGAATTATTGAAACTTTCCTGAATAGGCCATTGCAATGGCTGGTGTGTCAGTTGCATGCAAATGAGTTGTCATTGCGCCATTTGTTACAGAATTTGAACGGCCATACAAGTGGACCGCGATGTTTCTCTGAACCTATTGGCAAAATATTGTCAGAATGTGAAAAACGACCAGTTGTAAAATATCAGAAAACAGATGCCCAAAACCTCAGTGATACAGAAGCAATATCCAATCTCAGTACAGACCAATGCTATTTATTGGAAATTTGTAAAGCATTATTCAGAAAGTCTTGCCTTAAAAAATCCTGGAAAATTAGGACATTCACATTGGTTAACAGCTGCTAACCGCATCCTACTCTTATATGTTGCTACTGAGGATCCAAGCGAAAACTTACAAATATTAGCAGACTACATTGTCAAGGTTTATGCTCCGACATGGTTTGAGATTAAGGCCAAACCATCCTGTAAAAACGGCACAAGACATCTCTTTACATTGATTAAAAATTCCCGCTATCTTACAGAAGACCTACGCGAAATTATAGACCCTGTCATACACAGAAACACATACTTCACACATCCCGAATATATTATATTGCCGATGATTACTGATAAGCGAATACATATTCGTGAATTGGGACTGCGCAGAGTTATTATGACCACGAAAAATAAATCAGAAAATGTAAGATTGTTTAAAATACCACAGCTAAGTTTTAGTTGTGAGGATTACGTAGATATGATTGAATGACATGATACAGTTGTAACAGAACAACCAATGATTACAACCTTGGCTGATGAAGAACTACATGATATGGTTCCCACAGGAAAAATTGAGGCCTTGCAGTTTCCACGTTTTCCGTACCACACGCAAAGTGTAGAACAGGGAGTAAAATTAGTTACAGAAGCTTCAGCTTGTGGGTTCGCAGCTAGAGACGGTTCTATTAGATCTCGGATAGCATCCCGCAATGATGCCTAAATTTGATTCGAAAATTGATTAAAAGCCGTAAAATCCCATCATAGTTGGATGGTTGGATATTGGGACGGGTGGAACTCGATATACAGACACCTTCCCGTGGTGAATTTTGGGTTATTACTATTGATTTGCATTGTAACAAGCAAAGTGCTCAAAAAATAAAAAGAATTACTACATATTATGATAATAAATTTCAAAGTGACTGCGCTCCCTCAAGGAATATTTTGTTTTAAAAAATTCTTTAGGTAGTTCATGAGAGACTCATAAGGTACCTTTTTTGGACTATTAGAATAGAAAATAATGTATTTGAATTTTTTAATACGTTTTCGGCCCACCCTCATACAATAGATATACATATTCTGCGTTCAAAAATCAATCGGCAATATTTGCTGTTTTCAAGCAAATCTAATGCAATAAAAGCATCGTCTTCACGTTTAATTGTTGCCGACCACTGAAATCGTTTCCGATTTTAATTACTTTCTTCACTATTCCCGGACAGCTTCTCAGCTATTATCAGCTTTAAATAGTTAGCAAAATTTAAATCTTCATAAACCTTAATGGATAATATATTAATATAAGATATTCGGTTTGCACAGACATTAAATCAACGAAAATATGATAAACCCGCGTTTCACCAACCAAAGTGGCATCTTATGGACGTGGCTAAAATGTTTAACTAGTGTGAAGAAAGTTATTTCCTAACTACAAAACCTAACCATATTTGCATCTGAGCGATTGCTATGTTATAATCCTAGAAGAATATATTTTTTTAATGTTATTTTTATTTTTGTAGGAAAAGAAGTGATTGATTATATAGTGGATTATTTAGAAAACATAAGGGAGAGAAGAGTATTCCCCGATAAGAAACCAGGTTTTATACGGGACCAAATTCCAGATTCTGCTCCAATTGAGGGAGAGCAATGGTCTGATATTTTCAAGGACATGGAATCTGTGATAATGCCTGGAGTAACGCACTGGCAGAGTCCCCACATGCACGCGTACTTCCCGGCTTTAAACAGCTACCCATCCATGTTGGGAGAAATGTTAACCAATGCAATTAACTGTTTAGGCTTTACTTGGGTAATTTAAAATTTAAATTATTTAAGGTATATAGTATATACTGACCATGTTCACCCTTTGCCATGTTAGGCATTGCGCATTGATATAATTAACTACAATCTTCTTATGTCCTTTAATACAATATTTAAATCACTCAGAGAGAAATGGGTTTGGAAAATTTTGCACAGCTTTGTGGAACAAGGTGTTGCATTTTTTAAAACAATCATAAGATTTCAAAGCAAGTTACATAGTTTTATACATCTTAATTTTGTATAATTTCATTTTCTCAATATAAAATTTTCGTTATTATGGGTCTGTTAAAAACGTATTTTAATAAATTGAGAAAATTCAGAGACTTCACTACTATTTATTTTTACTCAACAAGTATTATTATTAATGGTGCCTTTAAATTTCATATTTTGTTACCGTCCTATTTACAATTAGTATAGAGTAACTGCTTAAAGGGTTTGCACAAATTGTGTAACATAAAAATTGTGAAAAGTTGGTTCTCAGGTTTAGGGGTAGTGGGTGAAAGGTAGGTTGGGAAATATTATCACCATCGTATGCCTCGCCCTCGAAAATGGGGGTATACCGCTTTTCAGCTGATTTTCGTTATTTCCGTGGCACTTCGTTATTGGGGGTGGGGGTAGTTTCAATCCTTGAGGTGGGTTAGGTCACCTGTGGTCAATATTTACCTATTTTATTCGAATTGAACAAAAAAAAAATCCGATACGACAAGCCCTCGCAAGCCTAGCACCGGAAAATCAGAAAAGAGGGTAATTTTCAGGTTTAGAGTTAGTGGGTGAAGGGTAGGTCGTGAAATATTATCACCATCGTATCCCTCGCCCTTCAAAACGGTATACCGGTTTTCAGCTGATTTTCGTTATTTTCGTGGCATTTTGGTATTGGGGGTGGGGGTAGTTTCAACCCCTGGGGGTGAGTTAAAATTTATTTATTTTATTCCAATTGACCAAGAAAAACCCGATCCGACAAGCCCTTGCAAACCTAGCGTCGAAAAATCGGAAAAAGGTGGTTTTTTTCGATTTAGTGGTTGGACGGCAGGTCGAAAAATATTGTCACCATCATGTTCCCTGCCCTCGAAACCGGAGGGGGGGTTAATGTCTTGCGGTCCGGTCGCAGAACTTTTGGGGTAAAAACTTTATCTCAAGGGACTAATTCTCCAATGTCTATTCTATTGTCTCTGCTTCTTGAAAATAATACAAAACTACAATTCTTAAAAGATGCTGCATAGAGACCAGAAAGTGGGGTCTTCAGTGATTTTGTTAGAGATAAGAATATCACCAAATATGTCTACAAATTATACAATGTTCTTACAAGCCAGACTCTAGTGGCTAGATATCCGAGTAAGTAAGGCGACCAGCACATTTTATGGCTGGCTCCGGGCCAGATTCCGGGGAGGCATATACATGTACCCTTAATGTTAATAAACTTGTTATTGCTTGCTTGCTTGCACTTTTTATTCAGGGTGCGGACGTCTCGATTTCGAATCCTGCTTGCGAATGTTTTTTTATTGTATCAGTAATATTAAAAGTTTTACAAAGCTGTATACATGAACATAAGGGTAGTTGTTCAAGTTAGGTTGGTTTACCATTTTCGCGACAAAAATTTAAAAAGTAATAAAAAAATTGGAAATGTACATTATGTTCTCAAAGCCGCATTATTCGATGTTATTTTAACAGTTGTAGCTTTGGATTATCTTCAAATAGCAGAAACAAAATAATAAGAATTGGGGAATAACCAGCCCAAATTTGAAGAAGAAATATCGATTTGTTTATTTATAAGTGACGTAAACCTAAAAACTAACATATCTCAGCTTCAAATGCAAGTAGAGAGTTAATTTTTTTTTTCAAAAGTTGTGTTTTTTAATCTACTTTCATTACTCTTTACCGTTTTTGATTTCATAAAAAAACAGAGAGTTACTTGAATTTGTTTATAAATAAAATTTCGAAAACTATGAACAAATGCAATAAAACGGGTTTAAATTTTGAAAAAAAAAAATGTTTTTCTCCATGATCTTAAAGTACTTATAGAATGCTACAATTTGAGGCATCGTACAGATTTCTTGGTCTTGATGGCAGGATTTCACAAGGGTGCAAAGTTTTAGCAATACTTGTATATTTGAGCCGTTTTAATAATAATCATTTAGATTTGAAATTTTAAGCGGTGATTGTACTTTGTGAGAGCTATATTTTCCAAAATTTCATTGAAAATTATCCTTTATTTTCGAAAGAACAGCAATTCGTTTAAAGACTCATAATTGTGCAATATTCATTTTTTTTTAAATAATAGTAACAATTGGAAAGAATTATAGTTTATGTACTTTTGTTCCACAACTCATAACGAACATTTTTCTTCTTTTTGTTGATTTCCATAGGACTTATAGATTTCGAGATATTCAAAGAAAACCGATGAAAAACACGGTCAAAAAAATTAAATTGTTTAAATAAACAATACGCCGACCTCGCAGAAACTGCAAAACTGAACTGTGAACTATAGTTGACCCACTGAACACGTTAAAACAAAAAAACCGCCCTGACCAGACAATTCGCATTAAAATCCTAATTTGACTCCACTATTATATTAAAGGAGAAAAATCACTTTAAATAACAAATTTATTTAAGAAATATTACGTTTCGTGATAGATCGTGAAGGCAAAGCAAAGGAATGAACATAGATAGCGTAAACATAAACATAATCCAGTGAAATTAGACTTTTCTGATCTAACAAAATATATCCTTCATTTTTTTTTTAAATCGATTTATTTTGGTGTTTTAAAGAAAATATTAAAAATCGACAACGAGATCACTACGGCGCGGCATAAAAAATGATTCAAGGTCAAAGTTCACAAAAAACGGTTTATTGCGAATATCGCGCTTTCTATGGCTCGGAGGCCAATTGAGGTTATTATGAAAATGAAAGATAATGAAATTCCGCACAAAAATGATCTCTTCCACTTTTTATGTACAACGAACGGCAGGGCTGGCTCCAGGTATTTTGACGCCCCGGGCACAGTTTGATTTTGCCGCCCCTCTCTTCTATAAATAACATAGGGTCAGGCGGGGTAAAAATGAGACAAAATGGCATCTTTCAACTTTTAGGTTGCTTAGAATCGAGTCATATTTAATGAAAGATTGATATCATATGTAAAAATGACAGGAAAAACTTTATTTCTATGTATTTTTTTACTAAAAAGTACCGTTAATTGTAAACAAAAATAAATAGTGTCTCATTTTTACCCTCTGGGTGGGGTACAAAAAAGAGAGTGGAGGGTAAATGAAAGACACGTGATTTATTCCCATTCTTATTGACGTCGTACAAATGGAAGTGCAAAAATAAGACAGAGGAGGGTTTTTTCTTTTATATGTAATTTATTCATATTTTTTACTAAACAAGAAGGGGCTTGCAGAAGGGCTAGCTTCTCCTAAATTAGGAAGCTGATTCTATGTATATTATTTGCTGATCGATATATATTTACCGTCATATACAGTAATATTTGCTAAATCTTCACATTAAAATTTATTGGTTATATATTTACAGTGTGTTTCACTTGAAATGGTAACACCAACTTTTTTATTTATTTTGTTCAATTTGAATCAAATTTTACTTAGTAAGTATAGAATAACTCAGGATCTACTTATGGCCAGAAAAACATTCGCCTCCTACACATGCAAAGCCACCTGCGATACCAAAATATGCGGAGAAAATCAAGAAATCATATTAGGAATTTTTTTATCGGAATATTTTTTTAATGAAACGTTCAAAATTGTCCATAAACCTTAAGTCCAAAAGTTGATCAAAATTAAAAAAATATATATGCTTGCGCGGAAACTTCGAAGCACATTTTTGTCTAAACCGTTCGTTGTACATAAAAAATGGAAGAGATCGTTTTTTTACAGAATTTCATTATCTTTCATTTTTTTATAATCACCTCAATTGGCCTCCGAGCCGTAGAAAGCGCGATATTCGCAAAAAACCGTTTTTTGTGAACTTTGACCTTTAATAATTTTTTATGTCGTAGTGATCTCGTTGTCGATTTTTAATATCTTCCTTAAAACACCAAAATAAATCGATTTAAAAAAAAATGAAGGATGTATTTTGTTAGATCTGAAGCCATACTTTTGTCTAAAATGACTGGAGTAAACAATAGCAGTTAAAAATCATAAAGCTGTATCAGCATTTCTGGACTTCTGGCGGAGTGCATAATAAGGCTGTCCAGTGGCGTGTAGATAGGGCTTCCAAGGGCATACATAACCCCTCCCTTCTAAGATTGAAAAACACGGGATTGTTTTCCAGATTGTCCTCCCTTCCTGGGTCTCTTTATAAACGTTTGCTAACTTTGAAATTCGGAGTCCCAACTTATTTATTGTCGTTGTATAATATAGTCATCTAAGCTTAACTTTACCAATGCCATCATCAGAAACTATATAATTTAATGAAACTATTTACAATCAATTCGGTGCCATTATTTCAACATTTTAACCACGTCTCACATAAAGATAATCGTAAGTGTTTAAAAACACTTTAAGTGGCAAATATTTGTTTCATAAGTGAAGTAGATGTAGTTATCAACTTTATTTTTAAGTTACTGTCTTAGGACTAGTCTAGTAGGGCAAATTGCCGATTTTGATCAAACTACTCCTCGTTAACGAGAGCCAAGAAGCTTGAAACCAGTCCGACTGAAAGAAAGACTGACCATATTTGCTAATGCAAGAGCTATAAATCGTCTCCGATATTCACTGCACATGCAAACATTTTACGGGTGATTATTTGAGATACTCCAGAGAGTCAGTTCTACCAAAGAAGAAGCAGTACAGTCATAGACGATCTACGACAGAAATTGTTATTTTGTTGATTACATTTAATGAATTATAAATAGCAGGATAGCAGCTTTAACGGGAATGTAAACATTGTGTAAAATATTTTTGCACTATTGGTTGAACAAAATATACAACTTGGAGATTTCAAATTAATACATTGTGGAAAACTAACCACAGTGAATAAATTATACCGAGTAACCCTCTCGCTTGAATTAAGTGTATATCTTGTGCAAAATGATTTACAGAGAAAATATGCCATTTTTGGATTTAGTATTCAGAATCTGTTTCAAAATTTTACAAAAATTGTAGAAACTAAAATCTGTTCTGACATTTGTTCCATAAGTGAAGTAAGAATACTGTATTTTTGTATAATACAGGGTGTAATCAGTTTCATGTCAAAAAAAACTGGTAATGGGGACAGACTAGACAAACAAAAAAACCTTTATGACTTTTTCACCTAGGGGCACTTTGAAAAAAACTGACCGTGGTCAACAATTTAAATATTAGGGTAGGAAACATTTGAGAACCGCTGCCTTTGTGGGTCAATGGACGTGTACTAGGTATAGTTCTACGACTTTTAAATTGTCATAAAAAAGTGCAAAGATTACCGACCGACTCGTCGCCGGCCGGCGGTTCAAAGCAAACGGCGGTACCTTTGATGCGCGCCTCAACCGAACCAATTATAAAAATGTAAATAATTCGTTATCTCTTTTTGCAGAACTACAAGCAATTCATAGGCGTGGAAGGGGTTTAAACACAGCATTTCTTTACATGTGTGTTTTTTTAATTTAGAACAAAATATTGGAGCTTTCATTGTTGTTTATAATTTATCAGATTTATACGTGATTTATTAACATTTGTAACCTAAATGAGTGTTCTGGGTTAAAAGCTTAAAAAACGAGAAATTATTGCATGACATTGGGAAATAAAGAATTAGACGTCTGAGATACCATAACAGAATTATTAAGTTAGGAAAAAATCTGATTTATTTAACGAATTACCGATCAGGTACCGGAAACTAAAATTATTCAATAAATCTAGATCTTACCAATAAAGTTGATTTACATAAATTGTTCAAAATGGCTTCCGCTGCATCAATACACTTTTCGTCGAACTAAGGACATACGCACTCCGTTTAACACATTTAGTAAATTAGGATCATTTTTATGGTTTCTAATTAAAATACGACACTAAACTATTAACTGACGTTGTCAATAAAGAAAATAAAAATAAAAACTTGGTCCAAAATCCAAAAAAACACAAAAAGAACGAACAAGTGGTGTCTGTACGTAATCAAAAACTTAACGACTTGAACGGTAAGTCAATAAAACAAATCTTAACTGTAAATACGTGGCCTAAAATTAAAAAAGAAAGAAAACAACGAACTGGTTCGACGTGTGTGCTTAACGAAGTGCCCGCAGAAACCAAAATACTGCACAAGAGGGAGTATAGTTTTACCTTAAATACTTTTAAAAAAACCATAAAAAGTGTGATTATTAACTTGTGTCTTCGCCGACGCGCGGCTCTACAAAGGAGCGCGATACTTTGAAAAAGCCGTCTTAGCGTATGTGATGGTTAGAGGCGCCGACATACGCCAAAATAAAAGCCTATGCCAACATTCCAGCAGTTCTCAAACAATTTTATTGAAAATTTTCGAAGTTCTTGTTTATTTTTTTTTTCTAACTATGGGTTTTAGACCCCATGTTATATAAGGTTTTTTTGTTCGTTTAGTCGTTCCCCACCACCATTTTTTTTAATGACATGAAAATAATTACACCCTGTATAATAATCCAAGTTTGGAAATAATTTTATTTGTTATTTACAAGATCGTACAAAGAATTCAAATAATGTTAATGCAAAAACTGTACAAGATCATTATTAAAAAAAATTATTATCTATTTGTATAGATTGCTTCTTTCATTTTTGTAAGATCAGTATGGAGTGTAATTTTTTACAAATAGGGCAAAAATGTACACACATTTTTCTCTGCATATTTTACCATGTTTTTAATTTTTTTATTATAAACTTGTCTAAGTATTTTGTGTATTCCTACATATTGCCTATTGTCAGACCTGTGCACAATTTTTTTAATTTTAATCTTTATCTTCTCTGAGGGCCTCTCTTTATTACAGTTTTCGTTTAGCAATCTGAATAATAATGTTTTTACTTCGTTTATTTCAGGCTTCTAGTCCTGCCTGCACCGAATTAGAAATGGTTGTAATGAATTGGCTAGGAAAGATGATTGGACTGCCAGAGGAATTTTTACACAGAAAAGGCGGAAGTGGTGGAGGCGTCATACAGGTAATTACTACAATTTCTTTTAATAGGCCAGTCGATTTGCGGAAAAAATCAGCATTTTATGAAATTTTGAGTCGTGGTCGCATTTGCAATTGATTTACATTGATATTGTCACATAGATCTCAGATTGTGCGGTCCGAGAGTGTTTTTTTATTATTATTAATAATTGTTGAAAAAGTTGAAAAATGCGATTTTTCGCGATTTCGATGGACTTTCGAGATTTTTTCTGGATATGTAGAAAAAAAAATTGGAAAATTTTGGTACCTCGATTTTTCATTTTAAGTCTATAATTTTTTATAAACAAATTCGGATTTTTATTTTTTTTAATTCTCAAATGCATCAAATTATTTCAAAGTGCATGCCAAAGTATTCACTTAAAATTTTGTAAGGATATTATTTAAACATTCGGAGCAATAAGCAATTTAAGGTCCCAACTTTGAACATTCATAAAAAGGCGCGTATAGATATGATGAGCGTAGTATGAGCAGAGACTGCTTGAGGCTCGCAGCGGTAAAATGGCGCAACGCGCGTGCTGTGAGCATGCTGCGAAATTTCTCTGATCCGTGGGGCGGGACGAGCTCACCACGAGCAGGCGGCGATCTATTCACTTTTAGTATCAATTATATCATTTTTGTGGGCATGTTGTAGTCATTTGATGAAATATATAATTTCGTGAAAAGCCTAGGCGGTACATGAACTGCAGAGGTTGCACAATCTGCCTATGTATTTCGTGAAACGCCGTGGTCGTCTCGGCACTTGACGTGTAAAGTCAATCTACACTATCTGCAGCAAATTAGACCGGCAGATTGTGTTCTAATAATATTTAATTAATTTTGAGGTTAGATTAGGTTAAGATGTTATATTTGTAGCAGTGGCGGCTGGTCAAATTTCAATATTTTTTTCTCGTCTTACTCAACAGCGGACTAGTTCACTATTACCGTGTCGGTAATACATTAAAAATGCCGCTAGCATTCATACCCTTGATTGTAGATTGTTCAAGGGGTCGCTCGGCTCTTTCAGCCCTACTTCACCTAGACCTGAAAAGATCTCTTGTGAGTTACCCTACAATTAGTTGTTGCCCAGGGCTTTCAAGCTTTTTATCAAGCTTATGATTTTCCTGGAGGCTAATTTCCCTATGTCTTCAGGCGTTAGTTCCATCTTTTCTAATTACTTTAGCCTAGTGCGGATTAGCATCTTGCATTCTCAAAGAATATGTTCCGCAGTTTCTATTGCGGATTCGCAGTATCTGGATATATCGTTGTCTGCCTTGCCCATGTTCTTAAGATGGTATCTTAAGGGGCAATGGCCTGTTAAAAGGCCTGTCATCGGCTCTAAGTCAGACTTTTCGAGTTTGAGAAGCCTTGTGGCATTGACGAAGTGATGAACTTTTTCGCTTGTCTTTGGCCCGGAGTATTCCTCCAGTAGAACTCTTTCTGTTCCTTTTCCCATTTTAGGTCCTCCTCCGTTATATGTCCCTTAGATAAGCCACAAAACGGTTCAGGCCCAAAGAATGGGGCTTCAGCACCTTTTCCTGCAAGGCCGTCAGCTAATTCGTTTCCTTCTCTTCCCTCATGCCCTGGCACCTACATCAAGGTAACTTTGTTGTTTTTTGCCAGTTGTTTCAGGGATTGTCTGTCAGGCAATTTTAGACTCAAAGGTGTCTGACCTGAGAGCCTGGCTGTCTGAGAGTATATAGATCTTTGCCCTTTGAATGCCTTTATTTGTGCATTCCTGGACACAGGTCTATAGCATAGATTTCTGCTTGGAAGGTGGTTAGGGTCTTGCCAAAGGCCACCACACATATGATACATAGGGCTCTGGATAGCCGGCAGTTAGGCCCCGCCACGCCCGCGCCAACCCCTTCAGCCATCTTCGATCCACTGTTTACCAGATGAGTGATCCCTTCTCCAACTGCAAGACATTGGCTTTGCTCATCTGGCGCCTCTCGATTAGCTCATCAAACGGGCAGTCAAAGTCCCGTTTAATTGGCATAGGGTCAGTCATAGATTTCAATGTAATTGTTTCTAGAATCCTTAGGTGACCAACCGGGTCTCTTGGTTTGAAAGAGTGCACCTGCTGCAGCCTTAGGGCACTAAGCGCTGCCTCCTTCCTTACATATAGATGTAGAGGAAGCAGGTCTAGCATTGCCTCCATAGCTACTGTGGGACAGGAGCACATCGCTCCTGTAATCCCTAAGCAGGCAAGGCAACTTCTGCAACTTTCCTTGTGTTAATTTTTCTTCAGTTTTTGGCCACCACACACATGATGCTTAGGTGACCATGGGTCTCATTCATACCCCAGCTAGGATTCGAAACTGAAATCCCATGGATTCAAGCCTAACACGTAAGCACTGAGGTCACTGAATCATCCAGCTTCCAAGAACTCTTCAGAACCTTTCTAATATTATTATTATTAGTAAAAATAAGAAAATCTTATCTGATACCCAAATCACAAATACATTTATTTATAAAAACCAAGTTGTGGCGTTGCTAATGGGTACACAGAATAGATTACATTTTTGACATACCCTTTAGCACGTGATCAAGAAATATGAACCTATGTTTTCAATTACTTTTTCCTGCTGCTCGCCAATAAAAATGTTTCTTAATGCTCACAGTCTAAATTAGGCTTTATTTGTAACAGTTTCTTTTTACGAATTTCAGACAACTGCTAGCGAATGTACACTTATTAGCCTTCTAGCTGGAAGATATGTCGCTATTAAAATGTACACGGATTTATTTCCTGAGGCCACCAAACATGAAATTAATGGAAAACTCGTTGCCTATTGTTCAGATCAAGCACATTCAAGTGTGGAAAAAGCAGCATTGATCGGACTTGTCACTCTTAGGTATATTGAATCTGACGACGACTTGTCAATGAGAGGTCCAAAATTAATAGAAGCAATAAAAAAAGATAGGGACAATGGTCTAATCCCCTTTTGGGTAAGTAAGCCATATATTAATCGTTTAACATTTAGTAGGCCACGTCCAAGAAAATTTAATAATGAGTTAGTTAGATGTAGCTATATTTGTTGTATCTTTGGGTGACTTTGGACATACCTATATCTGAAAAATTCCATTTAGTGGAGAGTCGTTAGATTTAGATCCCGAGCGAGTTCGCCAGTGATCAAATTGTTATTATAACTTTTGAAATGTGTTTCCGACACTACATACTAAAATGTTTATATGTCGATTTTTGATTTTTTAATATTTTAAATAAATAATTGTCAAATTTTTGATACATATGTAACAGTAACAGTAAAGTTAAAGTTTCAATTCCTAAAATGACAATATTTTAGATGCGATGCATATTTGAGGTCTCAGGCACACAAAAAGGACTGGCAGATAAGAAAAGGTGGAGGAGAGAGCGGCAGCTGTTAATTGGTTTGGGGGTCATAGTCCAATATATCATTTTTCAAAAAAATTTCTCCCGGCAAGCTGATTTTTTCAGGGTCGATGGAAGGGTGTCTCCCGAGTATCCGACCAAAAAGTCACAGTGTACACTCCTTGGGGGGTATTGCAATATGGGTGGTTTTTTGACGATCCAGGGCCCATTATCTGGAAAAACATTCACCATATTTATTTATTATGGTTGAGGAAATATACAAACAAAAAGCTGAATTGTTGGTTTTTGTAGGGTTGATTGAGAGCTGTCTCCTGAATCTTCAAACAATTTTTTTTTTTTTGAGACTCAATCAACCCTGCAAAACCCAGCTATTCAGCCTTTTGTTTGTATATTCCTGAACCATAGTAAATAAATATGGTGAATGTTTTCCCATATAATGGGTGCTGGACCGTCAAAAATCAAAGTTACAAAAAAATTTTATTAGGCAAAGTTGTAGAGAATATTACTATGTACAAGCTGGAAAATTTCAAAGAAACAAAAAATAAGAAACCACCCCTATTGCAACACCCCCCAAGGGGTGTGCACTGTGACTTTTTGATCGGATACTCGGGAGGCACCCCTCCATCGACCCTGAAAAAATCAGCTTGCCGGGAATTATTTGTGAGCACCCCCTATAGAGAAGGTCGACTTTTACTGTATTATCAATTTTCCCTTGAAAAGGTTACAACACTGTCAGTGAGAATATGTCGAAAATGATCACCATCTTTCGTGACATCTCTTCACAAAATATCCCTTAACTCAAAGTTGGTACCAGATGCCGACCTAATTTGTTTTTTTTTAGCTTATAAAAAACAGATTCAGAAGGGCAGTAAAGCGGCTTTACGAGCAGACCACACGTTTTTTAGTTACAGGCGGATATGTAAGGCGATAGGGGAGTAGTATGCGATGTCTCCTAACATCGGTTTATAAAATATCACCTAACACAAAATCAGTACCAGATGGCGTCCTCATTTTTTTTTCTTATAAAAAGCAAATACTAGGACACATCGGTAAAGCGGCGTTACGAACAAACCGCACGTTTTCGAGATATAGGCCGTTGAAATGCGAAAGAGGTGATTTTCCTAGGATTTCGACTTCTTCAGACGATATCTCGCTTACCTTTCGAGATATCGAAACGCCGTCTGCCCTTTCTAATTTTCTAGTCGATAAATTACTTCAGATTTTTAGGTGAACGATTGCGACTTTTCATTTTTCAATCTCAGCCAATGATGTAAAATTCTATTTGATCATACTAGGTTTTAAGTTTTTTTTTTCGAAATGGCTCGAAAAAATGACCGAAGGTTGAAACCACGAAAATTCATTTCTTTTTAAATTTGAAATTTTTTACCTTGAATTCATATTAACCAACCCCAAAAACGTAAATAATAATAATTTTGTCCATAGGACAAAAATTATTGCAGTTACTTTGGATTAATCATTAATTTGCAATTATTTCCTGAATTTTTCAAGAAACTATTAAACAAACGAAGATCGTGAAATTCTAACTAGTTAACATTTTAGTATTGGGTCTTAGCAATACAATGCAAAAAACGACATGAAAAGTTATTTACTGGTGATTTCGTTTGACAATTTAATTTTTTTCGCCTAACGACTCTCCATTAATTTTGTAGAAATGAAATCAGAGATCCGGTAGTTGAAAGATAGCGATAAATTAAGTTCAATTCGTTGTAACACTGAAAACATTTATGCAGAAGTTTAAGTGTCAATAACAACATTAAAAATAAAAGTACAATCCTTCCCAATATACAGCGTGGCTGTTAGGGACGTTTCCAACGAGGCAGTGTCTTGGGCCTATTTTGAGTGCCAGGTAGATACTACCGTGCCCAGACGCCCACTTTTGGTGTCCGGGTGGATATTCCCCATTTTCATTTACTTTGTTTAAATATCTCAGATAAATGGTGCGTCAGCGTTTGGTAAACTGCAAGCTAGGTCAATATTTATTGACACTGATCTTATTTACGTTGCCTCAGTACAAAGCTAAAATTAGCGCAATGCTAATAGTATTTGAGATATCAAGCAAACTTTACTCACTTTTACTAAACTCGGATTTGTTATGCAGTTTTACGATAAAATCTATTAGCAAGCAATAAATGCAAAGTTAGTTTTTTAATATTTTTTTGTAAATCTCTTAGATCTAGAGTCATTCACCAAGATACATATTAACACATAAATATTTTTATGCATCTAAGTATTGTCATCACACACAAGAGATAAATTACTAGAATCGTCTTATTTAACGTGGTGTCCTCATGGGCCACTTCATAATTTGTTTAACACAGAAAATTGATAGCGGATTCTTCTTCCTACTTTAGTCATTTTGGTGTTAAATGGCAGTACAAGAGTTGATTTAAAATCATCTGTTATTGATTGTGGTGTTGTAGTCGTCTTCAGCTTTATCTCCTTCTTCAGATTGATCTTCTGTTTCTGCTTAATGTTCTCGTTGTCTCTCACTAATATATCTTCACCATAAGTATCTTTATCATTATGAAGAACAGAAGAACTGCGTTATTGCTGCATGCACATACCACATATCAGGCACGAAACTGTAAGCACAAAGCTGGTGGGCCTAGCTTGAAACTGACTACGAGAGAAGGAGCTATTTTTTTTTAAGAACGTGGGGGATACTGCGGCGTCCCTACATTTTAAAATGCACCACGTCACCACTTACCTAATGCAAAAGTATTCTAAGGTTATTATTATTATGGGTACAAACACGAAACTAGCTGTGGAGTAGACTGGGCTGGAGGAAAGGGGTTCAAACAACTTCACATAATCTTACCTATTTAAATACTTTATAGAAGATTCACTCAGTTCGTACAAGATAATAAAAAATTTTTAATTTCAGGGGTCAGGGAGGGTGGGCCAACGTAATTTTGTGTGGCTCACTCTGGCCTCACCGTAGTTCCGTGCCTATCACATATTCAAAACATTTCAATAAAGCCTTAAATCATTTGCATTTGCGTTGGTTAATACATTTGATTCATATGAAATTTTTAGTGAAATAAAATAATGCCATTGAAAAGTCAATACTTCAACCTTTAGTTTGCAATTTTTGTTACGTGAACTTTTCAATATTTTACAGTACTGAGAAATTGGAGAATTAAACATAATTAAATACCATCCACCATCCAATTTTATGCCATCAAATGTAAAATATGTTTATTCTAGATCATTTCATATGAAATGTATAAACTAATAATTAATCTACGAGACGCTTTTTGTGGAATTTTACTCATAGTGCAGGCAAATCCAGTGTTGAGTATAAACTATCTGGGGACAGCTATTTCTTTATCGAAAAGGATAGCTGTATTCATGTTGAATGAGGATGTAAAAGTCCCGAAAAATCTCAATGTGAGCTAAAGCCACCATTTAGAAAAAATGGCCGTTAGAACCATTTCTTTTAGAAGAGCAGATCTCAGTAACCATTGCTCCGAATTTATATTTCTTTTTTTTTTGTTCTCTTCCCCTTTTTATGTACAATCGAAAGTGTTATTACGACTCGAGAAGATATGATGGAAAGGATTCGTCAGTGTTTCAGTCGTATAAAATATGTTGATATGTTACACTGTGAAAGACGTTCATTTATAAAGAAACTTCAGTGTTACTTGAATCAAAATGGTGGACATTTTGAGCAAAAATGAGGAAAATAATAATTTAATATCAAGAAATGTACGCAAATATTTTGGACACCCGATATACTATTTACATATTATTTCAAAAATGTTCAGTAAATATATCATTATCAAACAACATCCCACATTTTTAAAAATAACGATTAATACATCGCGGAGATAAAATATTTGTAAATTGCCAAAAAAAAAAACAGAAAAAAAATTATAATTTGGCAACATATTTCAGGGTGTAATACAGGACCCTTGGAGGCTTAACTGGCGTTAAGGAAATACAGGCTGTTCTATTTAAAAAAACCGCTGCCCAAGGAATCACTACTTCCACATCCAGATTTTTTATCTAAGTCACTCACAACGAAAAAATTTTGTATGTGGAAATAATTGTTTATGGAACATTAATAATATAATATTTGAAATCCTCTACCCCAAAAACCCATAAAATGATACCCCACATCGGTAGCGGGGTGGGGGTGGTGATAGGGGGTGGTAGTGGGGGTGGATGAAGTAAAAAAACATTTCGAGGTTCTTGTACACACCCTAAATCACAATTTTTTTTCATCCCCTTTAATAATGGGGTGGGGGTGGTAATGGGGGTGACTAATGCCAAAATTTTTTTTGAGACCTCAGCTTCTCTTCTATATACTAAATACCAATTTTATGGACTCTTACCTGCTTGATTTACCTATTTTCCCCAAATTTACCCCAATTTACCCCCAACCCTTCGACGGAACAAGATGAAAATGTAATCTAGTTCTAGATCTCGTTAAAGTACATATGTGTACCAAATTTCAAGTCAATATCTCAAACGGTTCCAGAGTAATCGTGCGCACAAAAAAAGTTACAGACAGACAGACCGACAGACAGAAAATTTTTTTCGCTCAAACTTAAAATCTCGACGTTTCGTGACATTCTAAGCCTATTTGAACAATAAAAATTTTTTTGTCGTTACTTTACTAAGTAAAATTATACTTTCTTGTGTGACTCGTTTTTGTGACACCTTGTAAAATTGAAAATAATTTTAAGTTGTAGTAGAGATGAAACATTGAAAGTTTTGTTAAGAAAGTTTTTTTATAAAGTTAGCCGTTTTGCACAATCTTCCGAGAGAACACTAACTGGACACCCTTTCTACCTTAATGTACATTATTAAAAATGATTACAATTTTATATATAAATAACTATTACTCCGTTAATATTTGAGTTAGTAACATCGGTCAAAAAACAAATGAAAGCTAATTGTGTGCTCTAGAACTTTTATTAAAATTATTTTTCGAAAATTGACTAGAAATTTCAGTACAAACGTCTCGAGTTTACAAAAGTTTAAATTTCCGTAATATTTAAATTATTTTTTAATTTCCTAAGTTTATCGTTTAATTTATCGTAAAATATGTAATCATATTTTCTGTAAAATATGAAGTGAGGAATGGAACAAAAAAAAAGAAATCTACTGAGATATATAATAATAATAATAATAATAATAATAATAATAATAATAATAATAATAATAAACAATTTATTTGCAACTTATAACAAAGAACTTAGCTACACTACACAACCTAATATAAAGAGAATAAGGTTATAAATTACAAAACGGAGCTGACAAACAGTTAAAACTGATGCAATGTGCCAGCCCCTGACACTAGAACACTTAAACCTAATTTTTAATCAAGGGAAACAAAAAGGAAGGTATATATAATAAAAAAGAGTAAGAAGATAAATACATAGGAGAGTGTATACACGAAATAAAAACTTAAATAACTAGTTGAATAACCTATCAAACAAATTTTTTTTATAAGATCTTTTGAAGTTACACACAGACGAGCATTTTAAATTTACAGGAATATTATTGTAAAGCGCCTAAATGGAGTAAGTGAAGGACCTTCTAAACATGGCGGTGTGGTGAGTTGGAGGTGAGATCAATCCTCGATACCGTACATTGACATTATGAATATCACTTCTGTAAGTAACTTTCTGAGAAAGGTATGGAGGGGTTTTGAACCGAATAATACTATGGAATAATGTAGCAGCATGAAGTTCCCGGCGAGCTTTCATATCTAGCCAGTTGGCATCTTTAAGCTTGTGTGAAATCCTATCAAATTTACGAATACCATAAATAAATCTTAAACACGACTTCTGCACTCGTTGTATTCTATTAGAATCTTCAAAGTCTAGGCAAGGGTCATATACTGCATCACAAAAATTAAAATGACTTAGAACTAGTAAATCCGTTAATGATATTTTGGAGGAACGTGGAATAATATGACGATTTGGATAAAGCATTTTTAGATTGCTATATGCTCTTTTCAAACATTTATTAACATGATTCTTAAACCGCAGGTCAGTATCTAGCTCAAGGCCTAGATTTCTAGCAACGAGTGTACATGGCAAAATATTACCATTGATGCTTACTTTTAACTGATCCTGAATAAATTGACGAAATTTGCCGAAGATAAGTACATTAGATTTTATTGGATTAATATGAAGTTGATGAGCACTAGATTCAGTGACAAGCCGTTTAAGATCTTGATTAATCTGTTCATTGGCTCGAATATAATTGCGATGGTCAAAGGAGAATTTTATTTGCGTATCATCAGCATATAAGTAGGTCCGTCCGGCCATGGTTTATACATTTGATAAAATCACATGTATACAACGAAAAAAGAATAGGACCAAGCACAGAACCCTGGGGCACTCCACAACCTATAGATTTCGTAATAGATGTGCCCTTTGATGTAACAACAAATTGTTTACGACAGGTCAAAAAACTTTTGAAAAGTTTGACGGCATTTGTGGAGCACCCTATATAATGTAAAATTGATAATAAAATTGTATGATTAATGGTATCAAACGCTTTAGAGTAGTCAAGTAAAATTAAAGCTACCGACATACCATTATCAATGTCCTTAAGTATATCATCGGTAACATCTAGCAAAGTAGTGGTACAGCTGTGACCTGGTCTGAATCCAGATTGTCTCATGGGAAGTATTTTATAATCATTTATATGTAAACAAATTTGAAATTTCATAATCTTTTCTAATACCTTGGACAAGATAGGTAAAATTGAAATGGGGCGAAGTTCCCCTAGACTAGTTATAGATTTTTTTTTTGGTAAGGGGAGTATTTTAGAAAGCTTCCAGGGATCAGGAAAAACATCGCTAATTATACAGCTATTAATAATATGTGTCATAAATGGTAAAATGTAAGGACAATATGATTTTAAAGAAAATGTCTCTGGCGGTCATTTTTTCTAAATGGCGGCTTTAGCTCACGTCGGGATTTTTTGGGACTTTATGTGCTTATCCTACATTAATAGAGCTATCCATTGCGATAAATAACTATCCCCAAATCGTTCACGCCAAACCCATTTTACACTGAAATTTGCCTAGTCTATCAAGATATTTTACTCCGTTAGTCTTGTGCTACAACTCAACTCAATGCTTTTTTTTAATTATCTACTCGAAAACCGTTTCGCTTACAAAAAATCTTATTTTCATAAAATTTCCTCCTTTCATTTTATTCACATAAAACTGATATATTTTACTTACTCAAATATAATTAAAAAACTGCGTCGGGAACATAAATTACCCCATTATTTAACGATTTTTAGAACAAATCTGGGACTCTAGAAGTAGACTGTGTAGAGGGTACTGATCAAATGACTTTAAACTTTTCACTTTTTTATGTGTAATGATATTAATTTAAAATAATTGTTCGCTTTTATATTTATTTATGATCTAGAAGTGCGAAAAATTTTCATTTGCTTTTATCCTAAAATTTTGAAAGTATTTATAGAAATACGACCATTTTCATGACTTTGTTTTTATCCCCATCTGGGGATCTGCATTAACACGTCTCGAGAGAGGCCAGCCATTTTAAAATGAACGCCACTTGCAAAATTAAAATAACTAATACTACGATATATTAAATTAAAGCAGAGTATCCGTTCCAATTTTCCACTTTCTATCATTTTTCTGTGACAGTGACTAAAACCATTGTCTAGAAAAAGGATTACCGCTATGTATCAACGAGATATTTCCCCACAAATAACTAATTGGGAGAATCTTCTTAAAATGATAGCAATGTTAAGACTGAAACCCCAATGGGCGTAATTAATACAAGCAGCTGATTTGTGCTCTACTTGACGGCTTGCTATTGCAGTAGAATAAGAGCATTAGTTGATTGAAATAACCAGTCGCAACTACGGTCGAGTCGAGTAATTGAATAGTATAAAAATAATTAATTATCCCACGTCAGGATTAAGAGACATGTTTCAGATTTTAAATATGTGCTAATAGCTTAGTGACTTAGTGTCTGATACTTCCACTTTTGAGTAAAAGCAAATCCGTTTAACCATGCATAGAACATATTAAAATAAGTATATTTTCAAACAGTCATAATAGGCATCTAAAATTGCCACTAAATATCTTATATGAAATAGAAGGTAAGAAACGGTGCATTTGGCCTGTTACTCTTAAAATTAATAAATGTCAAAATATCAGGATATATATCAAGTTAGAAATGTCATGATATATATGTCAAGGAATATACCATTCGATATATAGTGTGTCCCCGGATTGAGTTTGCGATAGGTGTAATATACAAAAAAAAATAGTACTACTTTCATTTTCTGCAGTCTTGGTTTGCTTGCCGTAAAATGGATTTTTACCAAATTTTAGTTAAAATGAGATCTAACACGCGGAGTTAATCTAAGAAGAAAATAAAAGAAAATAAATCACTGTAGGTAAACTGGTCTTTCTATTAATTACTTCCACGTCCAGTGGAAGTATAGTAACGACAAAAAAATTTAAAAAAATTTTTATTGTCCAAATAGGCTTAAAATGTCATGAAACGTCGAGATTTTAAGTTTGAGCGAAAAAAAATTTCTGTCTGTCTGCCGGTCTGTCTGTCGGTCTGTCTGTCTGTAACATTTTTTTGTGCGCACGTTTACTCTGGAACCGTTTAAGATATTGACTTGAAATTTGGCACACATATGTACTTTAACGAGATCTAGAACTAGATTATATTTCCATCTTGTTCCGTCTAAGGGTTAGGGAGTAAATTGGGGTAAATTTAGGGTAAATAGGTCAATCAAGCAGGTAATAGTCCATAAAATTGGTATTTAGTATATACAAGAGAAGCTAAGGTCTCAAAAAAATGTTTGGCATTAGCCACCCCCACCCCCTTATTAAAGGGGATGAAAAAAAAATGTTATTTAGTGTATGTACAGGAATCAGAAACCTCAAAATATTTTTTTACTTCATCCACCCCCCCACTACAACCCACCACTACCACCCCCCTATCACCACCCCCCACCCCACTACCGATGTGGGGTATCGTTTTATGGGTTTTTGGGGTAGAGGATTTCAAATATTATATTATTAGTTCCATAAACAATGATTTTCACATACAAAGTTTTTTCGTCGTGAATGACTTGGATAGAGAATCTGGATGTGGAAGTAGTGATTCCTTGGGCAGCGGTTTTTTACGGAATAATTCTATTTGGATAAAATATTTTGCATTGAAAGTTAGAGCCATATGCCAACTTTCATTGCATTTACACACAAAAAAAATAACAATAATAGTAATAATACCTCTTGAAGAGATTAGAAAAAGCTACGAAGAATTCGAAGAAGAGAGAAATTATGTAATAATTTAGGTGGGGTACTATTTGAATAGGTTTTTAGTCGAATTCGTTGAAATTGTTAATTTTGTTAAAAAATAAAAAGCTATTTACTTTAACTAGTATTATCATTTTTGGTTCAAATGCAATGAAAGTTGACATATGGCTCTAACGTAAAATATTTTGTCCAAATAGAATTTTTCCGTAAAATTAATAGAAAGACCAGTTTACCTGCTATGATTTATTTTCTTCTTAGATTAACTCCGCGAGTTAGATCCCATTTTAACTGATTTTTTTTTAAATGCTTTTGTTTGTATTAACGTTCTGGCGAAGTTTAGCTAATGCTACTCTACCACTTAACCAGGATGGCGAGATGAGATACGGTCACCAATCCAAGTGACGAACTCGCCCGGCCGTGCTTAACTTCGTCGATCTAGGTCCAGTCACTGAAACTAGTACCGTACCTCACCTCACAAATTTGATAAAAATCCAATTTACGTCAGGCAGACCGAGACCGCAGAAAATGAAAGCCGTACTATTTTTCTTTTTTTTTTGTATTTTACACCAATCGCAAACTCAATCCGGGGATACACTGTATATATACTCTAATTAAATTGTTTACACGATGGTTCAATTTATCATCTAATATCAGCCAGAGCTGGACAGAGTACCTAACTAAAGTTTAAAAAGTACTCGTGAAAACTTGAGTACGAGTACTTATTTTTGAAGTACTCTAAAACATGAGTACTTTTGCAAAATTTGGACAGCATTCTTCTAAAAATGAGTAACGAGTACGAGTACTTCGAAAGATACCAAATTTAAATAGGTAATAGACAAAAAATTAGAATACCAGTTACACCATTATCAGTAAATAAAAGTAGATCGACATTTTAATTGCATTCTTAATAATAAATAAAAATATAGTGAAAAGTAAGATTAATTTCAGTGTAAAAAAAAGAAAATTTGATAATACAATAGAAAAGAAAAAGAATATTTCATATTACAATTTAAAGTATAAGGTATGATGATTGAAAGCAAAAATACAAATAGGAGAATATCAAGAAGAAAGTGTTTAATTAGCTACTTGTAAGGAAATCAAAATTTCTTGAATAGTTCTCTCACGAAAACGATACCTTGGCCTTTGAACTGTTCGCGATCTCAGGAGAGGATTTATAATCTCTAAATTTTGAGGACTTCCTGCGAATCTTTGGGAAAGCATATTTAGTTTCTCCTGGATAGGATTGACTTTCAACTAAAGATAATTATTAGAAGGCTTGTGGAGTGGATTCCTCGGATGGCGCATCTTCGTAATTAGTGTCAAAGCGGAGGTTTCAGCAACTTGGTTATTTTTTTGTGATTGATTCACAGCAGTTCAGGTATAAAGTATGTCCATAATCTAAAAGAAGCCGGCAAATGGATTTATATATTTTGGCTGCATTTTTAATTAATTGTTACTTAATTAAAAAATCAGCAACGCCATAATGACTTAAATAGTTTTTCCGGCTGTTCATTATGACGTCTTTACACTTTACAACTTCAGTCACACAATAAAATCATATAAAAAGGAGGAGGGCCTATAAGGCCGGTTTTCGGCCCTTTTTATTTTTGTATCATATATATTCAATATATTATCTATTCCACTCCAAACGGAAATTTCCCCCCCACCCCCCCCCCCTCCATGTATCCCCCTTAAATTACATAGGTCTACAAAAAAAAAAAGGTCTTCTCCTAGGGTTCTAATTTTACTTTTCTGAAGTATTTTGATGCGCTGAAGGCAACTTTGGTCAAAAAAAATTTTTCTACCGGCTCAGTTTCCCTCTACCACTCCCTTCATTCCCTAAAAAGAGCAAAAAAAGGTATTTTTTTTGTAGACCTGTGTTATTAAAGAACTAGTTTACATTTGAAATTGAAAATCATATTTCCTTTGAACAAACTGCACCCTAAGCTTCCCCTACTACTATACAACACCCCAACACCCCCACCCCCCAACGACACCACTACTCCCCCCCCCACTAACATAAACCTTTATGCTCCTACCAGGTATAAACTAGTTTTAAAAGGATTTTTTTATTTACATTATTAATAAAATGTCAATTCCTCTTATTATTTTCAAGTTCAAAAACATCTAAACATGTGTACTAATTAGTCCAGTCAATGAATATATTGTAGAATGCATGGAACATGCGAGACTTTTTGACTTCAGGACTTTGTTAGGAGTAGTTAGTAGGTAAACATACTAAAAGTCCCCACCCCTGGGAGGTGAGCTTACGGTGGGAGGGGGAGGGGAAGGTTCCATTTTTGGGTTTTTCGATTGTATCTCGGAAACGGTGGACTCTAGAAAAAGTATCTTCTGAATAAAAATGAAAGCTAATTAAATTTCCTATAAAATTGTTACCATACACATTTGTCGAATTTCCAACAATTTTCGAGATATTCGTTATTGAAAATCGATAATTTTCGAAAAAATCATTTTTACCTAACTCTTTTTGTCAAACATTTGCTTTTGGTGCCTCCCACGATCGTTTCTCAGAAAAATTGTCAGAAACGAAGTTGTAGAGTATTAAATTTCCTTCACTTTGATATACACTTTGCTACTTTATCTTCAATCAACTAAAAGTTATAGACTTTCTAACATGTACGCTCAATTTCGATGTTCCTCTAGAAATGAGTATGTTGACGCTACCATGATGATTAACAACATTTCAACAATAGAAATAAGTTAGTTGCAATTGACACACAACACTTTTTTTATAATTATAGCTTTTATTATATTATTACGAATCATATAATGAAAGTATTTACATGGACTGATAGTAATTAAAAAATGAAAAAGTAAGCATTCAAGGTGACATCTTGGTATTTTTGAGGCGGAAGGGTCGAGGCTCATTCATCTTCGTCAGTAGTGGAGACGTTGTCCAAAGAGATTGGTAGTGTTTCGATGTCGTCGTCGTCGCCTCCTTCCCGAATTAATATTCCGACTCCATTGTTGCAACTACCCTTGGAATTCGGGCATGCGATAGAGCAGTTTAACGATGTTTTTCTACAACCACACCTGCCACTGTCACATCCTTTCGTGCATCGGCAAAAAATCATTTTCAAGATTTCGTCAGGAGCAGCATCCAACTCTGACAGTTTCGGAACTAGTTGGTCATTCCTCCTCTCCTAAACCCAATTCGGCGCCCCACCATTAGGTTCCTCCCCTAACCACAGGTGTACTTGGTGGTACGTCCGGAATACATGCTGCTTAATAGTTCCTTCAGTTGGAGGGAGAGTTAAGAGATCAGGCTTCATGTTTGCAAATACCTCAGCACGTTGTATGATTTTGGACTTCTGGTACTTTTTGACAAAACCCACTTTAGAAGCCAGGTGATCGGCGACCTTGACGGGTCGTACACTGGTTTTTCTACATTCAATACCTTTTACAACTCCATTTGTGAAACGTTTATTCAAATTCAACATAAAATACATTTCTGATTTATATAAAAAAAAATGAACTTATTAAAGTTATTAAAGTTATATATTAAGTTATTAGGGAACAAACTTGTAAATAACTGTACAGACGTTTTAATAATATTATTTAAAAATAAATAACTTTACCTTTTCAAAAAATTATCGATTTTCATTGATGTACCTATATCTCGAAAACCGTTGGGAATTCCATTGTATGGAGACAATTGTATAGGAAATTTAATTTTTTGAAAATGAGCGTACATGTTAAAAATTCTATAACTTTTGATTGGTTGAAGATAAAGTAGCAAGAGTATATAAGAGTAGCATATGAAATTGAAGGAAATTTAAAGCTCTACAACTTCGTTCATGGCATTTTTTCTGAGAAACCATCGTGGGAGGTACTAGAAGCAAATGTTTGACAAAATGAGTATCGATTTTCAATAACGTATATCTCTAAAACCGTTGGAAATCCGACAAATATGTATGTAAACAATTTTATAGGAAATTTAATTAGCTTTCATTTTCATTTAGAACATATTTTTTCTAGAGTCCACCGTTTCCGAGATATAATCGAAAAACCCAAAAATGGGACCTTCCCCTCCCCCTCCCGCCGTAAACTCACCTCCCAGAGGCGGGGACTTTTAGTATGTTTACCTACTAACTACTCCTAACCAAGTTCTGAAGTGAAAACTCTCGCATATTCCATGTACTCTACACCTCTCTTTAGCACTTATTAACTGGATTAAATGTAAACTGGTCGTCCTTTAATAAATTAAGGGGGATAATGGGGGGGGAGGGTTGGGGAAGTTCCGTTTGAGGTGCAATGGATTAGATATTGAATATATAGGATAAAAAAAATTGTTTCGAAATTTTTTGACCAAAAATAAAAAGGGCCGAAAACCGGCCTTCTAGGCCATCCTCCTTTCTGCCATCAGCTCCCTAGCTATAACCTGATACATGAATCACCACAACTTTTTGATTTTTTTTGTTAGTTCTTATTTTAAAAATCCGCATTTATTATTACAAATATGAAGAACTACGAAAGTTAACAAAGCCTAAAACACCAGCTTACCACTCCGTGATGCGTCAAGCGCTCACTTTCTCGACAGACACTGACTTCCCTGCACACTTGTATGGAAAAAGACAAGCTGAGACTTACCTGTGTTGCACGTAGGTACTCGTACTCGTTACTCGTTAGTTGTGCCAAAAGTACTGGAGTACCTAATAATGTAAAGTTCTCGAAAATTTCGAGTACAGAGTCCCATCCAAATAAAAGTACTCGCAAGTACTTGTTACTAAGTATTTTGGGTACTGGGTATAGTTACGAGTACAATTTACTCGAGTACTGCCCAGCTCTGATATCAGCCCAAGATTTTTATCCATAATATTTATTAGTATGTTAGTTTCAAGGAGGGCGGTACCAGGAACGTAATTCGACAGCTCTTCGTAAATCCCTGAACCCATTCAAAATTTTTTTTGATAGACTTTTAAAGACAATTTTATAGAATGGTACTAGGCTATTGAAAACTAAAGAAAGAAAATAATTTTTTCTTATGCGAAAATAAAAATAATTTTCTTTTGTTGACTCCATCATTCTATCAGGTTTTTTCTAAATATTTTTTCTGTCGGTTCAGGCATGTAGGAGAAATAGCCGAAATCATTTTCTTAAGCACGGCACCGCCACCCTTAACTTCAAATTTATTTTTTCTACCTTAATTAATTTGTTTTCATTTGTAGGTTTGCGCTACTTTGGGAACCACTGGATCTTGTGCATTCGACAACTTGGAAGAAGTAGCGGAAGTTTGTTATAACGAGCTCTTATGGTGTCATGTTGATGCAGCCTATGCAGGAAGTGCGTTCATTTGTCCCGAATTTCGAGTGTGGCTAAAAGGCATAGGCAAGGCTAATTCCATTGCGTTCAATCCCTCCAAATGGCTCATGGTCCATTTTGACTGCACTGCAATGTGGTAAAGAATCAGAATTAATTAATAGTTATTAATAAATAAAATGAAAACGTGAGTAATGAAATATATTTTCTTCTAAAAATATCAGTAAAATCTGCAAAATATTTCAATTATTCAGTGTTTTACTGGAAAATAATCTTTACGACTCTTGCTTTTACTTCAAAAGAACAGAGGGTGTTTTTTTTGACAAATGAATAGAAAAAAATATAAAAATAATCCATTTTGCTGAAGTTTATAAAAATGTTGTAAGTACATAGAATGTTCAATTGTGTACAAAAGAAGCGTACAACAGTTTTTATTAGCTATAAATATAAACAGTTTTAGCCGTTTGATTAATTAAATATAAAAGTCAGAAAATACAATTTTAAAACAATCGTGCATACATAAGCGGGATGGTATTTTATGTAGCAAATGCTGATTTATGACAAAACTGGGATTTAAATCGTCTTGTATCAGACTAATTGTATACTATATAAATATGTGGGTTTCAGGGTAAAAAATAGTGGAGCTTTACATGGAGCTTTCAACGTGAATCCACTTTATTTAACACATGAATATTCAGGTAACAAAACAAACGTATAACCTATATTTTTATGCTTGAATTAAACACTATGGTCATTCCAGGTCTTGCAATAGATTACATGGTAAGAACTAATTAAGTATTTTCATTAAATGTACAAGTCTAGTGTAACGAAGCGCATTTTGGCAGATCTAGTTCCACCCAAATAATTTAGTATGAATGTATTATTTTATTATTACTTATTAAAATCCGCAGACTATGATAAATATTTTATACAATGTCCGAATAATAAAATACTGCAGTGTGAAACCGTTAAACTCTTACCGGGTAATAAAAGGCATGTGCAACCATCTCAATATACTAACAGCGAGTGCAGTCAAAGCCACTCAGTCTAGCCCAGCCCGAACGAGCAGGTCAGCCGCAAACGCAAGTGAAAATATTTCATATTTTCCTGCTTTCATGTAACTATCCTGGGTTCAGCTTACGACACTTAATACTTGCACGCAACAGATTCTGGTCATCTCTCCCACTTATCAGCCTCTGGTGGATATGAGCTAGTTATCAGTTGAAAGTAGAACGAGCAGAGAGTTCTAAACGAGCTCCACTCCCGATCAGACCTACCGAGCAGGATCCACAGCCATGTAAGTGTGATAGCAAATTTTTCTAAGTACAGAGGCTGAAACCGAAAATAATTAAGTCGACAAATCCGCCGTGATGATATATTCCAAGTTCCGTTGACGTCATTTCATTACTGGCACTTGATCTTCGTTTCAAACTAGGAGAGCTAGTAGTTGGAGTCAAGACGGTGTGCCAGTTCAGCCTGATCGACCGACCGTGAAAGGCGTGCCCCAGCAGTACCAGCAAGTAAGTTTTATTGAAGAAGTTGCCTAAGTCGTACAAGTATCCTATTCCGAAAATATCACAAGTCTAGCCTACGTCATCACCGGTGCGCAGAAGGAATAGAGTTCCCCAGCCAGATGTGCCCTGGAGTTGTAAGTAAGCCGCGTAAATTAGTAAGTTACTTTGTAAATAATAGTAATAAAAATTAGTTGTATTACAAATTCTGCATTTTACTGCTGTGTTTGTGAAAGAGTCTAATTTTCCCTATTTGACCCACTAGAATGTACAGTTTCTCTACCGTAGTTACTCCAGCCCTACTTTACGGCTATTTTAGGGACGTGGTGTCTCCCCCCACGTAATAAAGGGAACTGGCGCCTGAGCAACCGATCCGAAAATGCCACCATCGCCAAGGTGTCAAAAGCTTTCAGGCTTCACCAGGAAAGTACATCACAATAGAGAATATTATTAATTGTGAAAATATATCACATTGTTTTCCAAATTAAATATTACTTGGATACATCCTATTTTTGTCGCGGTTGTACCAGCTCTCGGAGATATTGACTCTCCACTCAAACTACATCTTTCTACGTTAACACGAAAATACATCCTGAATTTCTCGAACGTCGGTGTTACCTAATGAGATAATTTGAGGTATTTCACAAACTAGGAATGGGTGGTCTACGTTATATGCGCTACAATATGATCTCTTTTAATTGAGATGCTAGTTGAATCTTATAGGTGGACTTCAAAAACAAATGAATGTTACTTGAAAACGAATCCGGCGCAATTTCAAGAGGGATCTCTTGTTCTTCTTATCTACAAGACGGATTAATAGTTTGTTATTATAACGAGCTTCTTCGAACTCACAACGTCAGGCCAGATAGAGAAGACTCCCGAAGCTGCTAGACTACAGAAAATCTTGCGGAGAGACAATCAGGGAAAAATAGAATCACTACAGAGACAACAAGCGGACTACACGAATATTGAGAAGGAGATTTTAGATTTACTTCTAAAGATACACTTCTCAGGCACTGCAACCATTCCACAAGACGACAAGTCAGAAGCGGTCCATTTGAAGAAGACATACTGATGAGAAGGGCGTCAAAGAAGGACTGGAAAATTGCAGACAACATTTTTAGCAAAACAAAACCTGTATTGGCAATCAATTCATTTGAACCATACAAGTCACCAGGACTGGATGGAATATTTCCAGCATCACTTCAACAGGGAATGGACATACTTGCAACACCCGTATGCACATTATTCAGGGCCAGTCTGACCCTGTGTTCTGTGTCAACTGGTTGGCAGAAGGTAAAGGTGGTATTTATGCCAAAACCAGGATGTGACGTCCAGGCCAAATCCCTCGTACCTATTAGCCTAATATTATTTCTCCTGAAAACTCTGAAGAAACTGGTTGATAGCCATGTCAGGGGCGACAAGATGAGTTCAAGACCTCTACATCGAAATCAATATGACTACCAAACAGGGAAATCTTGTATGTTATTAATACACCAGCTTACTCATAGGAACTTTCTTAGACATAGAAGGTGCCTTTGACAATAATTCATTCGACTAATTAAGTGATACATTGAAGAGGCGCGCAGTCGACTCAGCACTCACTAGAAAAATTTAGTATACGCTAGGATCCACAACAGAGGAGGTGTCCGTGCCCAGAGGATGTCTGCAGGGGGGGCTCTTATCTCCTCTCCTGTGTTGCCTCGCCGTGGAGGAGCTCTTATTTTAACTGAAGCAGCAGGGAACATACGCGCAAGACTATGCAGACGATATCGCCATCCTAGTAACAGGAAAATACGAGGGCGCTGCATCGGAAAAGATACAGAGAATCCTCATGATGGTAGAGAGATGGTGTACCCAGGAAGCCCTTTCAGTGAGCTTAGGGGAGACCATTGTGGTCACTTTTACAGAAGAGAGGAAACACAATCTGGAAGAATTATATCTCCGGGGAAATGAATTGCAGATGAGCAACGAAGTCAAATATTTGGACTGATTCTAGACACCAACTTAAACGTCAAAGCACGTTTAGATAGAGTAACTAAAAAAGAAATGCGGGCCTTATGGGCCTGCAGAAGAATATTATAGTACGGGAATCATCGACCAGGATTTTCAGCGTCGCGTCCTCACGACATGAGAATTTCAAACTTTTTCGGACAATTTATACTCAAATAAATAAAAAAGTCCTTTATGGCGGAAGTCTTCAATGTTGCTAAACGATCGAAAAACAATAATGAACATGTAAAAAAAATGGGTTAAAATTGTTTTCGTGAAACGTCCGTTTCCTGGTTTTGTGTTGAGTATGGTGTCTGGAACTCTATAAAAATTTGGACGGACATTTTCGCCTTGTGCAAGCGGCTAATGAAGAGAAAATTGGAAAGTTTCCCGATAAATTTGAATTGGAAAGAAAATTTCGCCATCGCCACCCATATCAGTGTAATTTGAGAATTTCCGCTCAAAATAATCATGAAAAAATGAAAACGGACGATTTGAACGTTGCTCATAGGAGTGAATGAATTTGTTAAATGTAATTTTTTGCGGTTCCCGCGAGGTATCGCGACTCGTCCGTTTTCTTGATTAAATTATTGGTAGGATTTAGACATACGTAAAGAAAATTGTAACGGGCGTTTTCTGCGTTGTTATTCCCAGAAAATCTATTTTCCGTCGTTAGAAAGTCGCAATATGAGTGTTTCCTGCTTATTTGTTCTGTAATTTGTCGGAATCTTACAAATGTAACTCGGATGCGTGAATAGAAACATATACACACACATAATCACACGTACACGCAGAAGGGTAGATAGGGAGGAAAAATGCAGAGGCAAATCTAACTAGCAGGGGAGAGGAAATTGAAGAGCCAAACATACCAAAATACGGGTGATCAGCGACCCCAAATGCGAGGCAAATCTACCTAACGCAGGGAACATTACAACCCTTTGAGTTCAAATTTCAAACTTTTCCCCCGTGAACTTTTTTCGTATACAGGGTGACAATTGAAAAACTAACCAGCCGTTTATAGAATGAATTCTAGTATCTGTATAGCTGTAAAGGTGGAGGCATAAACAGAGAGATATAAAGAGGGCGGAAGACATGCAGAGTAAAACGCGACTCCATTTCATGTTGTACTACCGTACAATGCGGAAAGTGTTGGTATAGACTTTTTTTTAGGATGTATAGATCCTGGTCAACCATCTAAACAAGCCATGTAGCTGTAACTGCGAAGACATCCAAATGATATCATATAGTACACTGATGGATCACAAACGTCAAGAAGTACTAAAGCAGGAGTTATGGAGGACCAACCAGAGACAGACATTAGTCTGAATATGGGCAGTACCGCAACGCTGTTCCAAGCAGAAGTCACAGCTATAGAAATCTGTGCACAAAAAATGTTATGGAGGTTATATATTGGCAAAAGAATTCGTATCATTACTGACAGCCAAACAGCTCTCAAATCTGTAGACGCAGTAGAAATACATTGGCAAAATTGGCGAAAAACAACAGTATACAACGAAGTGGATGCGAGGACCCCAGAGCAATGAAGGTAATGAAAAAGCAGATAAGCTGGCAAAAGAAGGCACAAAAACAGCCTTGATGGGACCCGATCCAACCTGCGGGATAGCATAAAATATCGCAAGAGAAATGGTAAAGGAACTATTGAGTCAGAAACACAACTTGTCTTGGACTGGGGCGCCAGGGATGAGGCAGTCGCTTATATTCATCACTACCGTATAGAAATTATGTATGCAGCGTCTGCAAATATAGTTTCATATGAGGCTACCAGCGCGAAAACGGCCTAACCCTAAAAAACGGTCTAACCCACAGAAATGTGGGTTAAGCCGATTACACGCATGACATGTTGCCCTAATTATTTAAAGTAAAGTGAAACTAGTGGCACCATCTTTTTAATAGTGGGCAAAGGTCGCTTAGGCCGTTTCACATTATAGATGTATATACTTAGGCAGCAAGTTGAGCCGATAAACTCAAACGCATAAAATGTGGCTTAGGCCGTTTTCGCGCTGGTAGCCTCATATATCCTGTGATAAACGAGAGCAAGAGAGAAAACAGAGAAATTAAGAAAAGAAAGACGGATGTACTGCTCTCAGCATGTTCTGCACTATGTGAAATCTTATTTTTATCACCTTGTCGTGTGTCAACGTAGGAAATCGGTACCTATCGCTTCTAACCGCCTACGCATTGTAGCGCCTTTATTTTCCTAATTTATCTGTTTTCTTTTCCTAACACGTTCACTGTCCATGTATCATATAAGCTTTATTATACTTGACTGTCTGTACGCTCATGAAGCACATTTCATTCAAGGCATATAGTTAAAGTAGCCACACTTCATATTGAGGACGTGCTGTTTAAATGCAATTGACTGTTATGGGACTTGTTAGAAGGGTATACTAATGCATTATATGTCAGCTTGAATCACATATGCTTCATGAGACGTCGAAAAAATATTAGACATTTTCATGGTTATATTTTTATTCAAATACGTATTTATAACAAATTTTTAGGCAAAATATCATAACGATAAAACATTCTGGCACAAACACCAACCACCTTCTAAAGTTTCTTGTGAAATTCTTCAAAACACAATAAACAAAACGGCAATTTACATGTAGTGCAATGCGTATCGACTTGCTTTGTTTTTTTTGCAGCATGCTGTGTCCCATTTTCTCTCTGATTTTTTTTATAACATTCGTGACATCGTTTTCGGACAATTTTTCCATCTTCCTTTCTTGGAATTTTTGTAATAAAATGACTAGATGGTGGTGGCCTACTTATGTTTATTGCACTTGTATGATCATTATCAAGAAGAAAATGAATCAAGTTTTCAGTGAATTGCACTAAGGTCTGTTTTTTTGAGGTGTTTATTTCCTTATACAATATAAAACTGTTAACAACTATTGAACCGAATATCACTTCCATAGCTACTTTTTTATACCAAATTACTGATTTACGCACTGGTGAGTAATAGCTACTCAACTGATCGAAAACGACTATTCCTTGCTTTCCTTTATTATAGTCTAAAATAACTTTAGGCTTTACTATAGCATTTCCCTGTCTATCATTTTTACCTGTGACATCTGTTTCATTACCATGACATGTTGTTATCATTAAAACATCACGTTTATCGTGCCATTTAATTATGGTTATATTTTTGCACTGTCTTGCTATGGATTCATCCTTTTTTAACTTAGTTTGAACTACTTCTTTAGGAAGATATTTGCGTTTCTTACGTAAACTAATCCAGATTTATCTAATTCGGGACACGGCCGACTCGTTCGGGAAGTTGCAGATCTTGACCACAATAAATGGAAAAGGAATATGTAAACCCTTTTGTCGTACACAATTTATAAATTTTCACACCATACTTATTAGATTTTGAAGGGTTATATTGCCTAAACTGCAATCATCCTCTAAAAGGAATCACAGTTTCATCTACAACTACAGTATCTCCAGGGCAATATATTTCTCTCACATTAGAAAAAATTAAATCTATTAGAGGCTGTACCTTGTAAGTTCTAGATGCACCCTCTCTGGGAATAGAGTGCCAAAATCTAAGTAAGAGGGTAAATTTATTATAAGATATTCCAATATTATGAAGGAGGGGGTGGTAATAAATTGAATCCTTTTTCCAGTAGTATTCTATTCGTGGAAAATTGCCTAAGCCCATAAACATTACAATACCGATACATTTTTTCATTTCTGAAATATCTGTATCTTTCCATCTATTAATTCTACTAGATCGACGTAAATGTCTGTTGTTTCTGAATTGCTCAGAATACCGATTTGTTTCTGTTATCATTAACTGGAATACGCTATCATTCATAAATGTAAAAAAAAACATCAATAGGACGTATACTTCCATCTGAGCCGTCGTGACGTATATATCATTTTGAATACCAGATTTTCCTGTAAAGACACATCTATTTAATTTTCTGATTGTATCTGACCACACAACTTCTTCCTCCTCATCAGAAGTTCCATTATTGCCAGATACTTCACTTTCATGAGAATCTTCATTATTTTCACTTAGAGAATCATCCATGCAATCGGGATCTATTAGGCTATCGTCACTATCAGAAAAATAGCTTTCGATATCGCTAACTTAATTTTTTTCATCCTCAAGTTCGGCCTGGGTCAAAGATCTATTACACAGCCCCACAAAAAAAAAATAAAGTTCAGACCTGCGAACCAGACCCATGTATCCCTATGTATTTTCGGTCGCTAAATCTGAATCCGAGGTCAAAAAAATTCGTACACCCCCAAAATCTTTAGCTAGAGCCAAAAAACACCCCTAGACTGGGGTAAAAAGAATATTAAGCTACTAGAATAGTTGTTACATCCCAATCCATCGAATCATACAAATTAAGGTTAAACAGCAGCGTACATACAACAAATATGAAACACACCCTATAGCGTTATCGCTATAAATAAAATTAAAATCGAAGTTAATATACTTATATTGTTTTTAATACATGTTCATATTTTTATGTGATTTGAGTATTTTGAAAGTATATTGATATTGTATTTTTTATATGGAATGTTTTTATTTTTCCTAGCGACTCCATGGAAACTTCTCCATTATGGATCGAGTTTTCCTTTTTGTTTCTTAGCGACTCCATGGAAACTTCTCGCTTTTGGAACTTCTCGATTTCCAGTGAGTGAGTCGCTATAGTCGCTATATACACCCCCTCGTTAAAAAAGAAAATAGTCAATCAATCAACGTGTCGATTGCAAAACGTACTTTTTTAATCGGGGTAGGCAAAGTGTCACATCTGTCAACTAATACAAAAGCCGGTTTAACCCTATCAATATTGACAGTTATGACTTTGGTTCCTTTCTTAAAGGTAAATAACTTATCTGAACGAGATAAAACTTTAAACGGTCCTTCATATAAAGGAGTAAATGAACGTTTTAAACGTTCAATGCGAACGAAAATAAAATCGCAAGAGGCAAGATCTGAACTAACAAAAGTTTTGTAATTGCCATGCGAAGTTGGAGGAACAAATTTTAAATTATTAAAATAAATGCGTAATTTGTCAATGAAATAAGGAATATCTGGGGAATTATACGATTCAACGAAAAATTCGCCAGGTAAACGAAGGGTTTGACCATAAATGAGTTCAGCAGGTGAACATTGCAGATCTTCCTTGGGAGTTGTTCTAAATGCTAATAAAATGATGGGTAATTCATCTGTCCAATGTGATGTATTGGCTCTAGTTAACAAGGAAGTTTTAAGTGACCGATGAAATCTTTCAACTAAAGAGTTGCCTTCTGGGTGATATGGAGTTGTACGTATTCTATGAAAACCTAAAAACTTTGCAAATTCATTAAATAATTTTGACTCGAATTGTACTCCTTGATCAGTCGTTACTGACAAGGGAACACCGAAACGACAAACAAAGTTTTGAAATAAAGTACGTGCAACTGTTTCTGCTGTGATGTCGCGAAGAGGGTACGCTTCCGGCCACCTAGTGAATCGTTCAATCACCGTAAGAATGTAAGAGTTACCTTTGGATGGAGGTAATGGTCCTACCAAATCTATGTGGATGTGGTCGAATCTGATTTTCGGAATGGAAAAGTTCCCGAGAGCACTTCGCGTATGTCGACTGACTTTGACAGCTTGACAGTTAATGCACGATTTTGACCATAAATTGCAATCTGTGTTCATTTTCGGCCAAAAATAGTTATTTGAAATCAACAGTCTAGTGGCTTTAATACCAGGATGAGATAAGTTGTGAAAAATATCGAATATCGTTCGTCTGTAAACAAGTGGAACAAAAGGTCTGACTTTTGCACGAGAAACATCACACCAAATAAAATCATTTGAATCTGGAATTTGTATCTTTTTTAAAATGAAATTGGTTTTAGTTAGTGATGATTTATCTGACAATAAATAGTTGAGATTTGAATCTTTCTCCTGAGCTTCACTAAGCAACTTTAGGTCAAAGTTAACATTAAGGAAGGGAGAATTTTTAAGTTGAAGTGGTAAAATATCTTGTTTTAAGGAAGAAGTGTCGTAAATACGTGACAAGCTGTCAGCTATTACATTATGTTTTCCTTTAACATGTTGTATTTTACAAGAAAATTGAGCTATGTATTCTAAATGACGTATTTGACGAGGAGATCTTTCTGCTTTTGTGAATAAAGCGTTGATTAAAGGTTTGTGATCTGTAAAACAATTAAACTTTCGACCTTCAAGTATAAACTTAAAATGTTTAATTGCAGTATATAATGCTAAAAGTTCTTTGTCAAAAACCGAATAATTGGTTTGTGCTGTGGTTAATTTACGGGAAAAGAATGCTAAAGGAGCAAGAAATCCCTTATTATCTTTTTGCTCTAAAACTGCACCCATGGCAAGGTTAGAACAATCTACTGAGAGACATAAGATAGTATCGTCATTATTGCAAGGATGAGCTAAAACTACTGCATTACTTATTGCGTCTTTGGCTTTCGAAAATCCGTCTAAACATTGATCAGGCCAACTATTTATCTTTGTAATTTTATCATGAGATAAACTGTTACAAAGAGAATATAGGGGAAGTAATATTTCAGCAAAATGAGGTATGAAACGATGATAAAAATTCACCATACCTATGAAACGTTGTAGTTGTTTGAGAGTTGTCGGTAAAGGGAAATTATTAATGACTTCGACTCTCTCAGTTGATGGTAAAATACCTGATGAAGAGATGTGATGACCTAAAAAGGTTAAATTGTCAACTCCTAAGATACATTTAGATGGTTTAATGTTAATTCCGTATGTGTCTAATCTCTTGAAAACCTTTTCCAAATGTTCCAAATGTTGTACATCTGATTGACTTGCGATTAATATATCATCCAAATAGACGAAAACGAAAGGTAAATTGACAAGTACTTCATTCATAAAACGTTGGAAAGTTTGACCGGCATTGCGTAGACCAAAAGGCATGCGGGAAAATTCAAACAGTCCGAATGGAGTTGTTATAGCTGTCTTATAAACGTCATTTTCAGCGACAGGTATCTGATGGTACGCTCGCACTAAATCAATCTTGGAGAAAATAGTGCAGCCGTACAACTGAGAGCTAAAGTCGTGGATATGAGGTAATGGATATCTGTCTGGAATGGTAATCGTATTTAGTTGTCGATAATCTCCACAAGGTCTCCAGTCATTCTCTTTTTTCGCCACTAGATGGAGTGGAGAGGAAACTTGAGAAGATGATGGTTTGCAGATACCTAATTCTACCATGTTATTAAATTCTGTTTGAGCTATTTTAAATTTAAGATTGTCTAATCTACGAGGTCGTGAAAAAGGTAAATGACCTTCAGTAACTATATGATGTACAATAGAATGTTTAATAGGTAAATTGTAATCTGGGGAACTAATTAAATTAGGAAATTGTAAAAGTAATTTGTTATATTTATCTGTCAAAGGAAATAATTTAAGTGAATCTAATCTACAATTGTCTAAAGGACTATTTTTAATAAAACAATTAACTGACAAATTAGTCTTGTTATCAATTATTCGAGCTCCTTTAAGATCGACAACTAAACCAAAATGAGACAAGAAATCTGCTCCGACTATCGGTATGTCAACGTCTGCTATATTGAAAACGAAAGGAAATAATCTACGTAAGTTTAGATTGACTTTTAACAATTTCTTACCGTATGTAAAAATGGTTGAACCGTTAGCCGCGGTTAATATCGTATCGAAATTCTTTTTTAAATCTGTGAAAGCATTGCGTGGCACCACAGATAAATCGGCACCAGTGTCAATTAGGAAGTTCAGGTTGTTAGATCTATCGTAAATAAAAAGTCGACGACGTTTGCTGTTAGAAATGTCAAAATCAGACGTCATAGAATTATCAAACTTCAGTCATCTTTGAGAATTATCAGATTTTTTACAATTCTTACTGAATTTGCACCATTCACCTCCACAACGATAGGCATTGGTACCATAAAGTTGATGGTAGTAACAAATAGTGTTGTCTGTACGATCAAATTTATTGGAAACATTATTACGGCTGGGTGAACGATTGCGATTAGTGGTACGAGTTTGTGAATTGCTTCTACTTTTGCAATTGTTGCAGCATGAAGTAGAAGGTTGAGGCTCGAAGGATTGATTGGAAAGTCTGGATTCTAAAGAGTTTAATCGAGAATTAAAAATTTCTTGTTTTTGTAATACTTGATTAATTGAATCATGGAAAGTGATTGAAAAATTTTTGATAGTGGTAGTTAAATCTGATAACGGGGTGGACTCAGAGTCAAGAGGATTTTTGGAGTACGATGCAACCATTGAATTTTGACAGGACTCCCAGATCTGATCTGCAATATCTAGAATCTCTTTTGTGTCTGTTTTCCCTGAAGCTGTAATGGCAATATATACTATTTGAGGTAAACGTCTTTTCCATAGCTTTATCAATAAATCTTGACTAACCATGCTGAATCCTCCAACCATATTCAGCATGGATCTATAGAAATCTGAAGGTTTCAGATCGCCCATTTGGGAACCTGATAACAGATCATTCAGACGTTTTTCCTCACTCGATGATAAACGTGAAATTAAAACTTTCTTTAAATTTATATAGAGATCCGTTTCCGGGGGATTAGATATTATATCGTATATATTATCTATCACATCTAATGGCAAATTAGCTATAACCTGATCATACTTTTTCTTGTCATTGACAATTTTCGCAACAGAAAACTGTGATTCGATCTGGGTAAACCAAATTTCTGGTTTTGATTTCCAGAATGGGGGTAATTTGACAGAGGTGACATAATGGGTTTGAGGAAAATCCTCGTCTGAAGGTTGTCTTTGCATAACTAATCGATTGTGATTGATTGATTGATTGTTTTCTTAGATAAAAAGGGAATGTACTTTAACTCACTCACCGACAGATGACAGTACTTGTAATGTGTACAACTTCAGTTGATTGAATTAGGAAATTACCATAAATTATAGGAACATCTATTCAACTTTGGAACCTCTATTCAAAATTCATTTGGAAAATTCTTCTCTTCATAAAATGGTCAATTTATAACGGTAGTTGATATATTGAATCTCTTCTTGTATATATTTATCACGTTGGACATAAAATGATCACGTCGGGGTCACCAAATTTATAGCGTTATCGCTATAAATAAAATTAAAATCGAAGTTAATATACTTATATTGTTTTTAATACATGTTCATATTTTTATGTGATTTGAGTATTTTGAAAGTATATTGATATTGTATTTTTTATATGGAATGTTTTTATTTTTCCTAGCGACTCCATGGAAACTTCTCCATTATGGATCGAGTTTTCCTTTTTGTTTCTTAGCGACTCCATGGAAACTTCTCGCTTTTGGAACTTCTCGATTTCCAGTGAGTGAGTCGCTATAGTCGCTATACACCCCCCAGTGAGGGGCGAAAACTAGCCCCCATTTATAAAAAAATAGTAAACAGTAATGACTGCTGAAAAAGCTCGAAATGTCTAAGTTTTGTTAAAGTGATAAGAAACTGTATCAGATCCGACATAATCTTTATAAACTGCCCCTATAGGGTTGAGGACAACCACCCCCAAGTTTAAAGGACGCAAAACAAGAGAAAACGTAAAATCCAACAGGATTTATATTTTGCGTAGTACTCTAAAATAGAACTAGAAACTTACATACCATCAACGTCCTACAGTGTTAACCCTCAGATGGTGTGAAAACTACCCCCATGTAAGATTTTTCTATAAAAAGTCGAAACACCTGCGTTGTGTGGAAGTGAGAAGAAACTAGACTATGTTCGATGCTGTACTTGAAAACCACCCCCATGGGGTTGCGATATGCTACCCCTATATCCATAGGACGCAGGAAGTGTGCATCACGATTTTTGCTAATCATAGTATCCATAAAAATGTAAATCCGGTTAGTTTCTCTCTGTTTTTCCAGCATCCTACGGATATAGGGATGGCATCTCGCCCCCGTGGGGGTGGTTTTCAAGCACAGCGTCGAACATAGTCTCACGTCCACATAACGCAGGTGTTTCGAATTTCTATAGAAGTCACTGTAACTTTTTATAGATAAATCTTACATGGGGGGTAGTTTTCACACCATCTGAGGGTTAACACTGTAGGACATTGATGGTATGTAAGTTTCTACTTCTATTTTAGAGTACTACGCAAAATAGAAATCCTGTTGGATTTTACGTTTTCTCTTGTTTTGTGTTCTTTAAACTTAAGGGTGGTTGTTCTCAACCCTATAGGGACAGTTTATGAAGATTACGTCGAACTTGATGCAGTTTTTTATCACTTTAACGAAACTTAGACATTTTGAGCTTTTTCAGGAGTCATTACTGTTTTGGTTCGATTTTTATAAATGGGGGCTAGTTTTCGCCCCTCACTGGGGGTGTGTTTCATATCTATTGTATGTATGCTGCTGTTTAACCTTAATTTGTATAATTCGATCGACTAGAATGTAACAACTATTCTCGTAGCTTAATATTCTTTTTACCCCAGTCCAGGGGTGTTTTTTGGCTCTAGCTAAAGATTTTGGGGGTGTACGAATTTTTTTGACCTCGGATTCGGATTCAGCGACCAAAAATACATGGGGATACATGGGTCTGGTTCGCTGGTCTGAACTTTATTTTTTTTTGTGGGGCTGTGTTATCCATTACTATAAGATGATAAACATTTAAAGTAATATTATGGTAAAATAAAGGCATAAATAAACTTACTGTATATATTAGTACACTATTTTCCAGTATTCTATTCCAAAAGAATGAAAAAATACTACTAACACTGCGCAACAACACTATGCAAACCTCAAAAGTACATGTACTTTGTGTGTTCATTTATAGGTTATAATAACTTATACAAAAGTGCGCAAGTCTTACTAATATGATCATATATGATTCATGGACGTACACTTTATAAGAAAACGAGCTGCACGCTCATGAATCACATGTGATCATGTAAATTAAAGGGGTTGGGGGTAGATATTTTCATTTAGATAAAGGAAAAATTGAATTAAGGCGAAAATATGGAAGAAAACTTAAATAAACCCTATGGACCCTATGTAGATGGTTATTATCAATAACTCGTTGGAACTCGTTGGACAGTGAACGTGCTTTTATCTGTTTTCTTTCTTGCGCTAGTTTTTTAACAACTCAGTTGTTATTGACTTTCAGAAAAATTTTATTTTTGATAACAGTTAGTGCGTGTTCTCAAACGAAAAAGGGGGTTGTACAAATGTGTGCTAGTCCTGGCGCTTAGGACGGAAAATTAATTTTTTTGAAATTGTCTCAAGAGTAAACTATCTATTTTTGGAGATATCGAAAAATGTTATTTAAAGGAGTTGTTTATAATGCGAAGTTATATCCAGATGTCAATTTGGTATTTCTATTTAAAAAAAAAATCCACTTTTCTACGCATAATTCCTGAAATATATTTTTAAATATTCCTTTATTATTAATAATTCTCTCTATTTAATAGTTTCAGCCTAAGTAATGGATTAAAATCCACTTTGAAGAACTTTAAGCAGTACTTTTTTGACCAACTTAATATTTTGGGAAAAAATGCTCAATTTCTTGGTGCAAAGTTGTTATCTGTTTTTCTAATGTTAACTTTTTTAATACAAATCGCTCAACGAAATCCTTTTTAAGCGATTTGTATTAAAAAATTTCAAAGAAGTTAACATTGCAATAAGAAATTCAGCATTATTTCCAAAAATATTTGTTTGGTCAAAATTCTTCAAAGGGAATTTGTATCAATTATTTAGGCTGAAACTGTTAAATAGAGATAATTATTAATAAAAGAAGAATATTTCAAAATATAATTCAGAAATTATGCGTGTGGGGGTTTGTTTTAATATGAAGAGCACCTGCTTTTCACATATTATTTATTAACAACTACAAACTAAAGACTCGTGACAATATATCAAATTTGACGAGACAACTTAAATTAAACTGAAAACTGTAGACATTGTCTTAGTTACGCAGTGGCGTACTTTCATTTCTTACATGCGTAAAAAAGTGGAAAATTTTTATTTTTCAAATAGAGCAACCGAATTTGTTATGTTGTTATAACTTATAAGCAACTTCTATAAATAAAATGTTTCGAAATCTTCAAAAATAAAGGTAGTTTACTCTTGAGACAGTTTCAAAAGATTAATTTTCCGACCTAAGCACCAGGGCTAACACACATTTGTGCAGCCTGTTTTTCGTTTGAGCACATACACCAACTTTTATCAAAAATAAAAATTTTCAGAAAGTTAAAAACAATAAAGTTTCCCATATGGTGCAGACTTTTTGGCGGACACTGTATAAAACTACATTTGCCGAATCTGTATATGTCGTTTCAATATATCAGCTGAGCAAAATGTTACGTACTATATATGAGCCGTTGGTAAATTTAGTCTCAAATATGATTAATACACGTTTTTGACCACAGAGCACGTATTACGTTGGTATAATTAATAAACTGATTAAATAACAGTTCACGCAAATAATTCGAGTTTTTCTATTGGCAAATTGATAATTAATATATTTTTTATTTTACAGGATAAAATTTGAAATATGCAAATGAAACGAATTGTTCACAAAACACTAAATACAAGATATAAATATGGAGACTGCTTGTTTGCATATTTTATGCGAGATAATCATAAACTTTTCTTTTTGCTTTCAGCACTGGCAAATTCCTTTAAGTAAGAGATTTCGATCTTTGAAACTATGGTTCGTTATACGAAATTATGGAATCACCGGCTTACAAGAACATATTAGGAAGGTATGTTACTTCTAGCGATTGTTTTAACTGACTCCTGATTTAACCACTAAGTCCTGAATTCGAACTGAACCGTAATTACTTCCTATACTACTTATCCTTATATCCTTTTCATGTAAAACAATGTGCTCCAGTTCTGTCAATCCTAATTTAAATATTGCATAAAAATTTACCACGTGTAAACTTGAACTCCCGGATAATTTCTACCAGGAGAATGATTTATATTTCAATCTAATAAAGACATAGGTGAATAAGATACAAACGAGTTCTGTCAATTTTGATATGTTTAAGGCTTTATGTACAATGCTTAGGTATTTCGTCGGTTATTTAGATAAATAAGCAAACCTTATATCCTCCTAAGTTGACGTTCAGGGAAATTTTATTGTCATTTCAGAACTACAAAATATAATAAAATAAATTTAGCAATATTAACATTAAAATAATCGTTTAAGAAAAATAAATAATTTAATTTTTTTTTCCCAACTTCAACAATTTTATATAATTTTTTTTTGAATATGTATTTTGAATTTATTATAATGCTATCAATATTACTATTTTGTTTTATAAAATATTAAGACAGTCATACTTACCTAATAAAAAACTTATCTTGTAAGTTTTCTCCAAAGTAGCTAATAATAAAATAATGCAACTTAAATTATGGCAGTATGATTGTTTAAAACTAGGTGTTGGTATATTTCTATCTTGACTATTTATTTAAATAAATAAACAATTCAATTTTCAGAGATTTAGGGGTTAAAAACTTATTTAAACACGAATAAAAAATATGAAAATATCTAGTTTTCTCAAACAAATGTAAACTACATTAATAAAAAATATTTATATAGTTCGAAGCATGTACACTTTATGTCAAATGCTGAGCGAAAGAGTCCCATTGTTCAACAGCGTAGAATACGAGTGTTTAGTAAATATGTGTATTAATGTACGAAAGTACATTCACGAGACAAATAACGACACACCTAATCATAAAAAACACGACCCCACCCTTCAGATAAACCACAATTCTTAATCTTCATCCCTCACCTGCTAAAAAGAATATCTGACAAAATCAAGCGCATTGTGTAAAAACAATTTTACAATATGACAACAGAAACAGGGTTTTTATTTATTTTCCCTGTATATAACAACTTATATAACACTACTACATAAGTTCTCCAAAACTGTAATTGAATTCAAGCTAGAGATAGGTTAAAAATAAAACAAGATAAAACATCAGAAACATCATCCAATAAATTTAGTCACAATGTCTGATTTCGCCTGCCGCATCACCTGGCCTCTGCGAAGTTTCGTGCGGTTTATCATGCGTACTGTAACCCCGCAGTGCATGATACTATGAAGTATAGGAGATAAGGTCGGTAGGAGTACCAGCTTTTGACCTGCTGCGCACATAATATCACTCACTAGTCACTTTCAAATCGAGCCCGCGGTAGCCGCGTGTATGATGTCTACCAAAAAATACATCGAAAACCATAAGACCTAGACAGCTGAAATTTGCAGGCAGATATTTTACTTTTTAATTCAGAAAATTCAAAGATTGCATTTGCCAGCATTTTTTCACTTTGCAATAAAGCCGCTGTTGGTTTAAGTATTAGTGAAAACACCTCCAAAATAATTGATGATCTTGATGAAATAATTGATGATCTAATGATCTTTGCGTCGTTAATTTTTCAATGGGTTAAAAGCTATTAGTTGCTATTTAGTTTGTTTTTATTTTGTATCAAATTTTAATTAATTTAATTAAACACAATAAACAGTAGTAGTAAATAATATACCACTTTAATTAATTTTATTATGGAACAGTGCATATGTCTAACGTTATTCAGGAAAATAGAAAAACAGTCAACAATAAAAAATATTCATAATATTATTTAGAAATCTCAACAATTCTTGGAGATAAATGGCCGGATTCTTTAATGTTTCTGTTAAGAAAATGCATTTTGAATCCGTAAAATAGCGTTTTGGAAGTATGGCTTAATTCAATGTGTTCTTTCATATAATTATTACAAATATTTAATGACTCTCCATTGATTTGCTCAAAAATCTCGATCATTTTTTAACACTGCCAGAAAATCTGAATTCGATTTTATTAAACAACACTCTAACGGATGTCACAGTATTTATACGATTATCTGCGCTGCGCTGTTTCGTCCATGAGGGCATTCCATATACTTAATTACAATTCTCCAGAAAACTGTTAATCTTAGAAAAAAAAGTTTCAAATAAAACAGTTAGCTTCATCATTTATCTTCATATGTCCTCGATATACTTGGTATATATTTCTAATGATAAGAAAGTTTCTCGCTTCTGAAATTTTAGTTTATCGACATTGCCTTAGAAAAAAATCATATTTTCTGCACTTGTTAAAGTTTGACCATCATACCAACACATTTTGTTAACAAATATGGAGTTATAACACGGTAAAAATTTGAAAATAATTCGTTGTCCTGTTTTTGAGTTAAACAAAAAAATAATTGCATCAATTACTTTACAATTTTGTCACATCTTTGGCTCTATCTCGTAATAGTTTATTTCATCGATCCAGCGGCAGCCATGTCGGCATGCTTTGAACTCATTCGTAAAAGTAAACTGGTCCGCTGGAATTCCAATTATCTTCAAAGCGTACCGACAATGTCGGGTCCCTGCCGCTGGATCGTGTGTAGACCTCTTAAGCTTCTAAATACTTCGGTTAAGATAATTATAATTTACATCTAAAATAAAAATTAACCGCTGAACTAATCGACTCGTACGCGAAGAAACAGCGGAGATTGCGTAAGAGTTGGCATGTGCGAGAACGTATCTCTATTTCATAGTATCATGCCCGCAGTGTATATACTATAAGATTGTGAAATGAAATATTGAAACAAAATGACATAGCAATATTTAAATAAAACATCGATCAATAAATATCTTAACTGGTAATTGGTAGTTGGTTTCTCATATTTAGAAGTTAAGGGCAAAAAAAAATTTAGACACGAGGGGTATTATGCCAGGCGTCAGGGAGTTCAGGATGCGTAAATACCGTTTTAAATCGGGTAAAAGATTTTACTGTTGGAATCAGTTCATTATAGGTCTCTTTTAGACATACTAATAACCAGAGCGGATGCTTGATTACCCCCGCCTATAACTCCAAGAATATTAATACTACGTAAAAAATGTGTCTGAACCATTTCGATAGAGAATTTACTTATCTTTCAATTTGATAACCAAATTTTTTTTGGTAGGACCGTTCAGAATCGAGATATTGGCAAAAAATGATTTTTAAGCGATATTGCCTCAAAATTGGGGGTGTCCGGGGGGCGGTCGAGGGGGAGAAATTAGTATGTCTAAAAGAGGCGTATGATGAATTGGTTCCAACAGTAAAATCTTTTACCCGATTTAAAACGATGTTAATCTACCTGACGACTGATCTATATCTAATCTATCAGAATAAATAATTGTTACAATTTTTCAGGGAGTGTACTATGCCGAAAAATTCGAGTCCCTAATAAGAAGAGACCACCGTTTCGAGATCCCTGCAAAGAGATACTTAGGTTTAGTAGTGTTTCGCTTATTAGGAGATAATGTAATTACCGAAACATTATGGAAGAAAATTAATTCCAGAGGTAAAATCCATTGCGTTCCTGCAAGTTTAAAAGGACAGTATGTTATTCGCTTTACGGTGACATCTCCAAGGACTACGTTGGACGACATTGTCACAGACTGGAAAGAGATCGTCAAAGTGACGGATGAGGTGCTGTACGAAAGAGAATTGTTGTCTTCTAGAGCAAAAGTACCACTTGGAGGTTTGTCTAATTCATTATACAGTATATCTGTAAAAAATTCTAACATATCAATTTTACTGTTTTACTGACTACATTTCAGCGATAATGTTCTTGGTTTATCTTCACCAGGAGGGGTAAAACCGTAGAAGAACTCACCACTGTTTGTGTGAAGGACGTGACACTATTATTTATTAAGGGCGCCAGTCGCGCTCACTCCTTTGATTTGGCTAATTTCGGTTAAGTTATAAGAGGGGGATGTAAGGGAGGACTGTAATAGACGAACAAGTTACAAGTTCGCACCTACCATGAATTGCTTACTCTTCCCTTTCACGGTGCACTGGTCTTATCTTTAAATAGTGTTTATTGATCTATCACTGTTTAATAGTCTAATTACTTTTATAGAGTTCCTTCCTCCAGCTTCCGTGATCTGATCGATATCCTGAATAACAGAGTTGTGGGTTTTATGAGGATCTGATACATTCAGTTGTCGATCTAACACATAAAAGCTCCCGAGAGATTAAACTTATTCAATCAACAATATGCAATAATTCAACTAATACCATTTTTGGGGGTAATTCAAGTGTACAGTAAATAGAAGCTACCTAATAATTTGTGAGATCAACCTACGAAACATGTAAGGGTGGACGCTTCATTTGGAGAATGCGTATCTCAACCGCCATACAATGGAGAGTATATAGTAGCAATCGGCACAAAAAGATTCGCAACTCCCTAAAAAAGTACGAGTACAATTTGACTTGGGCTGACGGTAAAATTCTCCTACTAATATTTTGGTTAGCCTATGGCTAGCTTTATAGTTTCAATAGTGATTATATAATTCACAAGAACTTGTAAATTGAAAGGCCTTTTACGGCAATATATGAGCTATATAAAGATCTCCCGCTTCCTATTGAGTACGTATGATATATAACCCGATAAGAGTATGTTACATCGGCTTCGCTTCCCAGCTACACCCATGGAATTATCCACAAAAGTACTTTTATGGGCTAATCGGCACGTTCCATTATTTCATTAAAATTCAAAGTATGCCTTCCGGCGTGAAACTATATTTCTAGCGATACTTCTGGTCAAGTCGCCGGATGATGATATTTTGCCTCTATGATAAAAACCACCCTTGGAAATTTTAGCCTTTTTGTTCAAAAATTCTATTTAGAGCCTTTTGCACTTTCCGCTTTTCGGTACTTAATATCTTGCCAACTTTCAAAATTCGGTGTGCTTTCCAATTATTTCTATTCCATTTGCCCTTGGTGCCACATGTCGCCAGAGACGTGAAGAAGCCTTCTTATGTCGAATTTCGGCGCCGATGCCAAAAAACGTTTTTTGAGACGAAAGATTGTCTAATTCGTTTTTTGCTACTTTTCGACTCGATTCCCCGAGATTCTATGTAACAAAAACATAACATAACAACAACATAACTTTTGCAATATAGCATGTTTTTTTAAAAGCTCTTTATTATAAAAAGAAATGTTGCGACTTTTTGTCGCAACTTTTTTGCAGCAGTTTACTTAAATTCCCCGAAAAAAATTTCCAATCCGGCCCTATATATTCTGCCTAAAGAAACTGCTCAATTTGTTCTGTTTTTGTTCGGGAGCCGTCTAACATTAGTTTCCACTGTAACCTTTTGGACATTGTGATATTCTCCCATTTGCTTTATTCTACCCAATCCAGTACTCTGGTCCCTTGCACTAGCTTTTACAACCCCATCCCTAGTTTGGTTGCATATTCTTGGACTTGGATGGCCATATATTGCCAAAGCCTCACAGTCGCAATGATGTGGTAGGATGTCTCCGTTGCCCTATTGCATTGTCTGCGTTTTATGTCCCAGTTGAACATGTCCGTTTTGTGTAGGTGTCCTTTCAGGGCACAATGTCTTGCTAGGAAGAAATTATGCGAAGTTTGATTCCTGCTTAGTGACAGCAGTTCTTCAGTCTTCTTCCGGGATGGTCCTTTGATAAAGGTTTTTCCATGCTGTTGCCCGGTTGTTTTATCTCAGTATTCCTTGTGCTGATTCTTACCCAGTCATTGAGTTTTAGACACTACCAGGACCGGTTCTGGGCCGATATATGGAGCTGACGATCCTTTTCTTGCTAGCTCGTCAGCTTTCTCGTTGTTTTCGATTCCTGCGTGTCCCGGCATCCACTGAAGTGGTCCGCTAGGGCTCTTAGTTCTTCTTGGTATTTCCACACCAGCTTTGTCCATACCAAAGATGCATATGTGATCATGGGTCTAACTGCCATGTTCAGTACATCATGCTTGGCCTTAGTCCCTATGTTTTCCCATGGGTGCGCCTGGATAGCATGAATGTGGTCTCTGCCATTTTTTGATCTTGTTTAACTGTTGGTCCCAAGTAAGTCTGGAATCTAGTATTACTCCTAGATACTTTGCCTCGCCCATTAGTTGTATTAGATCACCTCGAAGTTTTAGTGGTCCAAACCTATGAACTTTCTTTCTTCTGGTGAATGCCATTATGGTTAACTTTAAGAGACTAATGTTTAGTCCATTTCGCTACAGCGTTTAGGGCCTCTTTCATGCGCTCCCTTATTGTGTTGAATTTACCTTGTGCTAGGAGCATAGCCTAGTGTTTTATGCCCTTCTCTGTCTAGTATCGTTAGTAGCTCGTCATCGCGGACATCCTCTATCAACCCGAGCTACCGTAGTTTCCCCCATTATGGATGTGTATACCAATCTTTCTCTGAGCATGCAGTCTATCCATCTGCAGCTAGTCGCATTGATCCATTTTCTTCTCGTTGCTTTCCAAATGGATTGTAGGGATGAGTTGTCAAATGCTCCCTCAATGTCCAAGAAGGCACATAGTAGTATCTCTTTGTTTTCAAGAGCATATTCAGATTTATTTACTAACTGATGTAATGCTGTTTCTGTTGACATACCGGCTCTATAGGCGTGTTGATCTTGGTGTAAGGGTTGAATTATCAGTAGATCATACCAAATATGCCTATCCAGTAGTTTTTATAAAATCTTTAGTGCAAAGGACATGAGACTTATCGGTTTTAGAGACTTCGCCCTTTCTGTTCCTTCTCAGCTTTCGGTACGAAAATCACTCTAATTAGTTTCCAGGCCTTTGACATCCAAAAGCTAGACTGCTCCTGAATATCATACATAACCTGTGTAGTAGGAGGTCCGTTTCCTTCTGCAGCATTATCGGATAAATGCCTTCCGGTCCCAGCGATTTAAATGGTTCGAATCGCCCATTTTATTTTGTTCACATTTTTCACCGACTTTGCTACCTGTCAGTTCTCCCTGGATGCCCACGTTGGGCGATCCAGATCTGTGTTTTGGCAGTGTTCCGGTGATAGATTGGTAGTTTCGGAACTTGGGAAGTGCATCTTGAGGAGTTCCCTTATGGTTTCCTCCCCTGTGTTGATGTATTTTCCGTTATCTATCTTTAGATTGTGTCTTGAGCTTTGGGGATTTGTTAGTTTTTATGTATTGCTGGTAAGTTCACAAACTGTGTTAAATTAGTTCATAAAATGATTTATTTAACAGGGGCTCTTAGTATCGAGATTTTTATGTTGATCAGGTATTGTGAAAGGCGCCGAACTCAGGCTAGGGTCTTAATTATTTATGTAATAGCATCCAGCGTATTGACGAAGATACAATTAACAAAATTCAGGCAAGATACTGGGAGTTACGTAATGTGAGGGATTAGCCGAGGCAACGATGACCAATTGTTGGAGGCGATAATAAGTTGAGCTATGTTAACTATTCGAATGACTTCAACTTGGCAACTAACCTGTGACAATATTAGTTAGACTATTGTCCTAAAAATACTTAAAACTGCATCCCTACAAGATGTAGTAGATGCATCAGGGATTAAGTGGAGATGACCCTGATCGCAGAATTGAATTTTACGAACAAATGATGGTCTTTATTAGCAGCAACCAAATATTTCTGGAATAGTCAGTTTTTTTAGATGAAAGTAAGTTCACTTTACATGGTGAAGTTAATCAGCAGAGCTATCGTTATTAGTCTGATGATAACCCCCATTGAATGCGGGAAATCGATACCCAGGGATAATTGGTGATTAAGTAATAGGGTCAATATTCTTCAACAATAATTCTATTGAACCAAACATATCTTACCTTTTTTCAAGAAGATCTCCTTCGACTTTAGGTTTATTTCTAAATTAGTTATATCCAAACCTACCCAATGAATGACTCTAGCATCAATAAAGCGGACGTCCAACGTACTATTAGTCTAAGAGCTAGTGAACATTTTCCTTTCATTACTCGGAAGTAGGCTAAAAATTTGCCAAAAGGTTGCCATGGGGGTATTGAGTTGCCATCTCGAACGTTTCGACTTGGCGATGGGCAGGAGGGGGTGCAAAGTCGTAAAATAGTAGTCGAAATTTTCCTTATTGCAAGTTGGTTGAAACTTCGTATTTAAAGTATATGAATAACCATACAAATTGTCAGACAAAAATTTCAGGCAGCAGGGGGTGTTAGACAATTTGTATGGTTATTCATACACCTTAATTCAAGCAAAGTACGAAGTTTCAACCAACTTGCAATAATGAAAATTTCGACTACTACTTTACCCTTTGGAGTGTTCTTACACCCCCTGCTGTCTGAAGTTTTTGTCTGACAATTTGTATGGTTATTCATATACCTTAATTCAAGCAAAATACAAAGTTTCAACCAACTTGCAATAACGAAAATTTCAACTACTATTTTATGACTTTGGGGTGCTCTTACACCCCCTGCTGCCCATCGCCATGTCGAAACGTTCGAGATAGCAACTCATTACCTCTATGGCAATCTTTTGACAAATTTTTAGCCTACTTCGAATAATGACGCGAAATGTTCACTAGCTCTTAGTCTATATAGTGTGGCTTTCAATAATTAGATGAAATTTTTCGAAACAGTTGAATTGGGATAAAAGGTTTAATTGAATGGCCAGCAAGATCTCCGTACCATATTCCACTCGATTTATTTTGATGGAAATATCTCAAAATAAAAGTTTATGTAACAAAACTGAACAACATTGAGGACCTGTAGTATCAGGGAAATCTCACTGAAAAGTGGATTGGTTTTATTATAGATATTAAACACACATTAAACAGCTCTTAACATAAAATATAAGTTTATATTTTATCAGTTATCCCCTTGTAATATTTAGAGGATAAAAAATGCATTATATTCCTCTCGAAATGAATTTTCAAACGATGTCACTTGGTATGTCTTTACGTTTCAAAAAAGGTTAGGGATAATTGCAGTACAGCTGAAGCTTTAGCTAAACTTATTATAAGTACTACAATTTCCTTGATGTTTACTAAAATAATATAACTATTACAGAAACCAAAGAAAGAAATGAAAATTTCGGATCCAGCCTCTTACTGTCGAATTCTCCGATGTCACCAAAAATTGTAAATGGATCATTCGCCGCCATATACGATCAAGGGGATGTTTTAGCTGAATTTTCAAAAACAATTAAGTTAAGGAAGGATGCTCAAGATAGTCCAGGTTGGTGTTATATTGATTACTTACGTACCTAGTTATAGAAACAACAAAAATGTTGCTTCGGCGAAAATATTTATTTATTATTTTTTTAGCAATGCGTAGAAGAATTAGGGGAATACTGATGTCCGGGAAGCAATTCTCTCTAGATTCTAGATTAGATCTGTTTCATGGAATAGAACCTACTTCTGCTAGTCGATCTAGCACTGATGCTTCCAACAATTTACCTTTACTTGAAGACTCGAATGAAACTGAAGATAAAAGTAGTAGCCCTTCAGGTAAATCTTTCATGTTTGTTGTATTTCTAGAGAATGACATTCTACAGGTAGAGTCTTAACTAAAGAATGAGTGAATTGCTAAATAAATACAAATGAAAGAGTTAATAAACTAAATTGGTAAAAATAATTCTAAATTAGTCTACCTGCAAAAGGTTTATTTGCAGCTCATGCGGCCATTTCAAAGTTATAACTTTCACTTTTCAATTTTAGCTGGAATAACACAAAAACATCAACACAAAAATGTGTTCATAAAATTCATAAAACCTCTAAAACTACTTTTTAATTATTGAAATAAATCGAATTAAATTTTTGGTATTAGCTTACAGAATTATAGATACAATCTAAACTTTTAATTTATAATAAATAGTACACATAATAAACATTTTTATCTACACACAATTTATCATTGTTATTTACACTTTATTACATATTTTTTTCAGAGAACAATTTCGACCTTCAGAGTCCAGATGATGACTTTCTAGAACTCCCTCAGTCTCGGCAATCTCGTTCAAAATCGGTTGACCATGAAGCAGATCCTACTACTATTAAAAATTGTATTGAGATGAAACCAGTCTGTTCAAAATGTGGACATATGGTAAATGGGCAAATTACTAGAAAAGAAAATTAAAGAATATTTGAATTAGCTATTACTAGTAAAAACATATGTATAAACATTTTTGAATGGAGGTGTAGGATGTAACTTATTGAATATTTCTCTTCGTCTATATTTTACTATGGTGTGCCCTGTGCATTTAAGAATGAAGGAATACATTAGGTACACAAGAATATTGAAATTATACATTAATAACTTATAACCAGTGAAATGAAGCAAATATCGCTAACAAGAATATTGGTGTAAATGTAACTTAAGTTAACAAATTGTATAAAAATACTTGCTTGTATGTTAGAGCAATTAAAATAAATTGTTCTTGGAGCTAAATGAGCTTACTAATCATGTGTAAGATTTATAATCATTTATTTCTGCACTTGAACATATGGCTGGATATTTTATGTATAAGTAAACTAAATTTATTAGTTTTCTAAGACAAGATCCTTTGTGTTTAGTTACATTTATCATATAATCAGGTATACATATTTGTGAGATTTTAAAGTTAAATAAAATTGATTATAAATGAAAATATGCTACAAAATAATGAATTTCAATAAAACGTTAAAATCAAAGCATGTCATATTTGTGTACTTGTTTATTGAAATTTAATTATTTTCAGATTCTCGAGCGCGAACAACAACTGACAAATGTCACCGTGATGGCATTGTATTTGTTAATGGTTGCCATTTATTTGTAATCGTTGTTTACGTAAATATTTTGAGCTATGATTTCGGTGTTAATATAGCCCAGGAATTTTAGTTTTTGACCTGGAATTAATTATTGTAAAGCTGAAAATTTGCAGGATTGTAGTATTGGTCCAGGATAATACCTACTAGAAAGTCCCCTACTCTCAACTGTCAACTTCCCTATTTTTGCTGAGAAACAAGGACCTAAGTCGCAGAAATTACAGAGCTGGCTATGAAGTGCAGCGAAAAGGTTGTTACTGGTCCGATTTTGGTCGAAATTATCATAAAAGCTTCGGAGAAACATATCCGTTCGTATTTCAGATGTTCCATGCATATCTTGTTCATAATTTTTCGTTCTAGTGCTGTCGAAATTTCAAAAATTGAAAAAATTCCGAAATGGCACCATTGCGGATAAAAGAAGACTCGGAGGGGAAAACGCACCCGAATAAACATTTCTCTTCATATTTTGGGCTTTCCATTGGTATGTCTACTTTCTCTGTAGCATCACCCGTTACGAAGCTACGCCACTCCGAGTGTCGCCACGCGGCCGCGCCCGTCATGCAACTAGTGGAACGACCCTGGGCTGATGAGACTTGTTGCGAATTGCTGTTTATATAATACTGATGTTTTATAGGCTTTGTTGAATGAAATTTATCCTGTCAAACTCAAAAAATGAATTTCTTCGGCAAGAAAATTGACATTATTGATCTACTGGGAAGTAGGGTCGTCCGGATCATCATATATATCCACTGACTGGCTGTTTGTGAATCTGGATCCTCTGCAGGTTCTGCACATGATGTTGCAGTTCAGACCAGTGTTCCTGCACTCGCACCAGGCACCGCAGTTCGCCTTGCAGGCAATTAGCGGTAACAGGCTATCAGGAGCTGGCTGCCTTGTGGTAGGAATCGGAACTAGGCCTTGGAGTAGTGATGGGTCGAACCAGCTATTTTTGGGTAGCAGCTACTTCTGCTACTGCTATTTTCATTTAGCAGTTAAAAATAGCTGCTATTTTAATAGCAGCTATTTCTTAGCATTAGTTGTTTTGGCTAAATGGCACGTATTAACAGATAACAAATGAAACTTTATATAAAAAAACGCAATCGCTGTATGGATAGTTAAATATGATTAGTTTCAAAAGAAATAAAAATAGATAATTTATATTTCTTTTGAAACTAGTCATATTTAACTATCCATGCAGCGATTGCTTTTTTTTTATAAAGTTTCATTTGTTATCTGTTAATATTATAACATTTATTAGTTTATTTTTTATATTCCTCTAAAATATTTGAGCAGACGAACATAATCATGTGTTAAATATTATTAAAATAAAATGGTTTTACATGAATTGCATATTCCCTTCCTAAGTGCTGCGTGGACCCGCTTGGCCGCTGCTCGCTGTAGCGGAACGAATGTGCGCTGCTTGTGCTATCACTGCTATTGGACCGACGCAGCCTGCTTGTGTTGCTACAAAGGCATGTTGGCACTCAGCGAGTGATTTCAACCTGCTATAAAAGTAGCAGCTATTTATCAGAGCTCGTAACAGTTGCTACTGCTATGAAGCAGCTAGCAGCTAGCAGTTAAAAAATAGCAGACTACTATTTAGCAGTCCATCACTACCTTGGAGTCCTCATTTCCACTCTCAGTCCTCCGAGTTGCGGTTGACGTCTAGCCATTGCTGGACCTGCAAAAAGGACATGCACATTAGTTGAGTGCTGCAAGCTTTTCGAGAAATTAAATCCTCACACTATTTTCCCTGACGCCCTCACCTGGAAAGTAAGCACGGAATGAATGTTGTTCACAGGCGGCACTTGTTGGCGGGGGGGCTTGACAAATCAAAGGAGGCTGTCACCGACTGCTTCGCCACGCTCTGGTTGTATCGGACCAGTCGTAGCTTGTCCAAGTTCTCCTGCTTACTGCTACTCAGAACATTTTTCCACAAGATCTTTAAACAACTTTTCACTTTCAGTGTCTCCACTAGCCCGAAGCAAAGTTGATAGACAACCCTGAACCAACACAATATTTCAATCTTCAAATGAAAACTTATAAAAAACAAAAAGTGTCCATCATAACTACGATCACTCAATTTTTACGCACCAATGAACTGATGCACACACTCCGAGGACTGTCACAGCTACTGAACTTAAAAAGCATAGCTCGCCGTACACCTGCTGGATTGTTTAGACTAGACGTGATTGACGCAACAATGAACGCGCTTAACTATATGAGTGTCACCGCGTGGCGACACTCGGAGTGACGTAGCTCTGTAACGAGTGACGCTACAGAGAAGGTAGACATACCAATGGAAATCTTGGTGCTAAGGCCGGCTAGAAACACCAGGAGTATATAGCATCCCATGTTCCTGCGGACAAGTTTACATCGGAGAGACCAAACGACGTATAAACACCAGACTCAGAGAACACATTAGAAATACAAAGAAGGGAAATTCTACAAAATCAGCAGTTGCCAAACATTCAGAAGAAACCGGCCATTCGATAAAAATTCGACAAAACAAAGAAATTAGCCAACACCAAGAATTATTGGCCAAGAAGATACAGAGAAGCCACTGAAATAAATAAACATCCGCATAACTATAACCGTGACAACGGACTACAACTACCAATAACGTGGAAGTCAATGTTCCGCATGAGCAACGATCCGCAACACGCCTCCTGATAACCTGTATAAATAGAGGAGTCCAGTCCAGCAGAGCTCACTTCGCTTCAGAAGAAGACCACGACAAGATGGTCGAAACGTCAAGCACTCAACCAAGTCTACGCGGAAGAAGACCCGGAAACCAGCAGCCAGATCACCAGCTCTGCGAAAGCCCAAAGTATGAAGAGAAATGTATATTCGGATATGTTTTCTCCTCCGAGTCTTCATTTATCCGCAATGGCGCCATTTCGGAATTTTTTCAATTTTTGAAATTTCGACAGCACTAGAACGGAAAATTATGAACAAAATATGCATGGAACATTTGAAATACGAACGAATATGTTTCTTCGAAGCTTTTACGATCATCTCGACCCAAATCGGACCAGTAACAACCTTTTTGCTGCAATTTATAGCTAGCTCTGTGACTTATGCCCTTGTTGCTCCGCAAAAAGAGGAAAGCCGACGGGAGAGCGTAGGGGACTTTTTGGTACTTATTCTCCTGGACCAAAACTACAATCCTGCAAATTTTCAGCTTTACAATAATTAATTCCGGGTAGAAGCTATATATTGACGAAAATTTCTGTGCTAATTTCACAACCACACAAGGATGAATCAATATTTTAACGCCATAGAAACAAGAACCGTTAAAATGATCTTCACATACAAGTGCTCGAGTACTTTCTGATATGTCAGTTTTCTTCTTTCTCATGGCGTTTATTTTGATGTGACTTCAATTACACGAATATTTTTTCTGGTGCTGACGATGCAGAGTTTCTACACAGTACTTTGAATAGCAAATATATTTCTATTTCATTGAAAAATGTCGAATTAAATGCTATTTTAACAGGGTTCACAGAGATTTAATATGTGTTTAATGTCAGCTTAATAGAGCACAACATCAAAACAAATAGAATGACGTCACAATATTAAGTCATTTACAATGCATGGTGTCTACGTCGTTTTCGTGATAATTTGAAATAATTATATTTTGTTATTTTTTTGTAATGGGTTATTTGTATGTCGTTCTTCATTAGAGTATTTATAGGTCTAGTAAGTAAATTTACGAATTTACATTTAATTTAAAAATGATGCGTATTCTAATGAAATGTAAAAAACAGAAAACAAAATTTGTGTTATATTTATCCTTGTAAACAGAATAATGTACGATCATCCGCGACTGTAATAAACGTATAAGTTAGTAACATGAAAGAACTCTTAGCACATTTGAATATCTATATGTGTATACATAACTGAAGGAACAGTTTTACATCTGGCTCGAAGGATCAAATAAAATTCAAATGGCTCATACTTTATGTGATATAGAGAAAGTAGGTACTAATAACCTACAGTAGTCATTGTCTGGTTGAAATATAAATTATAACTTTTTAAAATTGTAATCAATAATGTGTAATGGATATGAATGAATATAAGAAAAGTAGATGCTTGCCAGAACTAAAAGAGCATCTATTTACTTGATGAACAGTGATTAATATTTTTATTTTACATGATTGTATTCATTCAAATTAATATGTTTTAAACTAAGCTGATATAGTGGTATATGAACTAAGTTCTATTCTAAATTTGAGAGAATGCAATTTCTTGCTAAATCAGTATGTAAAGTGGTATATAAATATGAATACTGCTGTGTGATGCAATAATATAATTTAACGACATTGCATGTTAAAATGTATTAGGTAAATTGTGAATAAAAATTTTGACTTGAATCTGTGAAATGTACTGCTTGGGGTCAAGAATATAGATGCTAAATTGTTAATAAATTAGAACGATTATAATTTGTTTTTCTCAAGAGTATCTATAATTAAAAAACATTATTTTGGGTATTTATCAGATAACTTTCAACGAAACCATTAATTCTCTTCATATACTATTGTAATGATATTTTCGAAAGAAGAATTTTCGTTAGTTATTTTGCTTTGATCACTTCTCTCAAGAGACATATACAAGTATATTAAAAGATAAACAAAGTACCCAAACAATATGGAATATTCAAGAGATCGCTGAAATGAAATCACCTTGAATTTTGACGTATTTGGGGCATACGGAATCATACTGACCCTTATGGATGATCTCCAATTTACATCAAAATTGCATCAAAATTATATAAGTTTTCGGGTCAGTCAACTTGCCGCCCCCCCCTCCCCCCCAGTTATTTTTTCTTCTTCAATTTGCTAGTACACAATTTTTAGATCTAGCACATCCTAGCACAACCATTTTTAAATCTGGCACACCCCCGCGCAAATAATAAATAAGGGATGTTTTCGGGGGGGAGAGGAGGGCAAGTTGACGCTAGCCTCCCTCAGTTATTTTTTCCTCTCGAATTTGCTAGCATACCTAGCACAACTACTTTCAAACCTAGCACATCTACACAGGCGGTAAATATAGTTTTTTTCCTCAACCTCCCTCCCCCCCGCCAGTTATTTTCTGTCTTGAATTTGTTAACACGCAATTCTTATACTTAGCACACCTTAGCACAACCACTTTCGAAGCTAACGCTCCTACAGGGTCGGTAATATACAGGGTAGAAATTTTGTCCCGCCCACAGATATATTACATTATCTATTATTCCTCAGATTACCTTAGAGGGTTGAAATAGATAGGTATAGAGGGTTGAAATTTATTTGTTAGCCCCACTGTACTTTTTGTTGACAAATTTGACAGCACACAATGTTTGCACCTAGCACAACAACTAAATAATTAAATAAATAAATAAAACTTTATTTCATGAATAACTTTTACAAACATTTTAGTAAATATACAAAAATGATAATGACATACTTAAAATATAATGTACAGTGTTTTTCAAAAAGCTCTCATCTTGGTGGGAAAATTTTTATTATTGGTTCCATGGAAAATTAAATGGACAGTCAATATCTCCTCAACTGTTTGAAATTAGAAAAAATGTCCAATATAAAATTGTACGAGATCTAGAGTGATATATTTTAAAGTTACTCTGACATCTACAGAATGTTTGACATAGCGGTGGCAAGCATTTACTTGGATTTTTCGATGGAACACTCAGTAGTAATTTATATATTTATACTTGACTCCTAGTTCTCTATACTGGCATATATCATTTCTGCAGGGCTGCCACGTTATTCCATTTTTTTTTTTGATAAAAAAATGCATTAACAACAGTTAAGAATAAAATCTCCAAAAAATGCATTTTCATAAAGGACCCCACACCTTTTAAATGCAACTTGGCTTTCACTACTGGGAGCTGAGGTAGTTCATAACATGCTGATCAAAAATCTCTATGATCACAAAAAATTTCAATGACAGGATTTCGAGCTATTGGCCGTAACTTCGTCGTCGATAACAAGACTTCCTCGGCCAATATCTCGAAATCCTATAATTAAAATTTTGTGCTAGCTTTAAAAATGGTTGTTCTATGGTGTGCTAGCAAATTGAAGAAGAAAAAATAACTGGGGGGCAGCGTCAACTTGACCCCCCCCCCTCCCAAAACAATCCCTTTTTATTATTTACGCAGGGGACGCCAGCTTTAAAAATGGTTGTGCTAGGTCTAAACATTGTGTGCTAGCAAATTGGAGAAGAAAAAGTAACCTGGGGGGTGGCAAGTTGATTGACCCACAGTTTTGTTATTTCATGTGTTCACTACCTTTGCAAAAACCATAGATCAAAGCTTATGTCAAATTCTTTATAAAATTTTTAAATTGCTTGTCAGGCAATTCATATTTGTTGCCGTGAAAATGCCACAAAGGGTAAGATATGGTAATTATATGGAATTTGATGATTTCGTCTTCCCTTATCCATCAACTGCAGGGAACAATTATATGAATTGTATTGGAGGACAGTCAGTTGATAACGTAGTGTAACACGATATTCAAAAAAATTACAATTTTTTCAAGATGCACAACAAACATTTACAATACACGTGTTTACTATGTCGTAAACACTCATTCAACATCTCGACGTTTCCATGAATTTCTTAATAGGGAAAAAATTTGCAACTTTATTGCAGGAAAATGTCAAGAGTGCATTGATAACCAGGATCACCATTTTGAAAACTATCGATAAGTTTTTTTGTAGCCTATAATAATAAATTGTTTTTCACACTTAATCCAGTAAATAAGCCGGAAAAAAGTGTAAAATGTGGAAAAGTGGTGGAAAATTCCTTTTTTCATGTGTTCCCTAGACCCCCCAGGAACATTCATCAGCATTGTTGACCTCTGCATTACATTCGAAAATGAGAAAGTAGGGAGGGAGGGGGGGGGTTGAAGTGCCCCAAAAAGTAGCTGTCATAAAAAAAATTATGAAATTAATCTCGCCTCGGAAGTGGGTTCTAGAAGGTTTTTTGGGTCGATAATCAGAATCCGAGGTCCAAATTGAGGAATTCCATATTCCAGTATGGAATTCGTGCCATTTTTTGATGAAAATTCCACTTTTTTGGGCGGAAATTTAAATATGAATATTGTGCTGCGAAAGTGTGCTCTAGGAGGTTTTTTGGGTCGCTGATCACGATTTCGAGGTCCAAATTGAGCAATTCTATATTTCAGACTAGAATGCGTGTCATGGAAAATTCCATTTTTTTCAAAAAGAATTTGAATATTAACGTTCTTCCACGAAAATGTGCTCCAGGCTATTTTCAGGTCGCTAATCATGATTTTGAGCTCCAAATTTAAGAATTCCATATTCCAGGCTGGAATACGTGCCATGGAAAATTCCATTTTTTTCAGAAATAATTTAAATATTAACGTTTTTCCACGAAAATGTACTCTAGGCTGTTTTTTGGTCGCTAATCATGATTTTGAGGTCCAAATTTAAGAATTCCATATTCCAGACTGGAATACTTGCCATGGAAAATTCTATTTTTTATGGATGCTATATTGTGTGGCTGCCAAACTGGATACGGAGCAGCTTGTGGTTGTCCCAAGAATGGCGTATGTTGCTTTCAAACTTGCCAATTTTGTCACGGAAACAACTGCAATAATTGCGAGGCACCTGGAGCTTCAGACGTAACGGAAAATGAATCGATTTGTCCGGCTGAAATATCGGATGAACAGGAAGATGAAAGTGACATTGAAGAAGAACCAATAAATCCTGAATTACCAGTTCTCGAATATGATTCAGATTATGATTGATGTAAATGGTGTAAATTGTAAAAAAATAATGGTAAATTAAAAACTATTTTATCACACAGAATACCACCTTTTGTACCAACACAATAAATGCTATATTTCTATAAAAATTGTTACCTTTTAATCACTTACCTCACTTGAAAGAAGAAAAAATTTGCATACAAAATTACCATGTATATTAATTTGAAATGCTCGTAATATTCATACATAACTTTTCTTCAAAGTAACATTGACTTGAAAAATTATTCTGAAATACTCGTAATATGCATACATCATTTTTTCTTCAAAGTGAAATTCGACACGAAAAATGGCACGAATTCCAGTACAGAATATGGAATTCTTGAATCTCAAAATCATGATCAGCCACTCAAAAAACCCCCTAGAACACACACAAGCACAATATTCATATTTAAATTTCCTCCCGAAAAAGTGGAATTTTCATCAAAGAATGGCACGAATTCCATACTGGAACATGGAATTCCTCAATTTGGATTCGGATTCGTGATCAGCGAGCCAAAACACGTCCTAGACTCCATTTCCGGGGCCAAATACTAATTTTTTTTTTATGACAGCTACTTTTTGGGGCACTTTCTTTTTGGGCCCTAAATTTCTCATTTTCAGAGGTAATGCAGGGGTCAATGCTGATGAATGTTCCTAGGGGTCTAGGGAACACGTGAAAAAAGGAATTTTTCAAATCGGTGCTCTTCCATCACTTTTCCACATTTTCCGGCTTATTTATTGTAACTTTTTGATTAATTATTTAAACGTGCAAATCGGTAAACTGACTTTTGGGTCACAGTGTATACTTAAAATCTGCAGTGAACGACTATCTCACGGCCTTATTTTCTATCTATCCTAAGAAAAATGTCTGCGCCATGGTAACATAGTTTTTCTCGTTGTCTTATATAAAACACGCCTTCTTTTTTAACATAATAAAATGTGGGCGCAAAATTCCAGTGACTTAACTATTGAAAATACCAAGAAAAATGTAAAATCAGCAATGGACGGAAATCTTACTGCCATATTTGTTCATCATAAAATAACATCTGCATCATAGTAACTAGATTTTTCTTGTTTTATTTTATGGTATCCTGTCACGTTACTGAATCCTGAAGAGAATTTCACATAATATTTAAAGCTGTGCTTTTGCGGCCTTCTAATATATTACTGTAGCGACCCTACCTAGTACCCCGAGCGCACACCATACTAGCGCCACCGGCAACCCAGCTACGCACCCCCACGCACTCTCACCCTTACAGCGCATCCCCGACTCAAGCAGAGGCTGCATAAATTCACCGGCACCACCCAGGAACAGCCCACACAGTTCACCCGGACACCGAAGCGAGCAGACCACCTAGTGTTGTGCAGTAGTTTCAGTAGTGAGTGAGCAGTGAAGTGGCAGCCCCACAGCAAGTGAGAAGTGTAGCGTTCACGAGCGCTACAGTAGAAGAGGAGAAATTATTAGATGTCTTTCTCAAGACACTAATAATAAAAAAAGATAAATAAAGTCTCCCGCATTGGAGACACCAATTATTTTACCCTTCCCCATTTACTAATCAAACATTTCTTTTCAGGTTAATAATTCTTTTTTCCCGATTAACAAACAGGTTTCTTTTACAGGTGTGAGACGAACGGCAAATACCGTGGAGGACGGTATGGGCCAACACGAGAACTCCAGAGGGCCAACCCCTACGAACATGGAGTTCGAAGAGAGGGACGACCAAGTAGCCCGCCTCATGGCTGAAAACGCAGCACTGAGGGCGCAGCTTGCTGAAGTAAACAGCAAGATGTCCCAGATGAGGGCCGACATGGCCAAACAACTAGAAGCTCAACGTGCCCAGTACTTGGAGCAAAAAGCCAGAAACGAGGTGCAAGGGGCCCAGCTAACAGAGCTGGTGGCAGCCATGAGAACCCTCCAGGCCGTCCAAGCGCAGCCCCAGGCCCAAGCGCAGCCCCAGGCCCAAGCCCAGGCCCAGGCCCTGGCCCAACCCCAGGCCCAGCCCCAGTCGACCCCAGTGGTGCAACCAGCACCTAAAGAGGCCCCCAAACGGAAAGCCGACGCCGACACGGACAGTGAAGGCGAATTCACCCTTGTCACCAAGACAAGGGCGAAGAAGGCGGCAAACCAGGAGTCCCAGGTGCAACCCAGCACCCAAGAGGCCCCAAGCACCAGCCAGGCCAACCAAAGGGCCCCCAGGCCAGAAACTACCGAGGCAGACAAGACGCTCAAGATCCCACCAGTGATCCTCCGCAAGGCGGAGACATGGTCGGCTGTCCGGCAGAGGCTGGACGAGACAGGCGTCAAATTTACCAAGGCCAGGACCGTGCGAGAGGGGATCGCCATCGAGCCCCAAACGCCCGAAGATTACCGCAGGATGACGAGGATGTTCGCGCAGGAAAAGCGCGAATATCACACCTACGCCCTGCCTGAGGACAGATTACTCAGGGTGGTAATCAGAGGAATCCCCAGTGGAGTGACCGCAGACGAAGTCAAAGAGGACCTACAGTCCCAAGACTTCAACCCCGTGGCAGTCCACAGGATGACGTCAAGGAGGACCAAAAAAGAAATCCCCCTGATGCTCGTCCAGGTCCCCCTCAACGAGGAGAAAATACTAACGGTGAACCGCTGCTGTTCACTGGTAGTTAGGACCGAGAGGCAGAAAGCCGCCCTGGCAATTGCGCAGTGTCACCGCTGCCAAAGGTTCGGCCATGCCCAAGGACACTGCACCGCACAGGCCAAGTGCGTGAAGTGCGCAGAGCCACACCACTCCGGGGACTGCGAGAAGCCCCGAAATGTACCGGCGAAGTGTGCCAACTGCCAGGGGGCACACCCAGCCAGTTACAGAGGGTGCCCCAAGTACCCCAAGAAGACGGCGGCGGCGAAACCAGCCCCCGCAGCCAAGCCAACCCAGACCGGTGCTGCCCCTAAAAAGGCAACACCCACAACTGGAGGCCTGAGCTACGCCAGGGTAGCCCAGGGCACGGCAGGGAAGGGACAGAACCCAGGCCCAGCCCCCAGGCAGCAGGCACCCGCTGAGGCCCAAAACCTCACCGCGGTGCTTGCACAGATGCAACAAATGTGCTCAGCAATGAGCGCATTTTTTGCACAAATGCCAGCATTTACTAATGTATAATGTTGTTTCAGGTCAAACCAGGGTTCCTGCAGGTCGCATCGTGGAATGTCAACGGACTGCGAGAGAGAAAACTCGAGGTAGAGGAACTCCTCGCCAGGGGTGACATAGACATCATGGCACTGCAGGAAACGAAGCTGCGACCAGACCAGGCTATCAACTTCCCAGGCTACCACGTATACAGGAAGGACTGGACCGGGCCATACAGACGAGTAATGAGAGGAGTAGCCCTGCTAGTGAAGACGAGCATCGCACACCACCCGATCCTACTCCCAGAGACGGAGAACCTGCAGGCCACAGCCATAGTAGTGTCCACGGCACGAAATGGCGACATCAGAGTGGTCTCCTGCTACCAGCCACCCAACAACATGCTGCTAGACGCAGACCTGGACTTGGTTCTTCCCCCAGGGACCCAGACGGTTGCCATCGGCGACTTCAACGCCAAGTCCCCGGAATGGCACAGTAGGATTACAAACACTCGAGGACGAGAGCTACTGAGATTCCTGGGACGACACGATGGCAACCTGCTGGTCCTTGGCCCGGAGGGACCGACCCATGACAATGGTGTTGGTAGGCCGGATGTCCTGGACATTGCGATGCTGAAGGAGATGCCCCTCGAAGCTGAAATCACCACCATGATGGATGGTTCCACCGATCACACCCCCATTCTCCTAGAACTAGGAGAAAAGGACGGTGAGAACACGACAACGTTCATCAAAAGGAAGACGGACTGGGAAGTGTTCCGTGCAGAACTGCAGAGGAACATTGCACACATTCCCAGACTCGAAACCGAGGCAGACGTGGAGAGGGCCATCACCTCCCTGGAGGACCAGATCCAGGCGGCACTAAGGGTAAGTACCACCGAGACGGAAGCAAGGCGAGCACCAGCTCCCCTGGCAAACCTCCCAGAGGAAACCAGGCAGCTGATACGGGACAGACGAAGTGCCAAAAGACGGGCCCAGAGAACCCGACTCCCGGAGGACAGGAGACACTACAACACCCTGAGCCGGAGAGTCAAGGCCGCCCTTCAGGAACACAGACAAGAAGGGTGGCAACGCCACCTGGAATCCCTGGACACACAGGACAGGAGCATCTGGACCACCCAACGGGCTCTGCGAAACCGGCGGACTCCCATGCCCCCGATCCACGGAGAGAACGGTGTTGTCTACACTCGCCAGGAAAAAGCCGAGGCTTTTGCTGACAGCTTGGAACTGCAGTGTAGGGAAAACCAACTCGATGATGAGGACGAGGACTGGGAGGACGACGTGAGGCGCAGGGTACGTAGGATGAACCGTCTGCCAGATGAAAACCACATCCCCCCGACCACCCCCGAGGAGGTCAAGGAGATCCTAAGGAGCCTAAAACCCAGGAAAGCTCCAGGATGTGATGGCATTGGGAACATCGCCCTCAAGAAGCTGCCCCGGAAAGGAGTAGCGGCGATGGTCAACATCATCAACGCAATGTTGAGGTTGAGACACTTCCCTTCCAGGTGGAAAAAGGCCGACGTCATCGTCATCCCAAAGCCAGGTAAGAACCTAATGTTTCCTTCCTCTTACAGGCCAATCAGTCTACTCCCAGCGATGAGTAAGGTAGCCGAACGAGTTATACTCAAGAGGATAGCCGAGAAGACAGAAGAGCTGGAAGTCCTCCCAGACGAGCAGTTCGCCTTCAGGACAGGGCACTCCACCGAACTCCAAGTGCTCCGCCTCACCGAGGAGGTTACGAAGGGGTTCAACCAACGACAGGTCACGGCAGCGCTGTTCCTGGACGTTGCCAAAGCCTTCGACAGGGTCTGGCACGACGGTCTCCTAGCCAAAATGATGAGTATGTTGTTGGGTGGCTGGTAGCAGGAGACCACTCTGATGTCGCCATTTCGTGCCGTGGACACTACTATGGCTGTGGCCTGCAGGTTCTCCGTCTCTGGGAGTAGGATCGGGTGGTGTGCGATGCTCGTCTTCACTAGCAGGGCTACTCCTCAAGCTAGTGAGATCGTACCTCCACAGGAGACAGATGAGGGTGAAGATCGTGGACAAGGTGTCCACGTACAGAACAATGAAGGCAGGAGTCCCCCAAGGCTCAGTGCTGTCCCCCCACTTGTTCTCCATCTTCACATCCGATCTACCCCGGACGGAGAGGACCTCCATGGCCCTCTACGCCGATGACACAGCCCTGACTGCCAGATCCTGGAGTGCCAGGCTAGCCACCAGAAACCTCCAGGAGGCGGCCACCCTCCTAGAGGACTGGTGCAACAGATGGAAGGTAGCCGTCAACGCCGAGAAGAGCAAGGCGGTACTCTTCAAGAAGGTAAGAAAACAAAACCCCACAGGTCACGTTTCCATGTTTGGTGAGGACATCCAATGGCAAGACTCCGCCAACTACCTTGGCGTGGTCATGGACAAAGGCCTAACATGGAGACTGAACACGGAGGCCATCGTCAAGAAGGCCAGGAGGACGAGAGCCCTAATCTACCCGATGACGGGTAGACAGAGCAGACTCAACCTGAGGAACAAGCTCACGCTTATCAGGTCCCTCATCCGGCCTCAGCTGACGTACGCTTCGGTAGCTTGGGGCTACCAAGCAAAGAGCTACCTCCAGCAGATCCAGAGAGTGGAGAACGTCGCCCTCAGAACGGCAGTCGACGCACCCTGGTTCATCCGCAACGAGGACATCTACAGGGACCTGGACTACACCCCGGTCACTGAGATCATCAAGCAGAGAGCCAGAAAGATGTACGCCCTTGCCGAGGAGCATGGGAACCCACTAGTCAGGGAGGCAACTGACTATGACCCAGCAGATGCTCCGAGGCACAAGCGGCCGAAGGTGCAGCTCCTGGATAACGGGTGAGTATGAGAAGCATACCACCAACCGACGATCCACCCCCACGGAAGAGACATGACGATACCCAACCACCCACCCAAGACCCTGCGGGTACCGGACAAACAACCGTCCAGTACCTGTAGTCCCCCTAGCTCCGGGCAGACCAAAAATGCTACCAAAGCAGTTAGGTCTGCCCTTCCTCAAGCTACACAGCTCATCCTTACCCTACCGATGATCCGGATGACAGGATGCCTCTTGGCATCTTGTGTACCGGCAGTCACTCCCGCCACAAACCCAAAACACCCAACAGACCGATGACTACCCCCCGGGGGGCAAACAAGCTGGCGAAGAACAGAAGACGAAGAAAGAAGAACGCCAGAAGAGGCCTTAGCCAGCAAGGTCCAACGAGCCAGGACCCAGGGAGGTGGACCGAAATCGTCTGCACCGCTCACAATTGTGAGTGGGGCCGACGTAAAGTAAGTTCGCCCGCCCTGCACGAGGCTGGTCCCCGGTCTACAGCGATGTACTGGGGTAAAGGGCAATAGTCCTGCCCGGCCCCAGACATCCGAGACCGACATCTTTAGCCAAGAATATTGGCGCGAGGAACAGCCATAGTTCAAGTGGCAATCGACGAGTGCAGACCTCCAGTGTGCAGTTGAAGACAGTGCGAAGCGAACTAGTGAAGTGGCAGCCCCACAGAGAGTGCAAGAGGAGAAATATCAGTCGTCTTTATTAAGACGGTGATATAAAAGATAAATAAAGTCCCCCGCTTGGGGACACTTGTGTTTTTACCTTTCCCGATTCCTTTCCCATTTTTCTTTTAGGTAAACAAGAGGACGACATGCCGAGAAAGAAAAACTCGGACAGAAGCATCGACATGGAGACGGACGACTCGTCCAGAGCGTCAACTCCAGCGAGGTCACAAGCAGACGAGAGAGATACAGTAAAAACGAGACTCGAGGAGGAAAACAAGATGCTAAGGGCCCAAATCGTGAATCTCCAGGCAGAGCTAGAGCAGCTCACTATACAGATGTTAAACCAAAGCAAGCAGGCGACACTCCAGAGAGAAGAAGGCAAAAAACAGCTCGAAGAATTAATGGCACTCCTCCGAGCCTGCAACCCCCCCCCCCCCCCCGGGAGGCCCCCGCGACGAAAGAAGCCCTGAAAAGGAAGAACGTCCCAGACAGTGATGATGAGGCACCCCCCATAATTAAAAAGACGCCAACCCAGGACAAACCATCCACCAGCCAGGTCAAGAGCACGGCAGCCATGGACGAGGAGACCCCTGCAACCCCCCGGATGCCCCCCGTTGTACTGAGGAAAAAGGAAACTTGGACCGAAGTAACAAACAAACTCCACCACGCCCGGATAGGCTTCAACAAAGCTAAGGTGGTAAGAGAGGGCATCTTCATAGAACCAGCGTCTAAGGAAGACCACACCAGGATGACCACGCTGTTCGCCCAGGAACAACGCGAATTCCATACCTACGCCCTGCCCGAGGAGAGGATGCTGAGAGTAGTAATCCGGGGCATTCCCAGCGGCGTAGGCACAGACGAAGTTAAACTGGACCTGGAGAGACGATTCACACCCATCTCCAGAAGAGACATGACGACACCCAACACCCCACCCACGACCCTGCGGGTACCGGACAACATACCGTCCAGTACCTGTAGTCCCCTTGGCTCCGGGCAGACCAAAAATGCTAACAATAGCATTTAGGTCTGCCCTTCCTCGAGCTACACAGCTCATCCTTACCCCACCGACGATCCGGATGACAGGATGTCTCTTGACATCTTGTGTACCGGCAGTCTCTCCTGCCAAAACTTCCACTCAACCTAACAGACCGATGACTACCCCCCGGGGGGAAACAAGCTGGCGAAGAAAAGAAAACGAAGCCAGAAGAACGCCAGAAGAAGCCTTAGCCAGCAAGTTCCAACGAGCCAGGACCCAGGGAGGTGGGCCGAAATCGTCTGCACCGCTCACATTTGTGAGTGGGGCCGACGCAAAGTAACTTCGCCCGCCCTGCACGAGGCTGGTCCCCGGTCTACAGCGATGTACTGGGGTAAAGGGCAATAGTCCTGCCGGCTCCAGACATCCGAGACCGACAGCTCTAGCCAAGAATATTGGCGGAACAGCTAGTTCGATCCTTCGCTCTGATCAGCAGCTCCTTAGGGACTCTACTCAGACGAAGACCGCCTAATCGTTGCTCTGTCTAGGGCGCTCCCTGTGGGACCCCTTATATGGACCGATTAGCGGCGCCTATCACTCGTCTCCCCGTGTTCCGGATGTAACCACTGTACATGTATTAATATCATAGTTTTGTACCATTTTCGAGTGAATAAACGAACTTTAAAATAATAACTGTGAGTGTTTATATTTAAACGCTATTACATTGCTACATTTATTAAATGTTTGTTTTGCAAATAAATCTATTTTAGCTTGAGTACTACTACAGAATGATTTTTGTTTATGAAACCACTGTCTGTAACACGTACTTAAAACGAAAATATATTTCCTCCGTATAATATTAACAACGGCTAAACCAGTGTTGTCAAACGTTTTCCCATATTTTCCCCATAAAACTAAATTATTTTTCGTTTCAATTTTTCAATTTGCAATAAGTAGTTGGTAGCAGGGTCTATTTTATAAGGAAAATTTACGACTATCCAACCGTTCCTCAACCCCCTAACAATACGCTTGCTCTACAATCAATATCGCGTCCCTCGTGGGACAATATGCGGCCAATATTCCAAATAACAAATTAGAAATAAAGTGAATTAATTTATAGTAAGTAAGGAATAGACTCGTTTTATTTTTTTAAATTTTTGTTGAATTTTTTGCTTTTTACGACTGTCCATTTTCAAATTTACGACTTGCCATTTTCAATTAACAAAAAAAAAAGAAAGTACCTACCTAAATTTGACAGCGCTATCTAACGCTAAATTTAAATTATATAATGAATGATCTATAGGCTTAAACTAAGAAGGATATAAACAGGAAGGATTGCTCAATTCTAAAATTTGCTAGACAACGGCTAAGAATTTGTGATGACACCACTGTAAACAGGAAGCAGTTATAAAGTTTATAGTGACAAAGGACAAGGGCAGATAAGGGCCTTTTTCCGCCCATCGGCCATGTTGTATGTCATTATATTTTCCGAGTAGTATATGTCTTGACGAGTAATAAAAAACTGTTCTTTGGAATAGCAGATTATTCAGTTAGCGTATAATGATGGCTATTACTCGCGGTGGTGATGTTTACGGCACGAGACGAAGGCGTATCGTAAATCGGCCGAGTGTGTAATAGCCATTATATACGAACTGAATACTATAATTTATCCACGACTATCGCATATTTTAACTGTTTTAATCGTTTAAAACTGAAAAAATAAGGTCCATTTACACTAAAACGTTGACGTGTCAAACGTCAAACACGAAAATATGCACGAAAACATGGAAAAATGGATTCGCCATTTCCTTATGAAAATTGCTAGTTCCTGATTGGTCAAAGGTGCGTTAGAATGAAAACAACTAGTTCCTGGTTGGATAAATATGTGTTAGAATCAGATTATGTTCATTATACGTTTGGTTGGAATAATGACTATCATTATTCGACAATTGTTAAATGTAGAATGCAATGATTATACGATGGGCGTGTATAAACATATTCTTATTCAATACATACCACAATATGTAGTTTTGAGCGCTGACACGTTTAAATTCGCACGCAACGTCGACACTACTGCGACTCCCGCGGAAACGATTTTGATTTTTATACATTGAAGCGCTTGATGAAACAATATAAATTAACCATTATTTAAAAGCTTAAATGCTCAACAACGAAATGAGGTATAGTTTATCTTGTTTCATTCAAAACTGCAAACATGCCCACTTTGAAATGATATTACTATGACCTACTTTGTTTTTCAAATGTAAAACATATAGAAACATAAAGATCATATATGTTCAACTATAGATAAATAACGCTTAATGACTTTAAGGAGAACTTTTCTTTTTTATGAAATTAGTGGGCGAAAATTATATAGCTTATCTACCCTTGTCCTTTAGTTAGTTTATAAACTTGTGCATAAATCTATTGTTTTTTTGTAGAACTTCGTAATGTATGTTTTTTGTGTTTATTTTGGTAAAGTAAGAGTGTTTTATTTAACTCTAAATAATTGTTATTAGTAGTTGTCAGGGAGTCAAATTGAGGTTTAATAAAAATATCTATCACGACGTGGCACTTTACTTTGATTGACTCTCCAGAGCACTCCTTGTTTAATCTTCTTAGGCTTAAGCAACAGCCTGTTATTATTATTTTTTTTTCCTTATGGGTTGCGGTGCCGAAGCCCCGCTGTATTGAAGCTTAAGCTTATTGTAGTCTGTTATTTACTGGTTGCCACTATCAGCTGGTATCGATGCCATGATAATTAATCGGAATTTTCTGCCGACATTTCATTTTATTGATATAGAAGGTGTGTTTTAAAGAATACAACAGAAAAACCTTGTTTTTTTATACTGTAAAACGTCGCCGTAAGATTCACTCTCAGTGATGATTTTAAATGTATATTGCTCTTAAATGGTCTTAATAACCAGAAATTTTGCGATATCTAATTCTATTAAATATAAGAAGTATAACATATTTTATTTCTAATTGGATTATTACATTATGTCTCAACTTCAGCGTTTCACCATGTCTTTGCATATAATTATCTTTTAGAGTAATCTTTTGACAATTGTTAAACCAAATATGGGCTGTATTAATGCGCCTCTCTTTCTTAGAAATGTTACTATTGAATCCCCTGCCTATTAAAATGGAACAAGTAGATCTATAGTTTAAATGTGTGTGATCTTTCCGAGTTCCAAACAAACATTTTCCTTCATAGTGACAAACTTTGGTCCATTGGTGGTTAAAATGTGGAGAGCTTATTGTTTTGGGGTCAACTGCCTAAAGACTGTGCAATTTGGGTAAAGCTTGTGATAGCTGATAAACATCAAATTGAGTTATTTGGTAATCACCGTAAAAGCTCAGAAGTTCGGTTATATTATCATCTTATGAAAATCTATCTTTTTCACAGCTTTAATGCTTAGAATAAATTGTGTACCAGGAAATAGGAAAAATAATAAGTAGTTAAAGACACAGAATATCTTCAATGATTGACTTTTTGATGTACACACAAACAGATCTTCAACTTGAATAATTTGAAAAGCACTTAATAGAAATATAAAAGTTTGCTATTTAGGATAAGAGTTGAGGTTGTTTACATTTAGATCGGAAGTCAAGTAAAATTTTGAGCAAGATTTTTGGAAAAGCAATAGTTTAGATTTCAGATCGCTTTCACATCCTGTTCCTGTAATTTATAAATAGGAGTAATTTGAAATATTCTATACTTTTTGGGTATTCTGTATTTCGAAGCAAATATTAATAGCCAGGGAGGTAGCGACAGATTTTTCGCGTTAATATCTATAAAGCTAGATTTTTTTCCCAAGAAAGTTTAGATAGTATCTATGATGGAGGTGCAATTCTACCAATCTATAAGTCTTGCAAAAATGAGTAAAAAATTAAACATGTTGCACAAAGAGATATCGATTTTCTGAAATGTCACAAAATGACACTTTTGATTCATTCGTACCGAGCCGCATTTCTGAATTTCGCCGTGCAATTTACAATCAGGTTTATCTGGAAGATTTCCTCTTTATGCCGCGACATCGTACGGCCGTCCCAATGGTGTTTTTGGAAAAATATGAATGTGTCAAGATTGCAACTTTTCGGCTCCGAAATGCAAGCTGTTTTCTTTTACTATTTTTCGCAGATATCTTCCGAAACAGTGGGAGTTAGCTCGAAATAAAAAATAAGTTCAAACGAATAGTTTCCACTACTATTTTGCTATCATCAGAATTTTGATTTTTTTTTCGTTTCGCAAATTTTGAACTTCTACAGTTGGCAACTTTTTAATCTTGGCTCCTACGCCAAAAGACTACACTAGCTAATTTAAATAGAATTAAATTTGCTAAAATTATTTTTTCTATTTTTTTAATTCAAGCAAAAATGAAGGAATTTAGGATTTTTTTTTTAGTAAAATTTCTCCTTTTTGTCACCGTAATTAATCGGTAATTAACTGAAATCGATCTCATATACGATGTTCATTAAATATCATGTACTACTTTGACGCTCCGTTAATGTCAGCCCTTCGAAACAAAGGTTTCTAAGAAAAATATTTTTTTTAAGATTTACATACACCTAGTGTAATTTCCTACTTTCCTCGAATATCTCGATAATCATCGTTTTTTTTCTTCGAAAAATTTGTAGACAGCTTATGTAAAGAGAATTGATTGAGCTTTCCGACACTTTTTTTATTTTTTCCTTAACAAAAAAAAATGACCGAATATACATATATTGATCTCAACCTCTCGTACAATTTACTCAATGAAGTGCCAACGCCAACTTCCTCGACACCTTCACTTCAGGATGCACAAATTTCATATTGTTTATCGTTATTATCAATATATCGTGTCTGAGCATCGCAGGAGAACGTTAAATGGTGGCTGCAGCTCTTCGAAATTGCAGGCATGAAGTCGGAAGGGCGTGTCGGTGCACCTCTAATTTCAATTTTTCGGCCTCGATGGATCCCTCTCAAATCGTGCTCGTGATCTTTGATCCAAAGAGAATAAGTATCAAAAACCATTATTACAAACTGTGCATCATTTCTCAAAAACATATGCACCAATTTATATCTGTATTAGTCATTGGTGTTGCTACACAATCGTCTGCAGCTCGACCACTAATAAAAGTGATTATTAACACAGCTATAAGAAAACTGTCTGTTCTTTAATATTAATGAAGAATATAATTGTCATGATTTAACTATGTATTGCCATTTTGGCAACGTCTACCAAAGATTTAGTCACCTTTCACCGGAGGTAGAATGTGATTTTTAATCGAAATAGTGCATAAACTGCTTGTAGACAAAAAATTAATATTCTGCGGTGGAAAATGCAAAACTTCTCCGCGAACTGCAAGCGACCGTAGTCACGCGCTTGCATGCCATCACGTCTATCGAGTATTTAGCAACATGAGATGATCGGTAGATTGTATTTTTTGGATGTCTTATTAAATAAACTATTCCAGACAAAAATTTCAGCTTTAAATAGATATAAGTAAAAAATGTTTGTTTTTTCCACACTTTGCGTGGGTGGTAGACCTGACATGGCAACGCTTCCGACGCGGTAGAATATTATTTTCCGGTATGTTTTTGTCATCTGTGAGTATGCAAAATTTCAATCTTGTAAATATAATACATTTATGAAACTTTTTGTAACATGTTTAGTTTTTTACTCATTTTTGCAACACTAAAAGTTTCCTTAGACTTGCACTTTCATCATTGATACTTTTTATGTTAGAGAAAAAATGAAAACAAGTGTCGGAAAGCTCAATCAATTCTCTGTATATAAGCTGTCTACAAATTTTTCGAAAAAAAAAAACGACAATTATCGAGATATTCGAAGAAATGTAGGAAATTACAGGTTTGCCTAATATAGAGTATATGTAAATCTTAAAAAAATAATTTATCTCAGAAACCTTTGTTTCGAAGGGCCCAGATTAACGTAGCGTCAAAGTAGTACATGATATTAAGTGAACATCGTATAGGAGATCGATTTCAGTTAATTACCGATTAATTACGCTGACAAGATGGAGCAATTTTACCGAAAAAAATAGTCCCAAATCCCGCCCCCTCTAATTCCTTCATTTTTGTCGGAATTAAAAAAATAGAAAAAAGGATTTCAGCAAATTTAATTCGATTTAAATTAGCTAGATTAGAGAGCCAAGATTAAAAAGTTGCCAATTGTAGAAGCTCAAAATTCGCAATTTTTTTCCGTACACTTCAGTAGTTATCTCCGAAACGAAAAAAAAAAAAAAAAATCAAAATTCTGATGATAGCGAAAGATTGGTAGTGGAAAATACTTGTTATTTTTTATTTCGAGCTAACTCCCACCGTTTCGGAAGATATCTGCGAAAAATAGCAAAAAACAGCTTACATTTCGCAACCGAAAAAATTGGGAAAACATGCAATCTTGACACGTTAATATTTTTCAAAACACACCATTGGGACGGTCGTACGATGTCGCGACGTAAGGAGGAAGTCTTCTAGATAAACCTGATCGTAAATTGCACGGCGAAATTCGAAAATTTGTCTCGGAACGAACGAATCAAAAGTGGCATTTTGTGACATTTCAGAAAATCGATTCTTTTTGCAAAATGTTTAATTTTCTACTCATTTTTGCAAGACTTATAGATTGGTAGAATTGCACCTTCATCATAGATACTATCTAAACTTTCTTGGGAAAAATATCTAGCTTTATAGAAACGATTTCACGAAAACTGTCGTTACCTCCTTGGCTATAAAGACTGTCAACCAAATGGTGGATATTATGGATTTGGCAAAACATATTAATTATTTTTAAGCTTTACTTTTCAGCTCTGACCTTGTATAGTCGAGAAAATTTAACTTGGAGGTTGCTTCATCATAAACTAGAAGGATCATATATACGCGACTAGTTTCTCTCCACGTCATGGCAATGGCTCTGTACGCATGGCATATCAAGACGTTGTGTTATCAACTCATACATCCGCCAAGTTAAAGTTTACTCGATAATATTAGTGATTTGTCAAATAAATATTATTTTAAAATGTATTGTTTTTTTTTAATTAATAAAACAAACAAATACTTTAACGAACATTTAATATTTTTATTATAATATACAGAATAGTGCAAGTAATCGTAATTTTATAGTAAATTTTACATTTATTGATAATTTCTATATGGGTCACAATTTTATTACGAATTTGCTTTATGCGTTGGAAAGAAACCAGTAGTAGTTTTTTTAGAATTCAGTGAAATTATTTTTCGATCGAACATGACATAAAATATCAAAGTTTTAATCAGGACATGTCTTACGTCAATTAAATATTGGTGATTAGAGAAGCCTATTGCATCATTTTTCAGATTGAATTTCTTAAAAATATGTTAGACAAAATTATGAACAAGGTGATGAAGTAATAATAACATACCTTCGCACTGTATTAACTAATGTAAATGTAATATCATTGTGACCCTTACATTAATATTACACAAATTTTGGCATCTTACTTGGTTTAGGCTAATTAAATATATTCTTCATAAATTACATTAAGGAAATATAGATTTCAGCTTATAATTAACTTATTAATATGATTCTGTCGTTGTTGAGAAAAAAAATATAAATTGCCGAAACTAAAATAAAACTTATCTGATATTAAATGAATTTATACATACTTTAATAACTTAACCACAATTACAGCAAATAAATGTTGATATACGGCTTACTATGGCGAGACTTAGATGAGAGAACTGAGATGAAGTCATTGGAAGATAACGAGTAGCTGGTGCAGATTCTTCTTGAAATGATTGAAAATCTACATAATGATATATTGTATTTAATGTGGCACATTATTTGACCTTGATGATGACTGAAAGCTGTGAAATGCCATCTTCATTAAAAATATAAGCGCTTAATATAGTGCTATAGCTCTTTTTTGTTACCTTGGGTGCTGGTACATTTAAAAGAGCTATGTTTTTTGTAATTTTAAAGTTACAGTTCAAACTGTTCTTTAAATATTATCTAATGACTTGGTGGTGTGAAATTACGGTTGAGTGCAGTAAAGGAAAAATAAGTTTATGTAGATAGTAAAATGAATTAAAATTATGTTGCATATACAGGATGTACGTGTATGTAATTCAAATATAACAAACAATTCAACAAGAATTCTGAACAAGACAATGCGTCAAAGCATGCATAACAGCCTTAAAACCATGCAGCTTTAAGTTCTTAATTAAATTTTCTTAAAGTGCCCCACGTTAGGCGCCAATTTGCAACAAGATATACGTTAAATTTGTTTATTTTAATACTCCGTGGCAAAACAAGGAATAGTAAATATTTACCAAACGATGAAAATTTAAGAAATTTAAAATGGATGTAAAAATACACAATTAATTCCTCATTCTTTCTTTTGGTAAAAATACACTGTATGGAGATTCTCAAATCTCACTATTTTCCTTTCTTAAGGAGGTACCCTGTCATTTTGCTTCTCATCATGTTAAAATGTATAAGTGTTTTTTCAAAGTTTTTGAAGAACTTTTAGGTCGCTACCGAGACATGAATTTTAGGCTAATTAAAAAAAAGCCAAATGTATTTCATTATTTTATTATTTAAGCAGAGAAATTTCGGTCCACCTGAAAATCCTGAAAATCTTAGCGCCTGGAGAATTGCAGCTTACAAAATTATCGAGAATCTCATGATGACACGCCCTCTCCATAAGTTTTTGCTTCGGTAAAATGCTTGCTCTATTCTTTGGTCTAGTAGCAATGGCTATCCTGTCAAAATATTTGATTTGATTGCAAAACCCCATGTCTAGGTGATCTGAAAAATTACCAAAGCTGCGGCTTATCCTGTTCCAAATACTAGTTTACAAACTGCGATTCTTATGCCGGAATTGGGAGGTGATTCACTGTTTCATATCTAACAATGCCTTCGATCAGTTTCCATCTTAATGAATTTGAGGAACAGACGACTGAAAGTCTGTTTTCAAAGAGTCCGCAGCGGTCTTATCACAACCTAATAGTTTAAGTACTATTTATTAAATTTATTTGTATTTAACATTCGGTCGTTTTTCATCAAAATGAACTGACATGATGCCCCAACAGAATTTCAAAAGTTTGATTTTAAAAACCTGTGAAAATTTCCTGTGAAAATTTCTAAAATTACGCAGATTATCTAGTTTTGACATGCAGCGTTTAAAAAATTGTCAATTTTTGGAGCCCACTGAAGCTTTTCATCAGGGACATAATCACTACAATACCTATATCAAAATTTCAGATAGTTTCACAAAAAATCAAATTCCCAGTACACTGGTAGTAGGAAAATATCTGGTGAGTTTTAGAAGATGAGCCAATTTGTCCTACTTTTTTCCCATTCTATAGTTAAAAACATTTCTAGAAATTTAATAGACAAAATTACAAGAGTTGAATTAGGTGACTTATTAACGTGGCATTGACCAGCTCAAGTGTAATAATGCGATATATTTAATATCATTTGTTAGGAATAAATTCGTTTTCAACTATGATTCTTCGACAATTTTCAATATTAAGTACCCGCCGTAATAAGCCTGATTTATTGATACAGATACAGATTGATACAGATACAGAACTAAATATTAGACTTATAGTATAAAAATATAGACCTATAAATAATCACAGAAACTAATTTCTTAGATTACAGCTAAATCATTAAGTGCGAATATTTATTAATAAAATATCTTTCACAATTTCATATATACAATAATGCACATTAAAGGACACAGATATGCAAAGTGGACGAATTATTAAGATAACGTTTACTGGGGGTTGGGCTTGTAATTTCTTAAGGTTGAGATATCAAGAACCACGTGATTGGCTTTTAGTTTTCAATTCCATGTTTAAGGTAAGTCAAGATACAAAAAAAATGGATAGTACGCTGTACTCGCATTACGCCAACCAAGACGGTATCATCGGGAGGTCAATAATACTATCATGTTAACTTGGTTGGTTAGACGAGTATTGGATGTAGTGTTCGGTATCTTGTTTTTTGTGGCAAGTGTTATTGTTATTGATCACAAGAAAATAATCCTTGTCTGGTTTAATGAAACCTATGTATAGGCTAAACATAATGTTCTGCTTGAAAGAGAGGAATATTGTTAAGTAAATATCAAGAGAATCAGAGTGTTCTAATTTATAAAAACGTGGTGATAGATATCTCTCACTTAGAAACAAATTATGAAGCAGTTTGTCCATAGATAATAATTATCATTCATCTATCTTTAAGAGAAAATTTCAATTACAGTTATCTTATCACAATGCGAGATACGTTTGAAGTAAGTTGGAAGTCTATTTTTTTCAGTACTTTGTAATTTTCTGTGTTTGTAAACTTGTAAGAAAGTTGGACAGTACGTTGAATAATGAGTATTATTTATTATTGAATCAAAATTTTCTCCTATATTCAACCAAAATCTTACACATGCGGATGATGGAATTGATATCTTATAAATAGGCCATTACAAAAACTGGAATTAACTGACTAACACCAGCGATGGAAAAATACAATTAACAATTGAAAAATAATGATCAAAGTGTAGATAGTTAAATTTCTGAATCGTACAACATTAAATTATTTTACCAAAAGCTACTGCCAAATAAACTATTTCTAACACTATAGAAAACATTTCTGATTGTAAATTGTTCACTATTCCACATTAGGCCTGTCTTTAGACGTAATAAATCGACTCAAGTACATATCGACTTGAATATAAACGACCTGCAAAGCCTGCCTTCTCCAATTCTGTATATTTATTTTAGATGTTTCCTACTACACTTTGGTTATTATTTATTACAAATTAGTTTTATTTTAACTGCAGCATATTTAATTATAAGACACACCAAGAGTTAAAAGGACCGAATAAAAAAATGTTGTTCCATTATTTATCTACTAGTGTAGCATTACCGGAACATCAATAAAATTTAAAAAATATTGAGTTATGGCCCTTGGCGAGACCTATCTTAAGGGTTCATAAAAACTGCATTATCCTCATCTATCAAGTTAATAATACTGTTTATAATGCAGAAGTACTGGCTCTTTTTTCCTCTGGCCCCTAGCTGTTCAACAACCAATTTTAGGTGTATTTATAAAAACTACAATACTTTTCAACCTTCATATTTTCATCATTTTAATTTATATCGATCGATTTTAAAACTTTGCCGTTGTAGTCAGTCAGTGTGAAAAAGCTATCAAATGATATTGTATTCGATTCCAGGTGTTTAAGGGTGGCGGTACCGTGCTTAAAAGAATGATTTTGTAATTCGACAATTTCTCCTATATCCCTGAACCGATTGAAAAAAAATGTTGATGGGCTTTTAGAGAAAACTTAATAGAATGATACCAGACTATTGAACTCAAAAATTTTTTTTTTTTTATTTTCGCACGAGAAAATGTTTTTTCCTTCTTTAGTTTTCAATAACTTAGTACCATTCTATAAAGTTGTCTCTAGAGCCCATCATAAAATTTTTTCAATCGGTTCAGGGATGTAAGGAGAAATTGCCGAATTACATTCACCGAACCGCCCATCTTAATATCGTTAACAGTTCTTTGAAATATAGTCCGGTAAACTCTGAGGTGGCGTATGTATGAGTTGGTAACACGACGCAGGCGCGCAACCAGGATTTCGTTCTGGGGGGGGGGGCTAAAATAATATTAATCTATGCTTCTAGATAAAAACAAAACTTTACTTATTTATTTGAATACAATGTATACAAACTTATAAATTTTATAAATTGAATTCAAGTCGACGTGGACCTCGGAGTCGAATTTCGTGAATCACTTCGTCGATTGTAACCAATATTATAGAGTTTATGTTATAGCTGTCTATTATCTTAGACCCTATATGCATTGCTTGGGGGCTTTAGCCCCCTTAGCCCCCCCCCCCCGTAGTTGCGACGTACGATTTGATATGCGACGCGCATAAAGCTATCGCAGTGACATAGAGATCAACTAGTTGCGTATGTCTTATTCTCTTAGTTTATATGATGAAGCGACCTTTGGACGCGCCAGCTTAGAGTTTACTCGACTATAGTCGGTATTTCTTAATCTGGTGCCGTATTCTCTTTTTTCAAGATCTGTAGCTACAGAAGTACTATTTTATTTCTAGTTTTTATAAAATCATCTCAAAATGAGGAGTACTAGTTGGTGAAGAGTTAGCGAGGTGATAGAGTAGAGAGGGTTTACAAATTTAGAGGCGCACTTTATATACCTATATTGATCTGGCTTGAAGTTTACTTAATATAATAGAAAATTACTGCCTTGCCATATTATACAGTATCATGTCACATTGTGTAGCTTTAGGCTTAATACTCATGCTTATCTTTATTTAAAATTTAATTAATATGTCATCACTGAGTGGGCCAAAAAATTACCATATTCAGTATGTTCATTGGGATTAAAAACTATTGTATTCATTTCATGGCAAATTCTTCATAACGAATCATGAGGAATTTGAAAATGTCTCTCTAAGAGGATTATATTTGCTGTGTGGGTAATAATAAAATAATATAATTTTTGTCAAATAACTTGGGACAAACAATTTTAGTACAGTTAACTCAGTTATCTTCTTTCTAAAATACGCTTCTTTATATTTCTTCTATTACAAAGGTAGGGGTGTCTAATCAAGAAACACTTGTCATAATTTCTAATAATTTGTAGTACGATGTTACAATTATTTCACTAATTTTAAATAAACCAAGTTGCAATTGTGTCTGAAATTACCCCCTTTTCGAGGTTAATTGGAATATTGTGTTTGTTTCTTAATTTAACTCGCATCGTGTAAAATTCACTTCTTAATCTGTGACGAAAAATATTTTGTAAAGTTTGGATAACAACTCAGATGCTGCACAGGAATTGTCTTTAAGGTCTTTTACTGAAAGCTGATAATAATAATGGTCTACCTGAAGAGAGCTCGAAGAAAGATTCTGATGGTCTTAATATGAACAAGTTGCAATATATAATAAATAGCCTATACAAAATAAAAAATATATTAGTTCACAATAGATAAATCTGTGATGCTTACCATACAACCAATGACAGCCAAATAAGTGATGCACGAATCATAAAGTATATGTGAAGACGATATTATAAGAAGAAGAAGAAGAAGAAGAAGAAGAAGAAGAAGACGAAGAAGAAGACAACAAGCATTCACTCTCCATAATAAAAATTTGTGTTCCATAATTAATAGTTTCGTTGTAATCGTAAACAAATGGTCACCAGGACCGTCAGGAGTTTATGCAAATATAATTTTGGTGTTTCTGCAGAGCAAATCTAAAACTTTAACTGTTCTGGGGGTTATTAAAATTGTCATTCAACCATTTGCTAATGGTCAGATCAGACGCCCATATTCACCAATATTCGCTTAACTCACTGACACTAAACGGGTTGTTAAATTTTATCAGATAGATAAGACAATATCGTATGCACTAATAAAAATTGAATGGAAGTTAGTATTTATTGAAAAGTGTGTGTAAATGGCAAAACTAAGACGTCACCAAAGCACACTTGAATTTGTTTTGAGTTTGTTTTAAAAAAATCCTTGAGATATATGAAGCGGTTTTCTCGAAAACGGTTGGAATTTTCAGGTTTTATCAAATGTACCTTTTTTATGTAGCATGAGATTTTCTAGTCAAAAGTGCCACTACGTTTCGTAAAAAAAAAAGAAAAAATATTCACCATCAGGTATGATATGATACATAAATTATTGTTCCTTACCAAATTGGGAGAACAACGATCAAGGTAGTTGAGATATTGCAAAAAACAAAAAGAAAAAAAATTAACAGTTTTGACACCCTGTATCTTTTTCCAGAGCAACAATTTACTAAAGCATGTTTGGTTATATTCTCATATTTTAATCCAAAGAATCCTTGAACTATGGCCTATTATTAATGGCCCTCCCTGTATACAACAAATATATACAAAAATCATCATTTTTTTCTTTAATATTTATGGAATGTTTCACTCTTTAATTCAAGGAAAAAATCACATACTGCCCTCCGCCTCAGCTTTTCTTCAATAATTTGGTTGAAAAAATCAGCAGTAAGTCATGGAATTTCAAGTGTTGATCTTGAACGTCACAATAATCACGTTCTTCGTTTCCCAGTTTCGTAAAGCTGATTTTTAATGCTAGATGATTTATTCTGAACATTTTGGAGTAGATCGTAACATTTTTCATCTGAGAAAGTTCATGCACATACTGCCGTTTTACCAAGTACAACATTTTGAAATTCGACTATCATACTAAGGTAAATCACAGTTATTGCTGTTCATGCACATACTGTCTTATGTCTTTCAATTTTTTAAAATAATACCACATACTGCTGTTTGCCATTCCATTTTATTCTGGTATACGTAGGAAGTTTCAAATTGGATTAATTCAGAAGCTGCGTCACTTACTGCTCTTTCATAATCAATAAAAATGTAATTTTTTAGCATTTGTCACTTACTGCCTTTTGTTTTTTTCGGTAGTATAGGTGTGAAGAGTTTTTTTCTAGGATGTAATTATGCTCATTTTGAGTTACAATACACAATATCTTTCTGTTGATACTTTTGATATATCAAGCCTCGTGACAACAAGACCAGGAATTTATAACAAAAGTTATGATACTTTCAGCGTAATAACTTTTCTTGCTAAAATAAAATGATGCCAAGTAGAACCAAGTGGAACAAACAACTAACCGAGTTAGATTTTGGACTAATAACTTTATTGTAACGAAGTAAGAAACTACATCCAAGAAACTACACGATCCTGACTGACTCGCATAAAAATGTTTTGCGATAGTTCTTTGGTTTGGAACTCTAAGATTGTATTCAGCCATCCATCAATTAAAGTAGAAAATACATGAATATACACAGAAAAATAATACATAGTAATTTGAGAGATGAGTGTTGACTGGGACTTGGATTCAAAAATAGCTTAATGGCAATGAGTTTAATCGAGATTTGATCAGATAAACGCTGTGACGTTAACGAATCTTGAAAGACTCTCCCACGTAGGAAGGGTGGACGATGAGTAATGTTTGAAATACTGTTCTCCTATTGAGAACGAGTACGGTCATTATTTCTCCAAGAAAAAAGATGTTCGTGCTGAAAAACAAGATGGGAGAACAGTAAAGTCTCTTATCAGCGGAGTCACTTGAACGGTGGGTAATAAAATATGTCAAGTGAGTTATGGAAATTAAGATAGGCATAATAATAAATAAAAATATTAGTAAACAAGAATACTGAAGGAGAAATTGAAATATTAAATATTAATATCAACTCATGTTTATTTGCTTTGTATGCCAAGAAACGTTTTACATTGATGATATATCGGTAATTTACTTATTTATTATATATTTTGCTCTTTTAGTACAAAAATATTTGTTTGTTTTTTAACGTTTGGAGCTGAATCATATCCTGAACAAATCTTCCTAAACGGACATTCTGTTAACAAAGAATAATTAGTGATGTTCTTGGCCCACTCAATTTTAGCATATGATTTTACTTAGCTTACAGACTAATTACAACGATTCATTGTTAATACAAATATATTTGTTAAATGTTATATCATGCAACAGTCGTATATTTTTAATGAATATACTTATATTATAAAGATATGAAAATTTTCATTAGAAGTGCTTAATAACATGCGTGCTTTCATTTCGGAATTAAGCAATTATTCCTATGGTTTATAACCTAAAGTCTTTTCAATTTTGGTGTTCTGAATGTTATTCGTATGTATATCTCTCTTTGAATATCTTGTCATTGCCATGATTCAAAAAATTGTAATGTTCATTTTTGATAAGAACAAGAAGTGAAAGTGAAACCTTTGGAAGAGAGAGAGGAGGAGAAGGAACATTTCAGAAGATATCTATTTTTTCAGTGAGATAGATGCTGTCTTCTTAAAAATAAATGTTTAGCACAGAAATAAGAACAATATATGATAAAATAACTAAACTTTAGAAAATGTCTTAATGGTTCTAATAGTTAAACTTACTACTAGGATAGATACAACATGCTATGGATAAATATATGCATAGACTCTAGCTAGGTACTTGGGAAGTATTCATTGTTAGGGAACCTGCGTTTAATATAAATAAAATCAGTAAATGTTCTTTATTGGAAACATCTAAAGGGCTACAGATTGTCTTTATATATATATTTAAATTCAAACCAATGGATTGTTATCGGATTTGTTACATATTTTATTTATGTATTATAATAAATAGAGGTATAAGGAATTCCGAAAAAGAACGGGTATTTGATTTTATAATAAGTAGTTATCAAGACAATTGATCAGTCCAGAAAATAGCATTTGCCGAGCTTTTTGTCCACTGATAAAAGAGTGCGAGTTCGATTTTGCCGTACCCAGGAGATATATTTATTGATTGTTTATTTCCCCTATTGAAAAATAGAAGAAAACATTTTAAAATACGTTTTTTAGAATTCACATTGTCCATTGTCAAAGTGACTAAGAAAAAACGGAGTTTTAAAATTGTTGGATCCTTTGAGATTCTAAATCTAGGCATGATTTTAGTCATATAAAGTGTTCATCTTGGAAAAATGCATGCAAAGCTGGATTTTTGGTTCAGTTATCCTATCGAATACAGAGAATATATTAAAATTTTCAGCGTTTCCCATGCCCGAAGTTGCAGCAGTTTCCTGGAACACTTCCTGATAGTGAAGAGTTAGTGGTTAGTCGCAAATGGAAGGGAATAATATTCTGAATAAAATGATAGGTGTTTAGGTGACATTTACGCACTTTCAGTATGCGCGTAGACTCAAAAATGCGCTAATTTTAAATGTTTAAAGTGTGTTTCTATAGAAACTCGAATTACATTCCCTGACGTAGAATAAGGCTAAACATGTCCACACAAGAAATAAATAGCTTGTTTTGAGTTTCCAGATATATTTTTGCCTCTTCTCTGTGTTTTACATAGTAGAATTATTAATAACAAGTCAAATGTGAGTGAATATGGCTACTTATTTCTAAATATGGTTAAACTTTGTGGTACATATGTCGATCAGTATATTACACATATTATTAACAAGGTTTTATTTTCCAGATATTTGGAAAAATGCTATAATACTACTTATACCTAAAAACACCGATTTACGACCTATCAGCATATTACTTTATTTTATGTAAGGTTTTGGAGAAGGTTATGTATGCTCAAATTTATGATCATGACGGCAACTGCTCTTGCTAGGGTCACTGATGGTATATTTACTTGTTTTCCAAGACTTTTGATACTTTAAATCATGCCTTAATAACACAAAAATTAAAATTTTGTAGCCTGAATAATAACGCAGTATCATTTTCAAGTCCTACTTATCCAAGCGTAAACAGATGGTATGTTTAAATAAAATTAGATCATCTGTTGTGTGTATTATTTCGGGTGTACCACGGGGGTCTGTCTTAGGACCGCTCCTCTTTACTAGCTACACTTCTGATATATTAAGCTCAATAGAACATTGTCAGTTGCAACCATATGCAGATGATACATAAATACATTATAGTGTCCCTTTTGAACAAGCTCCTGAACCAATAATTAGTAAATAATGATTTAGGAACAATTAGGAAAAAATATCTTGATCATAATTCACAATTGAATCCAAAAGAACGCAAGTTACTCTTATTTGGACAAAAAAGGAAAATTGATTATTTGACCCCCGATTTTATTATAAAAATTGACAACAACATTTTGCCCCCTGTAAGCTCAGCAAAGAACCAAGGTCTCATACTTAACAATGACCTAAAATTTTCCTCCCATGTAGGCTCTTTACTAACTAAGGCCTACAGTTCATTAAAATTATTATATGCAAACATAAAAAAAAGTTTTATGCGAAACACTGGTCTGGAGCTGCTTCAACTACTGTGATTCGATTTATGGTCATTGTATAGATTCTTTTGAAAAGAATCGTATACAAAAAGTTCAGAATTCTTGTTGTTGCTTCATTTGTAATTTGAGAAAATATGATCACATATCTCCTACATTTACCAAGCTTAATTGGTTAAATATGTCTAATCATCATAAACTCCATAGCCTTGTATTTATACACAAAATAAACGACCAGTAGAAAGATCAAGTATTCACTCTCGCCATGTTAAATCAGCACATTTGTATACTACGCCACGTCATGCAACTGCCAATTTTAAGTAAAGTTTTTCTTACTGGTCAGTCTCTGTATAATAATGTTCCCACTGATTATAAACGTTTGTTGTCTGTTGAGACTTAAAAAAATATAGGAAACTAGTTTTGCATGAGCAATTAAATAGAATAATTTGAATTAATTTACAATTAATTGATTATATTGTCATTAAATTATAGAGTTAGATTTTCCCATTGTTTAATAAAATTAAAAAATTGACTTATACAAAGGATAGTTATGTTTGTGTGTATTTATGTACGTTTGTATATGCGTATATTTGTTGGAGTATATATATGAGCAGGAATGTATATGACTTCATGATTATATACCTATATTTACATATAATTAGTTTATGTTAACTATATATTTTTTATATAATATCTATCCATACAGTTACTAGAATATATTGTACGGATTGGAGCACCAATTCAATTTAAATTTCTTATGCTAGTTCTTTTTTTTTCTATAGTACATAGTATGTCTGCGGGTTAAGTGTAAGAATAGATTATGTTATCTAAGCTTCATCCTATATTGTGGATAATTTATTTTATTCTCAATTAAAGACGCTTATTATTATTATTATTACTATTATTATTATTAATATACAGTTTTCATACAGTTATGTTCCCATGCGATGTCTGGAGGTCACTAAACTTGTGACATCTATAATAGAAAAGAAGAAAAGAAAGTCATAAAGACTACTCCACAATAGCGAAATTCTTCGACAAGAAGTTGAAATTTTGTACTGCTCGTTGCTAGTCCTGAAGATGAGCATAGAGAAGTTTCTCAGAGTACTGTAGCCAAGCGGAGAAAATTCTGCATCAACTCGATTTTATAAGCTGTCCCGGCAGATAATTGTATCTTAACATTCATCCATAGACTTGCTTGAAATGATTTCAGAGAACATTTTAAAATTAATATTGCACTTCAAATTGGATTCAGCAATGATTTGACAATAACCTAAATCTGGCAGACTAGAGTTGGCGCGACTCTGGGGGTATTTTAGGCCGGTGCCTCCAATTCCACCCTCAGCTTTTGACTTCTTGCTTTGCATGAATACATGACAGAATATGTGGTCTGTAATGCTCAGATGTGTGCTGGGCCAAAATGCACCAATACCCGCATCTATGGAATGGATCGATATGATCACAAAGCTTTTGACTTATATAGCAAAGGGACGCTACAATTATATATTGCTAAATCATGTTATGTTATTTATTTATTGTAGGTACTAATCCATTTAATTACTGCAATCGCCACGAATATTGACGAGCAAAGGGGAATCTCTATATAGAGAGTGGTATAAGCCAAGAGCACGCACCGCTACTATGATTGGTGTTACACACTGATAAATTATTATAGGAATTGGACGCGCAGTTCTCCGATAGACCGCTACGTTCTCCTGCCGCTTGCCAAGATCCGTGGCGGGTGCAGTATATTCCTCGATTCAGGGAGCGTAATTCGTATTTGAGTAAAAATTTGAATTTTCGAATTTCCGCACATATCCGAAGTAGTAAGCGATTATTTTCTTATATTGTATATCATCAATTGAAGACTAACCAAATTTAGTTCTAGTCGCTTACTCTCAGAAAGCGCTGCAAGGAAACACTGGAATTTGAGGTTTGATTTGAGAGTCACACTGCCTAATGAGAAATGCTAAGAGTCTTAATATGTTGTTCTATTGGATAGGACCATTGACCAAATATCCGGATTTACATATTATTTTTTAACGTTTTAGAACTATTTTACCAAAAATGCCAAAGCCACTAAGGTCCCCGTAATAAATGCTAATGCATCATGCAAACAGAACTCTACACTAGAGAGAAGTTGGTTCTATTGTTATCAATTTTTAAATTCATTATTGACCAAAGTAATGAACTGATATATATTGACGTATTTAAGTAACAGACAGTATTATTTGAATCACAGCTATGATAAATTTAAAGAATACTACGCATAGTTCACAAATATATCCGACAGACAATAGATTTGTTTAAATTTATAAGTAAAGTTTATCGAAATTGTTTATTTTTGTAATATATTTGAAATTTCAAATAATATTTTCTTTATAGTATACAAAAACATTAGTAGAATTGTTATTCATATTTTGTAGAATACTAGGGACAACTAAAATGTATACACTATATTAGATCTCACCTTAGAATGATTGATACATTTGATATAAACAGTTATAGTTATATAGAGATTAATACATTGAATGCAGACTGCAATGATCAAGGAACAACATTTTATATCTTAAAAGACATCTATAAAATTATTCGTCGTAATTGGTGTCACATGTAGGTATCTAAACATTAATTTTCTAAACCTAAGACATCTCCTGAAAATTGTGCTACGTTATTTTGATAGATTGGCAACTTCAAATAAATTAAATTTATACATTCAGTAGCTTATATAGTAGTTTATGCAGATGATGGATCTTCCTCTTGGTTGTGTTTTGCGATTGCCAGCAGAATCATGGTCAGTTCCTTTTTGTTTATTTTTCCATCTTGGTTATAGTCTACGCCTCGTAAAATTGTCTCTTCGAAGTCTAGGAGATCTTGCGCATCATAGTCCTGAAACGAGAAATAATAGGATGTAATATTTATTTACTCGTCTCCTCTGCGACAACTACAAGTGGACATTGATAAACATTTTAAAATTAAATACAAAGCGTAGAAATTTTTAATAAGTGGGTGGGCATGTGTTTGAAAAAGAATATTTATCTCAGGATATATTCAGTAATTTTATAAGAAATATTAGTGTAGTTAAGTGCAGTGATATTGTTTATTTGCTGGCAGAGACGAAGACAAGAAAGAAATCAGTACAAATACGAGAAAAGGAAAACAGCAGTGTCCATCAAAGATAAGTTTTCATTTAATTTTCATTAATAACACAAAAAAAGTCAATTTTCTGAGGATATTCCATGTATTCTTGACCACTGAATACGATCCCGATGTCAGTTTTTCAAAATTAGGTCAGGATTTTTTGTTAACTACGAAAAACAGGTTAAAATAGCCCAGAATAGGGTTTAAAATATAAGTTAAAGATTTTAAATAAGTAGACCATGTATTCGATGTATCTTTGACCGCTGAACATGATCCCGGTGTCAGTTTGGCTCCACCAATTCAAGATTTTTTGTTAACCATGAAAAACAGGTTGAAATAGCCCAGAATAGGGTTTAAAATATAAACGAAAGATTTTAGTATTTGATGTATTTTTGACCGCTGAACATGATACCGATGTCAGTTTTGCTCCATCAGGTCAGTATTTTTTGTTAACCACGAGAAACAGGTTAAAGTGGGCAGAATAGCGTTTAAAATGAAGATTAAAGATTTTAAATAAGTAGAACATGTATTCGATCTATTTTTTAAAATTCTATAAAAAATATTAAAAATGTTGTTTTTGTTATTTCTTTTTTTATCTAAAAAAAATATAAACACATTCGGCGATTGTTGATAACAAATTGTTTATTAAATAAACAAATAAATTAACAACAAACATTTTTTTTCTCTTCACTAGCTTATAGAAAATTGCAAATAATAAATTTTAAGAATAATTTTTTTTCTTAATAATTTGTTTAAATAAGGAAAAAAATGATTATAGACAATTAAGAAATTTTTTAAGAACATTTTTTTCTTTTAATCATAACATTTTGTGACAAACAAAATGGCAAAAAAAATGTTTCAAAAATACGTAATTTATTTATTTGTTTGTAAAATTTGTCTAAATAAATAGCAATGAAAATTTAAAGTTTATGAAATCTTATAGTACTTTTCAATGTAACAACAGTAATAATAATTAAAATTAATAAAAAAATTATTTCAACCACTCTTTTTCATTTTTTAGTTTTTTGTTTAAATAATTAATAACGAATGGACTATAACAATTAAAAACATATAAAGTATAGTTGATATAAGGTCTCCACTAAGCGAAATAATTTTAGTGGCTTTTATTTAACAATTATCGGACTTGAAGTATAATCGCAAATTCTAAAAAAAAATTGTTAAGTAATAATAGGCTCATTTTATGAAAAATCGATGAAAAAATTTTTTTCCGACGGGATATTTTTCCTTTAAGTGTCTAAATAATACCATAATTTTTAAAAGTTTTTAAATTAATATTTAATAACATAAAAAAATATTTTTACTTATTAAGGTCAGTTTTAGAGCATCGTAACGGCTTAGTGTTCGCCGCGCGGAGCTCTATTTTCAACATTAAATTAAAATTATTAATAACAGAGATAGAGTTTTGGGACTCGGGACTTTTTTATTGGATTTCTTCCTCTTTAAGAAGCACTCTTTAAAATTTCTTAGATATTAATAGTTTTCGAGTTATTTGCAAAAAACGAAACTCGTTATTTTTTCAATCTTCACTTGTTTATAACTTTTGCAATTGTTTATGTGCGGGTTTGAAACTGCACATTTTTCTAGACGTCATTCCTAATTCAGTGAGCCCTCACTCATATTTTTATGAGCTTTATCAAGAATTAACCTTTAAACTTGTGAACTATCTAGAAATTAACTTTTTTTTGTGTGCCTGTGTAATAAATGCATATTTTGTAATAATTCATGTAATGTTCTTCGCCTTAAAATACTAATTCCAAGAGAAAGAGCATCTAACAAATTTCTTAGACAAAAAATAAGTTCTAAAGTGTTTATTTTAACTGCTCATTACGCCCCTAAAGGGTCTGTTGCACAAATGTCATGATTAATTATGGTTAGGAAATAAATGCTCAAACGATAATCATGTATTAAATTCTTTCCATACATTAACCTCTTCACGACACTGAAATCGTTTCCTAGAATTTTCAATATCGTAGCTGTGCCAATTTCTAGGGACATTAGGGACAATTGTACTCGCAATTAAGTATGGTAAATAAGATAATGAATAAACTTCAGTTCATTCGTCTACTGCGCCGAAGCTGCTCAATTTACGAGAAAATTAGAGGACACTATTTCTAGCAAATATGACCATTTTTAAATTCTGTTTTGTGACAGGATGCACTTGAAACAAAAATATTTTTGCCGCCATCTTGCCAATATGGCACTGCGAGCGACAAAGGTACGATGGTGCTCTCGAAGTTATTCGGAAACAAATATATCTAGTGCCTGACTTAAAGTGGAAGATTGGATTTTCACACAAAAAATTGTTGAAAATTTTTCTTTCGGCTCAGTACAAAAAAACTGGTGTGGTATTTTGATTATAAAAATCATTTAAATTCTACAGAAGTTTAAGTTTGCAAAAATAAATGGTGGAATGTGAATATTAATTTTCTCAAAAAGTAAATTCAAGCGAGGTAAAGTATTTCAGAAATACAAGAGAATAATTTTATATAGGTATTAATTTGTGATGCATATCCTTCTCATCAGTCTAATTAGTATTTATCTAGTAACTATATAATACACTGCGTATAATTGCGGATTCGGCATGTACTTCCATGTAGCGCGAGAGATATGACAACCCAGCTAACAGTAAACTCGCCCGTCGGCGGCATAGATTAAAGAGTCGGCGCTAGGCCACTGAAGCATCCCCGTTCTCAGTTATTTCATTTCAGCCAGCTGGCACAGGCGATGTTGCACTTCTTACTCCCTATGCCCAGCCCGCCACTACACACACTGTATAAGAATTGTAAAATATCGCTGTAAAATATTCAGTTCTAAGTTTGTACTCTGTACTATGTACATATATTTTTTTGTATATTTCCTGCCCTGTAATTGGATGCACATCTGTCTGGGCAGCTGTATTCATAAAATAAATAAATAAATAAATAAATATTCCTTAATTTAAGAACCTAATTAACTTACTTTCTTAACCAATTCTAAGAGATCTTTTAAAAATCCTCGTAATTCTTCATTTTCTATCGTACCATTATTGTCCTGAAACAACAAACAATTTTTATTATACTGTAAGAAAAGTTGTTAGGGTACATAAAACTTTGAAAATAATAATTTATCGTTTCCGTTTTGTACATAAATATAATTTTAGTGACTGTAAAAATCACAAATGACGTGAAATGGAAATTTCAAGTTGAAGCATTCTTCTCGAACTCTTTAGAGCGTGTTGAGGAATATTATAATGTCAGAATGATATTTTATGATGATCGTTTCACGCTTTTATTTTTAGTCATATAAGCATGATATATGAAAATATTGCAATAGTAAAAAAAAATAGTTTCTATTCTTTAGTTTATTTTTATAAACGCGTGTTTTAAAAAAGTTTTATTTATACCGTGCGTGTAATTTTTTTTTTTGTCAAATAGGTTTAGAATGCCATGAAATGTTGAAATTTTAATTTTGAGCAAAACATTATTCTGTGTGTTGGTCTGTAACTCTTTTTTATGCGCACGATTATGCTGGAACCATTTACGATATTAAGTTGAAATTTGGTACACGTATAAGTTACAACGAGATCTGGAAAAAAATATATTTTGATCTTATTCCATTGCAGGTTTGGGGGGGGGGGGTAAATAGGTAAAACAAATAAGTAAAAATTCATAAAATTTGGGATTTTGTGTATGTACGAGAAACCAAGGTCTCAAAATTTTTATGGCATCAGCCACTCCCACTGTCACCCTCATTACTACCCCCACCCCATTATTGAAAGAGTAAAAAAAAAGAAAATTGTTATTTAATGTGTGTACAAGAACCATAGACCTCAACATTTTTTTTGGCATCAGCCACCAGCACTACCTAATCAGTTGAGAGACATTACCTTGAATTCAAAAATGGTTATAGCAATCCTCCGTATCCTCCGGCATTTTTATTTCATCTAAAAGGTTTAAATTAATAGTTAATCTATACACTCTTTTGTCCAACGTTGTAGTTTTCCTAATGAGTCAAGATTATTGCGACACATACTTTCTTCTTACTTATTCATATTCAATACCAAATTAAGAACCTGATAGGCTTGTGAGAGCCACTTCAACGCGGGGTGAAGAAAAACCTAATTGATGTGCTGCAGTTTGCAATGATCAATTTGTAATTTGAATAATTAGCAAAGAACACACATTTGGATCACAAAAAGTTCAAGTTTACATAACGGCAACGGAACCAAGATGTCAGATTTGTCAAAAATTGTATCTACAGTGATGCATTTAGATTTATTCAAGATGGTATCATAAATATTTTCAATCTTCACTAGTGCTCTGAAGAAAATCGTTTTGCAGTTCGAACACTCAGAAAACTATATTCATATTACCAACATAATTTTAAACAACAATTTCTCTTTCAATTGGATTAGAAAAGATCGATCAATTGATGGCCTCCTTGATCACCCGATTTCAAAGTTTTGGACTTAAAAGTAGCAAACAATTTGGGTTAATTTTTATAGATCCTTGATACAACTTATGCATATTTAGATTTATTCAAGATAAAGACAGTAATTATAGATATTTTTCTTCTTCACCAGCGTTCTGATGAAAAGTGTCATTAAGATCGAAAACCCACATTAATATTACCAATATTAATTTAAATAACATTCTTTTTAAATTGAATTAGAAGGGATGGGTCTTCGATCACCCGATATTAACCTTTTGGACTAGTTTTAGCACATGTTAAATAACTCTGGACCAGTTGAGGGACATGAAGAAGTAGGTCACTATACTCAAGTATTTACGGCTTTAGTAAATGAATGTTGCAGCATATTCGTACGTCATGAATGCTCCGTTTGTATACAGTGTGTCCCACTTTTCACGGTAACACCTTTGTAGCTCAGTTATTAATCACCCAATTTTAACCAAGTTTGGATGGATATCAAAGACCTTTATTGTACTTTTTTAAGTAAAACAAAACTTATTTCAGTCATTGGCGTGCATTTTTATTAAGAAAAAAAGGGTAGATTTTTCGAGAAATCATATTAGGCATTTTTTTATTGAAAAACAAATGCAATATTATTGATCAGCATGCTATAGAACCCTTATATTCAGAATTTAATAACATTTTGATTTTTGGTTTTTGAATTACGGCCCACTTAAAATTGCCTATTTTAAACATTAAAAATGTTTAGTTTTCATTAAAACTATTATTTTTTTGTTATTTATTTTATGTATTTTTTTAATAAATGTGTGTATATATATTTATAATCATTCTTCAAATTACATTTAGTCCTTAATCTTCACACCAAATTTGCGCATGTAATTTTGAGGTATTTCTCGATAAAAAACAAGAAGATAGCAGTAGTTCTTTGCTGTATGAACACAGACATTTTTAATCGCTTCGCATTTTTGAACATAGTAAAATATACCGTACCTAGGTACATTATTTTTCAAGAATTTTCTGATTTATTAATCTAATTTTATTTATTTTTGGACTTTAAAATAATTCTATCTAAAGTTAAATCACAATTCCTAAATATTTCATACATAATGTTACTTGAAATGCTTTTGTTCTCATAAATACGGAAATATTAAATTCATTATTTAGATAAAGAATATACAGTATATAAATATTGTTCGGAATTCAACAACGCCCGACAGTAAATAATTTTAAGTTTATTTAGATTAGCTTATTTTTTTTATTATTATTATTACCTGTTAATATAATTTTTCATAAAATATTAAATCTTACTTGTTGCCGTGTTCTCTCTTTTTTGTACATACTTGGTACTGCAAAAACCTCTACCTCGGCTCCCGAAAAATTTGTGTTCGGTGTTCCCCGACAGTCCACTATCAGTAGCTGCAGTTCCTGCCGAATACGAAACCAAGAATTCCACACGAGGCTACCAACAACAGCCATAAGGTAGGAACTGTAATACTAAGTATCGTTTTAATATCGAACATAAAGTTGGTCCTTCGAGCCGGATGCTCTAATTTTCTAGATAAATTATATTTGTTGGTAATAATAGTAAATTAATCACTCTCATAAAACGCGTGCACTCGCAGCGTTTTTTAAAGTTCTCTTTTTTGTTCGCATTCTTTCTCAACTGTGGTTTACATTTTATTCATTATCACTTAGAAAATAAATAGACGTATTTAATTAATTTATAAAATTATTAAATTGTTAAATCATTTGATCTGAGTTATCATTTTTTTTGCTCTCATTTAAAATAAGTTACTTATTTAATGTTTTGTTATATAATTTAAACAAAGAAAAATGTCTGCAAATAAAATAAAACAATATACTGCTCTTCGCGACATGCATTATAACGAATTAGAGGAGATCAAAGTGAAATCTGAACTTGCTTATGAGGACAAAAATTGTCATCTTTCTTTTAAAGTCGCCTTTAAACGTTTTAATGCAGTTTATGATGAATTTAAAAAAAATCATTCTAGTTTAATAGCCTTTTATGCCATACAGGAGGGTGCAGATTTGGAGAGCCTCGAATTGGTTAGGTCCTCTTTTGAAAGTGATTGTAGTATAATACAAGAAATTTATTGTAAACTTTTTGGAGATTCGGATATTAAAATAGATCCATCAATGCAACGTAATATTAAATTGCCAAAAATTGAAGTACCTAAGTTCTCGGGAGATTATAAAAAATTTAAAACTTTTATTGACCTTTTTAATTCGTTGGTACATGCTAATATTGCCCTTTCGGATATAGAGAAATTTACTCATTTATGTAATTCACTAGAAGGTCCGCCTTTAACATTGGTACAGTGCACACCTATGACAGGAGATAATTACGTAATTGCCTACAATGCTTTAAATGGACGCTATCATAATAAATATTTAATCGCAACAGCTTATATTCAAGAACTAGAAAATGCTCCCAAGTTATTAGATAATAATGTTAATTCTCAAAATCTTAGACGACTTTTAGATACGTTTAATGAAAACCTTGCGGCTCTAGAAAACATGAAGTTTCCTACAAACGAATGGGATTTTCTTTTGTTTCGCATGTTACTCACACGTTTAGATTCAAAAACTCGTGCTCGATTTGAACTCGATCAGAACTCTGATAAAAATAATTACTTTCCCACTTTTGATTCTCTTAAAAAATTTGTTTTAAAACAATGCACTGCTTTGGATGCCGTCGATATTGCTTGTCCTCAAACGAGGAATAAAAAACCGGATGTAAAATACAACCAGATAACTCGTAAATCTGCTAATAATTTAAATTTAAAATCCCGTACTACTTCTTCATTTCTTACAGACACTAACAAATTAATTTGTAATTTATGTAATGCAGAACACTCAATTTATAATTGTCCGATATTTATTAATAAATCTCCAAGAGATCGATTTGATTTAGTAAAAACCCGAAGGTGGTGTGTTAATTGTTTAGGAACTAAACATACTTCTAAAAATTGTGCCTCTAAATCATCCTGCCGTACTTGTAAACTACGTCACCACACTACTCTTCTACATTTTGCCGACGACGTTTCGAACCCCATTCTGAGCCCTTCGTCAGAATCACAAACCACAGCAGAGCCATGTACCAACTCAGACATGTTATGTGGCCCATCCACATCACAAGCTGTAAATATTTTTACAGGAGTGATCCCAAACAAACAGGGAGTGCTTCTATCTACAGCACTTGTCGAGGTGTTAGATGTGCGCAATAACTATCAGAAAATTCGCGTTTTGTTGGATTGTGGCAGTCAAGTAAATTTTATTAGTAAAAAATGCCTTAATAGACTAGGTTTGTCTCGATATAATTTACCTCTTTCAGTTCACGGTGTAGGACAAATGCAGATGACTTCATCCTCAGGAGGTGTCACTTGCACAATACGCCCGGTAGGAAAACTCGAACCGTCATTTACCATTGATGCAGTAATTTTACCTAAAATATGTAATGAAATGCCCACTGGCAATATTTCCATTAACTCTGTTTCTCACCTAGCTAATTTAAATTTAGCTGATCCATTTTTTGGTACACCCGGTACCATAGACTTATTATTAGGAGCAGATATTTTCCCTCAAATATTGTAGAGTGGACGTCTTACTGGTAATATTAATGAGCCCTCCGCTCTTAATACTATATTTGGTTGGGTTTTAATGGGGCCGGTAAAATATTGCAAGCCAGACTTAAATACTTTCTTTTGCACAACGGATAATTTTGTCTCGTTAGAAAATACTCTTAAGAAATTTTGGGAAATCGAAGAAGTACTTTTAGTCTCGTCCGTTTCTAATGATGACCTCTCTGCGAAAAATTATTTTCTGAAAATTCTCAACGAAGTGAGACCGGGAGATATATAGTCTCTCTTCCATTTCGCGACCCTGTACCCTCATTTGGCGATTCACGTTCACTTGCCTTGCGTAGATTTCTCTCTCTCGAACGTCGCTTAGAAAATAATCCCACACTAAAAAATCTTTACGCTGAATTTATGCAAGATTATTTGAACTCGGGTCATATGGAAATTATAAATACTCCTTGCCAAATATATAATCCTTATTATATTCCGCATCATTGTATATTAAAACCCGATAGCACTACCACCAAATTAAGGGTAGTGTTTGATGCCTCAGCTAAAGCTCCAGGAAGCATTTCACTTAATGATTCACTTTTAGTAGGCCCGAAATTACAAAAAAACATTGCCACCATTCTCTTGAATTTTCGCATACATTCTTATGTTTTTGTGGCCGACATAAAACAGATGTACAGACAGATTTTGATCAATCAAAGTCACAGAGATTTTCAGCGCATCCTATGGCGATTTTCTCCTAATGATCCTATTCAGGATTATAAATTAAATACGGTTACATATGGAGTCTCATCTTCTCCCTTTCTCGCGCTCCGCACCATTTTACAATTAGCGCAAGATGAAAACCAAAATTTCCCGCACAGATACGTACGTACAGATACGTACGTAGACGACATAGTCACTGGTGTTAATACCTACGAACAAGCCCTCTCCCTTCAAAGGGAACTTATTCTTTTATTAAAATCGGGTGGCTTTGAACTTAGAAAATGGGCCAGTAACGATCCACGTTTATTAGCTCGCCTCCCTAGCTCAGATTTATATAATGCCAATTTTTCGTTTGACTTGGAATCTGAGAGTCCTCTAAAAATTTTAGGTTTACAGTGGCACCCTTCTCAAGACTCATTTATATTTTCGGTTACTCCTTTGGACAAAACTTGTACTAAACGCAATATTTTATCAAATATAGCTAGAGTTTTTGACCCACTTGGTATACTCTCGCCCGTAACTTTTTTTGTAAGATATTTAATACAGCGATTGTGGTGCCTAGGTTTAGATTGGGACCAATCTTCCCCAAATAATATCCAACAAATTTGGTCAAAATATATTTCGGAAATAACTTATTTATCAAAGGTTAGTTTACCTCGAGAGTTAATTACGGAAAATTATAGAACCTGTGAAGTACATGGTTTCTGCGATGCTAGCGAACTCGGTTATTGTTCGGTTGTTTATTTTAGACTAATCAATTCAGATGGGAATATTTCTACCTATTTTGTATGTGCAAAATCAAAGGTCAGTCCTTTAAAACGCATCTCAATTCCGCGATTAGAACTATGTGCAGCCGTTCTATTAGCAAATTTAATGTCGTTTGTTTGTGATACTTATAAAGATAAATTAAATTTTAGTAAGCTTTTCGCGTGGTCAGATTCCACTGTAGCGCTCTCGTGGATAACGTCCTCTCCTCACAAATGGAAAACATTTGTTAGCAACCGCGTGTCTCATATTCAACAGACATTATCTCCCGCTATATGGCATCATGTACCCTCTGCAGACAATCCTGCGGATTGTGGTTCACGGGGACTTTTACCCAGAGAATTATTAAATTATCCACTTTGGTGGACAGGTCCCGCATTTCTGCAATCATCAAACCACATTTGGCCCCCATTTGCATCTCTAAGTTCTTCAACTGCGACATTTTCGCCTGAGGTGGTTGAAGAAGAAAAAAAATTCGCCTTAATCACATTAATTAACCTAGATTCGTTGGATTCTCTACTTCAGAGATACTCATCCCTATCAAAAATTAAACGCATTTTCGCATACGTGTTACGGTTCATTTACAATTCAAAATCTCCTCATAATATTCGAAAATTTAACGATTTCACAAATTATGAACTCCAACGCGCTTTCTTATTATTCGTTAAACGAGTTCAGCACACTTCTTTTGGTGAAGATATCACACGGTTAGAAAACCGTCGCAATGTATCCAAATATTTAAGAAAATTAAGTCCTTTTTTAGACCAAGAGGGTGTTCTCAGGGTCGGCAGAAGGCTACGTCATTCTCAACTTACGTATGACCAAAAACATCCTATCTTATTACCCCGTTGCAGTCGATTAACTGATCTCATAATTGAAGACGTTCATAATAAACATATGCACCCCGGAGTTCAAACTATGCATTTTTTACTCGCACAAAATGTTTGGATACTATCTCCTAGACGCGCTATACGTAAAATTTTGTCTAAATGTTTCAAATGTTGGCGACTCAAACCTGTACCGTTTCAGCCCCCTATGGGCAACTTGCCGCCATCTCGGATTTCTCAAATAAAATCTTTTTCCGAGACTGGGATTGACTATTGCGGCCCTTTTAAAATAACTTTAAACAAAGGTCGAGGCGCAAAAACGCTTAAATCGTACATTTGCGTATTCGTTTGTTTTGCCACCAAGGCAATCAATACATTTGGAACTCGCTTCGGATATGACTACCGAAGCATTTTTAGCCGCCCTTCGACGATTCATTGCCCGTCGTGGCCGTTGCTCTCATTTATATAGTGATTGTGGTACGAATTTTGTGGGAGCAGAAAAATATATTGTACAACTTTTTCAAAATGCGGCCAAACAAGAAAGCATTCAATGGCATTTTAACCCGCCGTCCGGGCCCCATTTCGGGAGATTGTGGGAAGCCGGTGTTAAGTCGGTTAAAACTCATTTGTCTCGTGTCATAGGTGAGCAGATACTTACCTACGAGGAGCTATATACTGTAATAGTGCAAATCGAATCATTGCTTAACTCACGTCCCCTTACTCCTGTTAGCTCAGATCCTAATGATTTATCTGCACTTACACCAGGTCATTTTTTGACACTTGAACCATTAACAACACTTCCAGAGGAAGATTTAACCAAAATGTGAAATTAAATCGTTTAAATAGGTGGCAATTAATTCAACGCCTTCACCAGGACTTCTGGTCCCGCTGGCACAGGGAATACCTGCATACACTTAATCAGCGTGGTAAATGGACTCATTCATCTACCCCTGTAGAACCTGGCACAATGGTGCTATTAAAAAATGAACTTTCACCCCCCATGCGATGGCATTTAGGTCGCATTTTAGAAACACATCCTGGTGCAGACGGTGTCGTCCGTGTAGCCACAGTTCAGACTCAGCAGGGCATATTTAAAAGACCTCTGGTTAAACTATGTCCACTACCCATTTATAACCCTGTTTAAAATCATGCTTTTAAAGGTCAGCGGAATGTTCGGAATTCAACAACGCCCGACAGTAAATAATTTTAAGTTTATTTAGATTAGCTTATTTTTTTTATTATTATTATTACCTGTTAATATAATTTTTCATAAAATATAAAACGCTGCGACAAGAAGTAGTAGCAAACCGACTCATATACATGTTCACATGAACGATCGCTTACCCGCATTATTGAAGTGCAAATTTAAACTCATAATTTATACGGTGCATTAGTGCAACGTGCATACTCTAAAATTTGTGTTCGGTGTTCCCCGACAGTCCACTATCAGTAGCTGCAGTTCCTGCCGAATACGAAACTAAGAATTCCACATGAGGCTACCAACAACAGCCATAAGGTAGGAACTGTAATACCAAGTATCGTTTTAATATCGAACAAATATATTTTAAAAACGTTCTAAAAACAGCAAAGTCTTCACGCACAAAGTGTAACTGCTAGGGTGGAAACATGAACAAACAGAGTAGTACCGCAAACGATAAAGAACCCTATTGTAAATTAACGGTGTGTTACAAATCCATTGGGAAACAAAGCCTTATCGAACCTGGAGGAATTTTAATAGCGAACGCTAGCTAAAGGGTATGTCGTAAGGGGATGACGTCAGCACGAAGCAGTTCCTTAATGCAAGTTAACATAAGGAACTCGCGAGCATCGGGAACCATATAAAAACGCCGCGAAACCAGCCACGATGGTCAGTTGGCAGTATCAAGTTTGGTAACCCACTGGTCAAGAACCCCCGGGACGAGAAGTTGTCTAATAAGAGCAACGCTTGTTTCTGTTAGTTAATTTTAAACTTTGAGAAAAACTTTAATTAATCACGAGACGAGTTGTCTGAATAGGCAACGCTCGATCTTTTTGTTTAACTCTTAATAAGAAGTCATTTTTATATAATCCCGAGACGAGTTGTCTGAATAGGCAACGCTCGATTCTTTTGTTTAACTCTTAATAAGAATTCACTTTTTTTTATATAATCACGAGACGAGTTGTCTGAATAGGCAACGCTCGGTTCTTTAGTTTAACTCTTAATAAGAATTCATTTTTTGCAAAGAAACTAGAAGATTATTTTTAATCCAAATTTAATTATCCGTTGATATTCGGACAATGGACGGTGTAGAAAACAATCACGAAGGCATACAAGGTACAGGGGGAGAGAATCCTGATAATCTTACCGTATACACAGGTAGAGGTAATGTAACTTAAATAATTATCGCAAAATGGCCAATTAACTTTAATTTGTTTATTCATTTCTATCTAAATTTCTATAAATACTTGGCTACGCGAATTACAATTCACGACTTTATGTTAAACCGCCCCAACGTAATCGGTTACTGTGATACCATGATGGTAATATTAATTGAGGATAATTATTTACTTATAGTTAATTACTTATAGTAATTTGTTCTCCTTCATTTAGGGCCCACTATTTAAATAGGATACATTTAATTAAGCGTAATTATTTTGCCTTTTATTTTTCTGATGAATTTTGACAAGGACTACGTGGGGAGAATCTATTTATATTGTACAATTCAAACTGTGAAATGGTCGACACATGCAAACAAACTTCTTGGTCACTAACCTTTCGGACCGCGGCCAACTGTGTTAGACATTATCCTTCCGATAATGCCCACCCCTCTAGACACTCCGGTGTTGAAGTTTATGAGCCATCGGTGGTTAACCTACTTTGTTGGCTTTTAAGTGTTCGACGCAGGGGGTATTGTAAATAAGAATGCTATTTAACAACAATAAGGTTTGACGGTAGCTCTTTTCTCAAAGTAATGGATTCGGTTATTGTCCGAATGCCTAACACAAGATTTTATTGATGGTGTTGTCAATTTATATAAAATAAATAACTACGAAGCGTATCATCGGGCATAGACAACTAGTTTTGTCTACCCCGCCAGCGAATACGCCAAGGTCCCTGTTGGCCTATCTACCTACACACCTCCCTGTTGGGGTGTGTATGCTACGAATCCTCGAAAATTGTAAATACCATCACATAGATTTTTGTGTGGGTTTGATTAGTCAATGTTGCGGGAAATTTCCCGGAGCCTACTGTGAAACTTTATGTTGACCGAACATAAAATTACAAGTTTTCGAAAAACAAACATTACTGTTTGTTTGCATATTTGTGTTGATCATTTCAGAGTCGTAAGTGGCAATGTTCCCCTACGCACTCTTTATCTTTATTTTTATTAGGACGATTTGTCCCAACAATGATTATACATCTATATATCTACTTAGACATACATTTTACCATAACCGAGGCTGTTTGCCTCAACTTATGTTCATATGGTATAAAATAAACGTATTAAAACGTTTTCTGTGTTTTTTCTTCCATATTTTACTTTTTCAGGAATAAGTGAGATTAAATAAGATTATACTTCTGTAAACAAATAAAACAAGTACTAATAAAATTTGTAATTACAGTAAAATCAGTCTTAAATAATGTGTAGAACAAATAAAAGGGTACAGAGGTAAAAGTTAACATTAAACGAGATTTTCCAAATAATATAATTAATATAATAATAATAATTATTATATTCCAAGCAGTAAATAGGAACAAGTAATATCAAACTTTATAAAATTACTATCACAACGTAAATTTGGGTCCTAACTTTAAAAATCTAGACGATCACGTAAACTGACAAATTTGTGTATTTTTCTGTCTCAACAAAAAGAGAGAGATAAATACACGACTGGGGTTAGGGGTGTCAATAGTTTCATCGAGTCTTAATTATTATTCACAACCGCTTATTATAAACTTATTTTTTGTACATTGTGACGTGCATCATAAACTTTCATAAAAGTGCATCCAACAAGCTTGTGCCACAGTCCTGGTTTCAACATCAAAGAAGGCCCTCTGGAGACAACCTCAGCAAGTTTATATGGTAAGAGACCACCTCAAATGTATTATAGAGTACATGCATTTTATCCTTTTTCCTATGTTTAAAATTTCGCGTATATTATTGAAAAGCCACGTATTTCAGTCCATGTTCTCTACTGTTTGAGCAACGCTGAGAAACCATTCTTTAGTTAATTCCCAAACAAAATAATCAATAAATTGGTAATGAATCTTTTTTCGCAAGAAAGTCATTCTTTATTTTCTGTTTAAATTCATTTTTTCTACCACCTCATATCATCGATACTTTCAAATTCGGTAATCCTTAATGCCCGAATAATTTACAGGTCTGATCCAAAATTTTTCAATGAAAATTTTTGGCTTTCGAAATTTGAAAGTTTAGATGATATGGGATAGTATAAATAGTGAATTTAAAGAGAAAATGGAAAATGACTTTTTTTCGAAAAAAAATTCGTTACCAATTTATTGATTCTTTAATGTTTAAAATAGGTCATTTTACGGGGACCGTAATTCGAAAACCAAAAATCAAAATGTTGTTAAATTCTGGATATAGTGGTGATCAATAATACTGCATTAGTTTTTCAACAATAATTTCTCGAAAAATCGACCATTTTTTTAATAAAAATGCACGCCAATGACTGAAATAAATTTTGTTTTACTCAAAAAAGATATAATAAAGGTCTTTGACACCGGTCTAAACTTGATTGAAATTGAATGACTAATAACTGAGCTACGAAGGTGTTACCGTGAAATGTGGAACACACTGTATAACGAGAAGATTGAACATTCCTTATAAATAACAGAGCCCCCCAAAAAAAGTGGTCTGTTCGGCAGACAAGACCAGTGTATACTTATGTATTTTGATCCGCTGAATCCGAGTCCGAAGTCAGAACTTTCAGATTAGCTCGTTTTTCATCCCTGAATTCCAAAAACACCCCTAAAACAAGAAAAAAAAATGTCGATCAGACTAATGTATCCTTATGTATTTTGACCCGGTGGCATATACGTAATCTGCAGACGCATAAGGCATAGCTGACCGCTTCGGGTTTTTAAGAATAATAGGATCAATGAAAACGAGAGTAAAGTGCAGACGTAGTTATTCTAGTACGTCTGCAGTTTACTACATTTGCAGGCGAGGAGGTGTGTGTTTATTTTATTTTGCAACAGTTTTAAACACCTCTAATTTTTTTGCTTTTAGAGATAAAAATATGAATTAAAATACTATTCTTATAAAATTTCATGTGTTTGTTATATTGACATAATTGTAAAAAATAAGCTATAAAACTATCAGTTGCAGACGCTTAAGGCTTTTCTGTGCACATTCTACGACCCCACTTTACCAATAAGCAGTGAGACATATAAGCCGATGACGATTATGTCCGAATATTACCGAATCATTTTGGCTATGCCTTATGCGTCTGCATATTACGTTTATGCGAGAGACCCGGTGAATCCGAATCAGAAGTTAGAATTTTCAGATTGGCTAGCTCTTCATCCCTAATCTTAAAAAACACCCCTAACTGTTCGGCGAACCAGACCAGCGTATCCTTCTGTATTTTTACCCGCTGAATCCGAATCCTAAGTCAGAATTGTCAGATTGGCTCGGTTTTCATGTATAACCTCAAAAAACACCCCCAAAAAGCCATTTTTTCGCCTTTTACACTCAAATGAGAGGTTAGACATTTTTTTAAATATCTTTATTTCATAGCCTCATAAAGCCATAATCTCACAACCCCATAACCCTACAACTCCATAACACTGCGAAGGGCGAAAAACCAGTTTTTACGTGTGTTTCTTGAGGTTAGAGGAAAAAACTGAACCAATCTGACAATTCTGACTTCGGATTCAGCAGGTCAAAATACATAAGGATACATTAGTCTGATCTGCCGAACGGATCACTTTTTTATTTAGGGGTATTTTTTGGGGTTAAAAAACGAGCCAATCTGAAAATTCTTATTTCGGATTCGGATTGAGCGAGTCAAAATACATAAAAATATACTGATCTGACAGACAGACCACTTTTTTTTTGTGGGGCTGTATAAAAGTTTTCAGAGGGAGTTTACTTTGGAGTGAAATTAACAATTAATTAATTTCAATAAATACCAAACATCTGCAGATATAATTAAAACTTTTAACCGACCTCAGATGCCAAGATGTTGGGCGAAACATGCATCAAGTATAGTAGTCGAATGCAGTGTCCAAGTGTTTTATAGTTTGTGGATATCCCCATAAATATATATTTTTTCATTTATATACATTTATTGAGTATTCATTGCAAATTTTGATGATTATAGATTGAGCAAATGAAAACCACCCAGGCATGCTGAGGATATAGTGGAAGTAAGGAGTCAGAAAGTACGCAAAATTGTGCTAAAGTTATGAAACCTAATCTTCCCCCAATTTTCGAGGTTGCTGAACACGAATAACAAGGTGAAAAAGTTTTTAGTCATGCGCACCCCCTAAAACGGCCAAAAACCACCCCTTTTTACTTATTTCTCATATGTCAGCTTGGCATCGACTATTTTTGCAGGGATGCTTTGTTTTTCATGGGCCCAAGCAGATAATGAAAGGTGATATCAGGTAGTAAACTGCATCCGCCCTTAGCGGTGGAATCTACCTTGTCAAGATCATTGTTTATTTTTTTTCTCATTAAAGACGTTTACCGCAGTTTTCGAGAATGTTGAACAAGGACAATGGTAAGAGTGAAGTGTGATGGGTTGGTCCCATCCCCCTAGGGGGTGGAAAATTAATGTTTTTTATTTTCTTAATTTGTATATTGAGTGGGAGTGGTTTCAAAGTCACTATTTGTCCATTTTACATCTTCATCAAAAATGAACCTATCCTCGCAAGAATTTGAAATTTATGTTCCTTAAAACAGAATATAAGGAAGAGGTAAACATTTCTGTTTTTAATAAACTATATATACAGGACACGATTTGGAGTACAATATAATACTTTTTACAAGACATTAATATAACCTAGGGCGCTTACAAAGAGAATTACATATTCCTCGAAATGAACATCATATTCAATGTTAAGTTGTTATATGAGAAATAAGCAAAAAGGGGTGGTTTTTGGCCGTTTTCTCACCCTATTATTCGTGTTCAGCACCCTAGAGAACAGGAGGGGGAATAGGTTTCATAACTTTAGCACGATTTTGCTTCTTTCCGAGAAAATCCCGACTCCTAACTTCCATTAATAGCTTATTGCGAGGCAGTGAACGAGAGAGTGTTACGATATCGTAAAATTATTAAGTGTTTGCATTGACGATTCTTAAAGATTCAAGTTTAGGTCCATCGGAGGCACCCATTGGTGAAGGTCACAGGTTAATTTCCCTATAATACATCTATCTAAGTCTCTAGAAATTTATTGTATCTCTTGCAAGAGTGAATTCTTTTGAGTACACTCGTAATAATAATTATACATATTTCATTAACCAGTAAGGTACTAAACTGAATTTTGATGTATGTAACACACATCTTTGTTCGTGTTTATCGGGTTTATTAGTATTTATTAAATTTGTAGTAAATTTTTAATGGTTTTTATTACTACTACCACTTACTTTTGGCTCTGGGACATATGTTGAGCAGACAAAATTATTTCAGTCATCTTATGTTCTTCTAGTATATAATTTTTTAGAAGACAAAGAAAATACTACATCATAATTTACTTAGCCATGCCCCCACTGAGAAACTTACTAGCCAAAACATAAAGTACAATACTGTTTTCCCTTGTGAACATTGTTCATTTAATTCCTTCAAAAATAGGGTAACAAGACTATACCTTGGAGCCCTTGTGGGCCGTGAATATGAAATTCGACGAAGAACACATATGGCAAGATTTGGCAAAATTTGATGGGACAGTAGTATCACGAAATGTTCAAAAATCAAACTTGCTAAAGATGTAGTTTTCTCCTTTTTTACTCTCTAAGATATGGATTGCAATGGAGGCAGATACATAGACGGAGTATAGATGCTTTCGAGATGTGGATCTGAAGACATTTGCTACGAATTCCCTGGATAGTCTACTATAACGACACCTCGATTGTGCAAGAAATACGTCCCCCAAAGCGGCCCTCCATCATCGTATGTTCCCGAATATTTTAGTTTTTTGGAAATATTAACCGAAGAGAGAACAATAAATAATAATGGTTAGTAGTTCAAGGAATACCATATAGTAAGAGGTGAAGAGGACGCATTTCTAAATGTTGGGCTGATATCACCAAGGAGCTGACGAAAAAGAGGTTTGGTGTAGAGATGGGCGCGTGAGTCGATTTTGACTCACGCTCACGCACGCTCACGACTTTAAACCTTTAGCTCACGCACACTCACGCACGACTGATATATGTTAAGGCAAACTCACGCACGCTCACGCACGGGATCTTTTGACTCACGCACACTCACGAAATCTTCCATGATTTGGTACCTTAAATGTACACGCTCACGCCGTGACACGGTGAAATTCACGGCACGTGCCCATCTCTGGACCAGAGTGACCAGACCAGGCCAGGAGGGCTAGGCGACTATCGAATGCAGCAGAGAGAGATTGCAATTACGAAGTTTGATTTGAATGTTGCGTCATTCATCCTGTCTCCTGTCCTTTTCCCTCCCTTCTCGCGCTCGTGTTCCGTCTTCCATCTATCGCTTCGCTTCTTATTCTTGTCACGACACGACAGGTTGAAGTTTTAAAGCAGAGATGGGGCGTCGTGTCACGGCGTGAATATTATCTCACGCACGCTCACGCACGGGATCTTTTGACTCACGCACACTCACGAAATCTTCCGTGATTTGGTACCTTAAATGTACACGTTCACGCCGTGACACGCCGTGACACGGCGTGACACGGTGAAATTCACGTCACGTGCCCATCTCTAGTTTGGTGATGCTCTATGCCCAGTTAGTCCGGTGATTTTAGATTCAAAAATAACGATTTCTCGGAAAGTTTTGGGACAAGCCAAAAATTAGTCTACCCCCTACAGAATTTCCTCAGAAATCCGAAAAAAATAGTGTTGACCGCTCAAAATGGCGGCTTTAATGGTTATTTAATTTTTTGTAAACAATTTTGAAACTTACTTGTTTGCTTATATCTTCGCTTCTAAAGGTCGTAGAAAAACGTACGACCCGTTAATTTCTTCGTCATGGGTTCCCCTATAAGGTAGGTATATGCAAAGAACGAATTTTTGATTGTTAATAACATTTTATGACAAGACACTGAAAAAATTGAATTTCTCGATCGTCGAACTTTGAAGTACTGTAGAAACAAATATAAAATCTGCATGTTAACGATATTATGAGAAATAGTACATATTTTTACCCTTAATGAAATGCACTTTGTCCCGTTGCAAAATATTAATTATTTTTTTTGCAATTAATTTATATAAAAAAAATATTTTACAGTTCTGTTTCGTTAAAAACATTGTATTTGACGTACATTTACATAATCAAAAAGAATATTGCAAAAGAATTTTAATTTGCGACTTCTTTACGCAAAAAATTAATTTTGAAATTTAAACAAATGTAAATATCTCAGTGGATTTTGCATAAAATTTATTGCAACTAACGGTATTATAATTGTCATAAAAAAAACACGAATTAAAAAAAAATTGCTCCAATGCTTTGGAGCCTAGATATGAAGAATTCACATTTTTTGCAATTGCGGAGAAATTTGAAAATATTTTTACTTGAAAATTTAACTAAACATACCTATATATCCAGATGGGCCATGGAAAACAAACTGAGAAAATTGCATCCTTGGTGCTCTCGCTTACGCTAGACGCCAGATTCCCCTCCCCCTTCACTGCTAGTAACGTCCTTGGACAGTTTTACCGCGGCGGTAACTTTCACTTTTTCTCGGCTAGATGGACGTTTTTTTTTTTAATGCAACTTATTTTTTCTCAGCTTTCCGATTCTTCGATTATTTTTCAATTCTTCAATTACGTTGCTCCGCAAAAAGAATTTGTAATACGGAGGCTTTATTATTATACTCTTCGCAAAAACGAAGAGTATATTGTATTTGATCGGCACATTTCTAAATCAGTAAATATCGCTCGTAGAGAAAATTTTTTTATATAGTTATGTTAGTGAACGAATTCTGAACAACTTTCAAAATGTCCGTCTGTCCGTCCGTCACGTTTCTTGTAAGCACGATAACTCAAGAAAGAAAAATCCGATTGTATTGAAATTTGGAGAGTAACTTAGTGTTAGCTAGAGGAAGAACTCTATCTAACAAAATAGATTGGTAAATAAAAAAGTTATTAGTAATTTAAAATTTAAAAAAATATTTTTTACATTTTTTTATGGTTTGTAATAAATAGAAACCTTGCGAAATGTTATTTCCTGTCACTATTTTTTTTTAATACATTTTACTAATGTGTTTCCTAATAATCAAATTAAATTTTCTAATGGTATATATTACACTCATTAACAATTTTAGTAGTAAGAAATGGTGGTGTAGCGGCAAGAGTTTCGTCTCGCAACATTACTCGAATCAGACAGCATAACGCAATACTTTTCGATATAAGACACCCCCTACCATACCAGGCGTTGCCTATCGTCCGGCAACTTCCTTAGCCACACTTCCCTCTACGAAAACCTAACCCTACTCTATTATTTATCTTTCCTCAACTTTAACTTTCCAACCTCTTCTTTATGTTTGTACAATTTTGTTCTTTTCACCTTTTTGTCCCCTTTTTGTCTTTCTAAATTCCCTCTAGGCCGATAACATCCTGTAAATCCAAACTTTTTAAATTCAACCCTTTTAACTACCCTACCTTTCTTGAAGGCGATCAGACCACAATGACGTCATTTGCTCGAACGGGTTTTTTCGTTTAATTCTGTTTTCCCGTATCAGCAACCAAAAATTTGTAAGTGTAGTGCAAGTGTTAGTTTTAAGTTTTTTATTCATTAGTTTTAGGCTCGTGCGAGCACATTCCCTAATTTTAACCTAGTTTTAAGTCTGCCTAAGGCGGACAGGTGTCCTAGCTGCAACAAGCATTATCGTTAAACCAAATCGGATCCGCCTCGTCCAACCACGTATTTTCCACGACGCTACGCGCCGTGGTTGTCTGGTTGGCTCCGGTCCGGGAACCGATGAGGTGCATTCTTGTAACAAGAAATGTCAAATAAATTTGTTTTCTCTCTCTCTCTCGTCTCGCAATCCAAAGGTCCCGGGTTCGATCCCTCACATTGTGATTTTTTTTTTCATATATTTTTTTTTTCACAACAAAGTTGGTATCACAAAATTTAGAATGTCCAAAAACTAACATTATTTACAAGAAAAATGCGAAGAGTATTCTATAGAATGTGTAATAAATATATAAAAAGCTCAGTAAATCGGCGAAGAGTATAATGCTTCCTCTAGTTTTATTATTATAGACAAAATAATTTCAGTAGTTTATAATCAAACATCTTATAATTATTTCCACATCCAGTAGAAGTATAGTATAGTAACGCAAAAATTGTAAAAATTTTTGTTGTACAAATAGGCTTAGAATGTCATGAAATGTCGAGATTTTAAGTTTGAGCAAAAAGTCTGTCGCTCTGTCGGTTGGTCCGTTTGTATTCAGTATAAATAAGAGAAGCTAAGGTCCCAAAAAATTTGTTGGCATTAGCCACCCCCACTCCATTATTAAAGGGGGTGATAAAAATAAAATTGTGACTTAGTGTGTATACAAGAAGCAAAGGCCTTAGTTTTGTTTTTACTTCATCCACCCCCACTACCACCATTCCCACCCCCACTACCGATGTGACATATAGTTTTATTGTTTTTTTTTTTCGTTGTGAGAGACTTGAATAGAAAATCTGGATGTGGAAGTAGTGATTCCTTGGACAACGTTTTTTTTTACAATTTTACAAACATCCTATTATTTAAGCAATCACGCATTATTGTTATGTTATGAATTAGATGTTTATTTCGCTGTTTAAAACAAATTAAATCAATATTGATGTCTGCCAGTTAAAATTAAATGAAATCCAAGAAAATGAGGAAGTTATTGAAAATGTTGATATAAATAATGACGATGATGACAATGATTGTCTGTACGCAGAAATGCGAGACGAAACGGACAGCGAGTCCAACACAGGAAATCAACCTAAAAAAAAACGAGGACAGAAAAATAAACTTTATTTTGTATATTCAATAAATTAATTTTTAAATACAAAATGTATACCTTTTTTATCCCCAATAAGAGTAAAAACTATTCACTCATCAATGTCTTATCAAATAAATTGTATGTAATCTTTACATATTTATTTTATGAAGCAAAGTAATTGAATGATTGAAAAATAATCGAATAATCGGAAAGCTGAGAAATTAATAAGTTGATTAAAAAAAAACGTCCATCTAGCCACTCCTGAAGCCGAGAAAAAGAGAAATGAAGCTGCCGCCGCGGTAAAACTGTCCAAGTGCGCCAATAGCAAAAGGGGGAGGGGGATCTGGCGTCTAGTGTGAGCGCGAGCACCAAGATGCAATTTTCTCGACTTTTTTTTCAATGGCCCATCTAGATATATAGACATGGCACTATTTGTAAGTGATAACACACACTCTGAGGTATATTTAGTTAAATTTTCAAGTAAAAATATTTTCAAATTTCGCCGCAATCGCAAAAAAACGTGAATTCTTCATATCTCGGCTCCAAAGCATCGGAGCAATTTTTTTTTTAATTCGTGTTTTTTATGACAATTAAAATGCGGTTAGTTGCAATAAATTTTATGCAAAATCCACTGAGATATTTACATTTGTTTTTAAGTTGCAAAATTAATTTTTTGCGTAAAAAAGTCGCAAATTAAAATTTTTTGCAATATTCTTTTTGATTATGTAAATGTACGTCAAATACAATGTTTTTAACGAAACAGAACTGTAAAATATTAATATGATCTTTCAGTATAACAGTTTTATTTTTTTTTTTAAATTAATTGCAAAAAAAATAATTAATATTTTGCAACGGGACAAAGTGCATTTCATTAAGGGTAAAAATATGTACTATTTCTCATAATATCGTTAACATGCAGATTTTATATTTGTTTCTACAGTACTTCAAAATTCGACGATCGAGAAATTCAATTTTTTCAGTTTCTTGTCATAAAGTGTTATTAACAATCAAAAATTCGTTCTTTTCATATACCTACCTTATAGGGGAACCCATGGCGAAGAAATTAACGGGTCGTACGTTTTTCTACGACCTTTAGAAGCGAAGATATAAGCAAACAAGTAAGTTGCAAAATTCATTTTGTTTAAAAAAAATTAAATAACCATTAAAGCCACCATTTTGAGTGGTCGACACTATTTTTTTTAGGATTCCTGAGGAAATTCTGTAGGGGGTAGACTAATTTTTGGCTTATCCCAAAACTTTCCGAGACATTTTCCTAATATCACCGGACTAAATAAACAGATGGCACGATTCTATCAAACATGCAATTCTGCAAAGAGAGGCCAACTAGAACGTCTCGTGGATCACAAAACGTCTGTCAAGATATTGTAAATAAGAAGAAGAATTGGACATTTTATGGAAAGATACCAACGGAAAGAAAGCAGACTTTAATTTTAAAGCACACTGTACAATACACCCATTTGTATTTCAAAGGTAATTCTGCACATACAAGGATATATCTGTAAATTTATTAGGCTAACTCTGCATAAATTAGTCGCTTATGTGACTTGCTGCAAAATTTTGACCTAATTTGCGAATATACGTTTTATATTTTGTAGATTATTCTTGACATTTGAACGAAGAAGTAAAAAACGAACGGGGTCCCATTATAATTTTCGTGTCGACTTTTTACGTCTATATTATTCGCAGAGTGTTGTGTTCGGGTAAGGTGGGTACTGCGAGCTTCTGTTGAGATTTCACACGGCGTGAATATTAAATGAGGCCAGTTTTTATGACTTGCCAACTAAGTCTAGCAAGCCGTGTCTGACTCCCTAAGATTAGCTATTCCCTTTAGGCATTACTTATTATATAGTGAAACTCGGGGTCTCGCCCTTTCAAATAAGATTATATGTAATAAGGATAACGGCACCTCATTTTCTAAGAGAATGGCTTTATTAACATATTATTATTTCAACATACATTTTAAACAATTTTGCAATACCTATTAGTGTGGTGGCTTAAAACAAATACTAGCCAGAATCGTCACCTGCTGGATTAAAGTGCCAAATTTTGCAGAGTTCTTATATACCCTCAGTACTATCAATTCAAGGGAGGGAGCCTAATTTCAGTATCCGCCATCTTGAAATACGACGCTCTCTTTGTTTTCTTTGGACTATAACTGTAAATTTTCGACTTTTGTTTGGTTTTTACTTCCACATCCAAGTATAGTAACGACAAAAAAATTTTTAAAAATTTTTATTGTTCAAATAGGCTTAAAATGTCATGAAACGTCGAGATTTTAAGTTTGAGCAAAAAAAAATTTCTGTCGGTCTGTCGGTCTGTAACTTTTTTTGTGCGCACGTTTTCTCTGGAACCGTTTAAGATATTGACTTGAAATTTGGTACACCTATGTACTTTAACGTGATCTGGAACTAGATTATATTTTCATCTTGTTCCATCGAAAGGTTGGGGGTAAATTTGGGGTAATTAGGTAAATGAAGCACGTAAGAGTCCAGAAAATTGGTATTTAGTATATTTAAGAGAAGATGAGGTCTCAAAAACATTTTTGGCATTAGCCACCCCCATTACCACCCTCACCCCATTATTAAAGGGGATAAAAAAATGTGATTTAGTGTGTGTACAAGAACCAGAAACCTCAAAATATTTTTTTACTTCATCCACCCCCACTACCACCCCCACCCCACTACCGATGTGGGGTATCGTTTTATAGGTTTTTGGGGTAGAGGATTTCAAATATTATATTATTAAAGTTCCTTAAGCAATTATTTCCACATGCAAACTTTTTCGCTGTGAGTGACTTGGATAGAAAATCTAGATTTGCTTTTGCAAACTTTAATATTTTGCGAGATACAAGCATCTAGACTTTCTAAATACGACGCGATCACATTTTTCTTCCAATGTTTCTGGCAGTGGTATTTTTTTTTTATTAGGATTGCCTACGAATCGATGTCGTATAGGACATATACAAGCCAGATAGTCTGAAGGAAACTATACGTGTAAAGAGAGGGAAGGGAGAAAGGAGAAAAGTCACAAGGGAAACCATCCTCCCCAAAAAACTTTGTTACATTCCTGAAGAATTCAGAGAACAAAATAGAACTGTTTACCCTACTAAATGATGCAGTCGCAGCTTATGACGTACAAGAAGATAAAGAAATACACATCACTTATGGTAAATCTGTTATTTCAAAACGCAGTGCACCGATGTCCGAAACTGACCACGAAGAAGCTGATACCAGAATGTGTCTTCATATATTGGATGCATTGGAAAAAGGTGCAACCAACATCCTCATAAGTATAGTTGACACATATGTTATTGTGGTACTAGTAGGCATCTTTTTCGAGGTACAAACTTACAAACCTAATATTCAACTTTGGATTGCATTCGGTAAGAGTAAACACTTCCGATATTATCATATCAACATCATCTGCCAAGAGCTCGGAGAAAATATATCACAAGCATTCCCCTTTTTTCATGCTTTCACGGGTTCAGACACTACATCACAATTTTTTGGTAAGGGGAAAAAGTCAGCTTGGAAGACATAGAAAGCAGGCACTGAAGGATTTATCTTCTCTGCAAAACATCTATTTCAGCCAGTAGATGCTAAAACAACGGAACTCATAGAGCGATTCATATGCATCCTGTACGATGACACAACAGAACCGGCTTGGTGGCGCAGTGCTTAAGGTGTTAAGCTTGCACTCCCTCAAACATCCTTCCCCCTAATATCCTACTCCTAAAACTACCAATCTCTGGGGAATCCTGCACTAGGAACACATAAAGTGTAAGAGGTATTTTATACAAAGCTTACTAATTTATTCACAGCTAATATTCCACACATACCTATTGCCTGACTAATTTTTTATAATTTTATTTATCTGACTAATTCTAAAGTAGGTTTTTTATATTGTGTTTTCCTGCATGATCGATAAAACATCGTACATTTTATAATCTACTTCCCATATTGTTTTTAAGCTTTGGCATAATTAAATAAATGCGTATCAACCTTGAAAATACGCTATAACTACTAAATTTTAAAAGTTTTACATTTATTCTGGGGTCACCACCAGCCCGTTTGTGGGCGCATCACGTCCCTGAGACTGCTAGCGTCTGCAAATTATATTAAAATGTAATCTTTACACACTTTACTATAATAAATGAAATACTTATTGAATTGTGAACATACAAAACTGAATAAAGATTTTTAATTGGAATTGGAATTGTTAAGCTTGCGACCACGGTGTCCCAGGTTCGAATCCTGGCTAGGGTATGGATGTGTAGTGGCGTTTTTCATGTGTTGCCGAGATGGCAGCAGTGAACTAGATTGTCGTTGTGTGAGAGACAACACAATCTAGTCGCTCTCCTCTCCTGAGTTCGAGTCTCAGCTGCCGCAGATGGCAATGTCGCAGGGAATGGGTGACATTAATATAAATAAGGCCATTAAAATATAAAAAAAAAAAATAAATAAAAAACTGGACAGCATCAACAAGCTCAGAGGGGATCTCTTCACACAAGGAAAAAAGTTAAGGTGATGCAAATGCTTGTAGCAAATTTAATTTCAATTAAATCTTTTTTGCTACAAACCCAGAAGTTGGGGAGATATTTAGTAAAAACCAAATTAAAGTCGAAAATTTACAGGTACAGTCCAAAGAAAACAAAGATGGCGTTGTATTTCAAGATGGCGGACACTGAAATCAGGCACCCCCTTGAATTGATAGTACTGAGGGTATATAAGAAATGCGCAAAATTTGGAGCTTTAATCTTTTCGCTAAGCCACCACACTATATATATATATATATATATATATATATATATATATATATATATATAGTCTGCTATAATAGTTGGAAACACTGTTTATTTATTATTATTCATTTATATAACTTATATTAATGTTTTATATAAAGTTAGTAGGTGAAACCACTTACCCTATCGTATAAAGCAAAGACTCTTTCAATGTCGTCCTTCGTCAGTTTCGTAGCGCCCTACACAGAAAAAGGTTACATTAATAATTTTATAGGTTGGCACGATTATTTTGGACATGGATGTGATCTGTTTAATGTAATGTCTTGAGTAACGTTTACAGGAAGAGATATTACATCTGAAGGAAGTAAGAGTTGCGGAAGGACTCATGCAGTGCAGGGCATGTCCTACTTACTAAACTACTAATTTGCAATTAACTAAAAATCTGTTGAACCTGTTAGCAAGCTTTCGTAACCTGAAACAGAATTTGGTGAATTTATAATAATTTTGTATATACATAGTGTGTACATGTTGAAAATCCTGGAGATTTTATTAAAACGACGCCTTTTCCGGTTTGTCCCATTATCTGTTGGTGTTTTTTCAGTCTTAAACTTTAGACTGAAAACAATAAGTAGCCTATAGTGGTTTAGGTTTGTCTGTACCTTAAAATGGTTTTCCACAAGGATCAATCCTCGAGTCTTTGCGCTATTTAATCTATTTATAAATGACAAGTTATTCATATTACTCTACGCTGACAATCTCAAACTCTTTATGATTATTACCTCCATAGAGGATTGCAACCTACTACAGAATAGCCTTTCCATCATATCTAATTAGCGTGTTCAAAATAAGTTAATTTTCAGAGTGCCCAAATGCAACGTTTTGACATACTTAATAACACTTGCAGGCAATTTTTGATATAGAATTTTTCTTGTACCTCACGTAAATAACATAAATTCCGCTTGATCTATGCAGATCAAGCAAATAGGTTACTATGGCATACTTTAATCCGTAAATCTCTCAAAAATCGTTGCATTTAGTAATTTGCTTAGTAATAATAATTGTATAACGTATTATCCAAAACTGTCGTAAAGTTATCAGAAAATATTTTACTACTGAATGTTGATGTCTACTCCATCTATATTGCATTCTTGCAAAATAACTGACAAATTATTATTATTTTTCCCCCCTAATAACGTTTTTTTACCACTTTGAGACTGATGACTAAAATAGTTTCCATGTTACTGTAAAAATTAAAAAAATGCCTTTATCTTATTGACTGAGGGATTTTGATGACTCTTCGTATTTCGAACTCTCAAATGTACAGCTGCAGCGCTTACCTTTTATTTATGAAATACCTTTTACAATTGTTAAAAGTAATAATTTTTAATTCCTGTATGTGCTTCAGTTTATCATTTGATCGATACTCGTTTTTCTTCTTTGATGTTGTACAATCATTTGTAGGTCCTGCCTGCATTACAATGTTCTTCCATTCAGAGTTGCTCTCCTTTTGAAATTCCCAATTCTCATGGACCTAAGGTCTCTCTGAACATTCTCTAACCAACTTTCTTTTGCCGTCTGTTCTCCAATTACGTATTTTCTTAATTCATCAGTTCTCCTCCGTTCCTTGTAGATGTCCCAACCACGATATTTTTTGGGCTCTATGTACATTAACATGTTAGCCTTATCCATTAGAGTATCAAGTATGTAGTTCATTCTTATTCTGCAAGTTCCATCGTCATCTTGAACTGACGCGTATATCTTCCCAGGCAGTTTACTCCTAAATTTCTTGTTGTACGTACATATTCCGTATAAATTTTCATTAAGTTTAATTATTGTCATGACGAAGTAATTTCTATTAAAACTTATAAATTAGAGTAATATGCATATTTCTGTTCGATGAAAACGCTAATACGCATGTATATTTTCAGTTTCTTTACTAATATTGTTATATGTCTATTAAACTTCTGACACTTGTTAATCGAAATCAACATAAAAATTATTCACAGCAAATAAATTTGCGGCACTAGCAGTAAAATTTCATTTCTGTCATGTTTTATGGAATTTAATAGGATATGTAATAGTTTCTGCAATTTCATTTGCAAATAAATTCGCTTTATAACAAAATTTAACAACCTCGAATATCGACAGATATTAGCGTTAAAATTCAATGAATGTACATAAAATTAAGGCCTGAAAAAGAAAAAAACAGATTTTTAGTTGATTCACTAGAAGCATCTAAAAATTAATTTCTCTCTCTTTGAGATCCAATAACATGATCTAATTATTTTAAATATACTTACTTCAATCCCCTCCTGAAGTGAATAGCGACAAAGACAAACAAATAAAGCCGTGCAACACTTACTTGATTTAATTACTTATTTATTTTGAATATTATCAGCTAGCTCTAGCGTAGATGTTGTTTTAAATTTAGAAATTTTAAATTAGTTCATTTATTAAACTAAGTGCATAATTAACTGGTGCAATAGAGAGAGTAGCTAAAGACTTTTGATAAGTATAGAAAAGAATCTACTTGTTTTGCAATTTTGTAAAAGTGTAATTAGTAAATAGTTAAAGACAATTGTGTCACAAGATCTAGTACGATTGCTAAAGTTGTTTTGCACAGTGCCGTTTTACATTTAATGTACGACACCATGAATAAAAACCGATCGGTACCTCACTCACCTTGAAGACCTGCCTACAAAGGAAATTTTCTTTTACTGGAAGCAACCTGAAATAGACAAAAAAAACGTGGTATATTTAGACAGAAATACACTTTGCGCGCATTAAATTATAGACACAGAATTTTCGCAATTTTAAAAAACAAATGAATCCATTTCACCGCAGCCTTAATTTTCTGAATAATCTTTTCTGAATACTCATTCCTCTCACAATATAAATGTATAAATGTTATATAATATTTGGAACACTGTATGGAAACTTATACGTGAATTTTATTCATTTTAAAACTATCTCACCATATTAAATTGCAGCTACGTATTGATAACAACTTCCCTCATTATTTATCGCTGATCTGCAAATATCACATTTATTTTGTTGTCTGTCTAAAATTTTTGGGATTGTAGTTTTTATGTACTTTAACAAAAAAATTATGGTTTTTAAAATATTTTTTTTTATTTATTCATCAATATTTTGCCTAAAAATAAAAGTTATTTGTACTTATTAAAAGTACATCGAGAAGAAACAAAAACTATTTTGTCTACGCCAATTAGGAGTCGAGATATGATATTTCTTGTATTTTAATGATTTGATTGATTGATTTACCAGCGTGCGGTAGGTATTGTTGCCACTCCCAGGGTTATACAGCTCGGCCTGCTGCGTCCTCACTGGATTGGACTAAGGTCATACTTGTTGCCAGCAGCGAGAGCCACAAGGCGCATGGTAAAGGAATGTGGGATGAGAGGTATAGATATTTGTAAGATTCGTTACCGCATTATGTTGCGAGGAAGCGTTTAAGCTCCCTTTTTTGTGTTTTCGGTTCTAGACTTCTGCCTCTTCTAAGTCTTCTTGTGAAATATGTTGCCGCGTTGTGTCGTAATATTGAGTGTTTATCTCTCTATTTTTGTGTTGCTGCCTCTTCGAATCTTCTTTTTCTGAGTCTTCTGATTCCTCGGTTTTCGATTTTGATAGAGTATATGTCGTTGCGATTTCTTTGTGGTATTCATTTTTTGATGCTGATCCTCTCAGTTGTTGTTCTCCGCTGTAGTATGGTCTACCTATTTCTAACCTTTTTTTTTTTAATTGGCTTTCGTCCTAATAGTATTGATGTTTTATGTTGCTGTTTTCGTCTTGTTGTTTTTACGAGTAGCTGGACGATGTTCTTTTCTGCTCTTCTTAAAAACTTCTATTGGCGCTGAACACGAATAAGACCTTAGTTTTTCCCACGTCAGGTTTTTTTTAAACACCAAATAAGTCTGTTGGATCGTAATATTGCTTACCCAACTCATTTAAATCAGACAACTTTAAAACGTCAAACTAATAACATCGCGGTACTTCAGTAATGACCGCATAACTCAAAGAAATCGTGAAAGTCCATAACTCCTTAACCCTGGGAATTTTAATACTTAAGTAATCGGAAACTTTTGTATTTGGATATTTTCGTTTTTTAATTGTCTATCAATCTGCCAATCCAGATTTTCGATTTTTGTTCGTGATTTTTAAAAATTTTTGATGAAAATTGGAATTCTTTCAACAGTTTTGAAAAACAGGGACAAAAATCGAACATCTGGCTTGATAAATCGATAGGCAATTAAGAAACGAATATTTCAAAAAAAAACCTCTCCGATTGCATGAATGATTTGAAAAAAAAGTCACTTTTGAGCCACTGTGCGCCTCTGAGATATCGATCGATAGGGAAGCAGAAAAACGGCGTATCGACGTTTTCAAGATGGGCCTGAAGACTTTTACTGCGAATTCAATGGCTGCGAATAGCTTCATTCTCCACACGGAAAAAACTGCTATTGTATTTCAGATGACAGTCCTATGTTTGATGACCTTTCTTTTAAATTAATATTAATTAGCATTGATCTAAAACAGTGTTACCTAAACAATGAAATATCAAAATTTCTTTTAAGCACAAATCCTTAATTGAAAATCAATCATATTTAAATTTGCTTTAAAAAAGATAAATAATCACATGAATGCTAAAACCACTGTTAATAACGATCTGAAATATATAGTTATTTGAAAAATAATTAGCTTTATTGAAGTAAACCTCTCAAATTTATCCAATGGGTATTCAGCAATAGTTTATTTCTCTTTATTTTATAAAGAACGTCATCGATATAAAATATTGTCATTTGCTTAAATTATAATAACTAATGGGTATAATGTTTTATATTATCTAAGCTATCCATAATATTAATAAATGTAAATGTTGCTCCCTTCTTCTATTCAGTTTTTTGATTCCATGAGTCATCATTGGCCGTTTGACGGCTATGTACATACATTTGGTAAGGTCCCATGATAGTATATTTTTCTCAGTGAACGGTATGATTGTCTCAATGGCGGCTCGTCAGAGGAGGCAACATCAAGCCTCCTCTGCACAAAATATCACGAGCCGCCACTGGATTGTCCTTGTGACTCTGTATGCCATTTTGATTATTTCCTTTACCGTCTATCTCCGTTCCAGTTAGTTCGTCAGGTCTGTTCCTAGGTACTCCAATTTGTTCGTTGTTTTTATTAGGGAGTATTCAGCTATTTTGTGTTCCTCTCCGCTGGTCCAACTCTCTTTTGTTGACGGGTCTCGCTCCATTATTAGGCTTTTCTTGAAGTTTGTTTTCAGTCTAGATATGTCCTGTGGCGATTAGGAGATCATCGACGTATGTATGTGTTTTCTTAGAAAATACGATTTTTCTGAAAAAAGCCTGCACCACGCATACCTCCGTTGAAGTGTTGTGAGAATTCAGTTTTGACGTATATCAACAATGCCCCATTATTCATTTTGGGTTTAATTTGAACTAAATTTGTTTGAATACTTTTAATAACTATGAAAAACTTCACTTTACCTAAGAAAGTGTTATGACCATATTTTAAGAGTAATGCATCTGGTTATATAAACAAACTAAATGCCATAGTGACTTGAAATTTGCACTGCATATTTTCAAATATTTGAAACTATTTACTGAATATGTCACAATGTTTTTAATCACATACATTTTTGGAAAATGGTCGAGTTGTAGTTGTCCGACAGCACACCCAAACAGAAATGTCGCACACGGCTTACTCCAACAGTCTAGCATGGTCGAGCGCTCATTGAAACATTTTCATGGAGTAATTAAAACTTACTTCATCACCCTTCAACTTCGTCGTATCACGATGTCTTCTGTTTTGAACAATTGAATTTTAAAATAAACTAATTGTTTCAACAATACTGTGAAAATTTCAAACTGAAATTTTAATTTCTATATTTTCTTAATCGTTCTTTTAGTAATTAAAGTAAAAGTTGTTCTTCGCACTTTGTTTAAGTATTAAATTTTATTAAACCTCTTATATTGTCATGTCTAAATATATAATTCAATATATAATATTCAAAATATTATTTCTTTTTGTGTCATTGTATTTTCTCTACTAGCCAATTACGTAATATATATTTGTTGCCTAATTAATTCCCTAAATTAACCTAACACTAGAAAAGACACAAATGATATATCACAAGGACACTCTCTTCTCGTCCTCAAAACATATTTCATGGCAATGAATAAAACAACAGCCAAAAAGGTATTAAGGTATTTAGATATTAAATAAAGTGGCAGTGTAATATGTAATGCTTGCATAGGTTTACAGTTTTTTTCATTTGGCAATAAAAATTAAACTTTATAGAAAACGTTGAAATATTAAATGCTAATATTAAAACTAAAACTCTGACTTTGTTTGGAAACTTTATTACTGTTTGAGCTATAAAATTCACAATCTGTTATCTCAGTTAAAGCAACTAAAATTTGCAACTAATGAAGCTATAAACTCATTTTACTAAAAATTTTATAGTAACACGGCGACACAACTTTGTAACACAATTACATCGCAAGAAGAAAGCTGTTTGCAAATACAAATGTCGTGGTCTGAGTGTATGCATCGTCAGGAGGCATGAGTTGATTTTATTAGATCTAGTTTTATACATACATTTCATTTATTTACGCTCTCTGTAAGTGAAACTCTACTGGCATCAAGTCCGGTAATTTCGAAGCCCATTTCATTACTTTAGTAGTTCAGATTCATTTAGAAAAATGTTAATTAAACATATTTAAAGATCTAACCACAATACGATGGTAGAACCTCCAAGCATTCAAAATAATCAACGTTAAAAAAACACTCTGAACCCATTCTACAAATCAACTTCAGCCTTTAAAATGCCTAAATACCAATATTTACAATTCATTACTTGACATATTCAAGTCTCTTAGTGTCAGTACATTTAAAATTAAATATAGGGCACATTTAATCAATAATAGAGCGTCCCTCTCTTGATTTTGATACCTTATACTTTTTTCATGTTCCATATCATGTCACTGAAATGTGCAGATTATTGTTATTGTCTTGTGTTCAATAACACAGGTCTGCGAAAAAAAAAATCTGCTCCAAGGACTAAACCTATAATGCCTTAATTATTTTTGTGTGCTGAATCCGAATTTTCAATTTAAAAAATAGAAAATTTTTTAAATTGAAAATTCGGATTCAGCACACAAAAATACTTAAGGCGATAGGTTTAGTCCTTGGAGCAGATTTTTTTTTGTAGGCCTGTGTATTTGTTTGATTGAACATTGTATTGAGAGAGATTTGTGACTGTAAACAAGACACCTTAAAGTTGCAGGACCTTTTAAAATATCCTATAATAGTCAATTTAACTTACAAATCTTAAAATTACAAAAACAGATTATTTTAGTTACATGTAAAAACTCGATAAATTGTTATATCAAATAAGTGTATATTTCGGCTTCAACCTGGTAAAAATAGGTTAAATATGAAGTTCTAAAAAGGGCCCATAACTAACGTCTTCTTTATTTTTGTAAAACATCATGGCTGAAAGCAATGCAGTTCACTTATAAATACAGGTACCTGTCATACCATCCACGATAACTTTATATAAACTGGAGTAACTCTTTTAATTGACGTCGTTATGAAACTCTGTATGTAGGTCGCTATATATTCTTACACGATATATTCCTGAATGTGTTGTTATAAAACCTAAAGGTCTCTAAAAATAAATTACCGTTTGTTCCTTTTGACGCAGAATTCAACTAAAGAATATTTATCATAATCAGAGGTCGAGAATTTTATCTTTGTGACATCAAAATCAGGGTTGGCTGTAGGTCAGCGCGGAAAGATTTTTATGCAAGTATGACACAATGTATTTTACCTTGTACTTTTTTTAGGGAATTTCGTAATATCCAAAGTTAATATGGTCAGTTTATTACAAACACCCACTCGAAGAGGAGGTATTAGGGGATGTAACATTCTACTAACACACACACACATGTATTTTTCACTACCTTAAAGTAACACACATACATTTTTGTACACCGTCGACTCTGTATAACTTCACGCTAAGTTTGTAGCAGAGCTGGGTAATTCCTGGTGGAAAAGTAATTAGCAATTACAATTCCTTTTTTTTTGGTGTAATTGTAATTGTAATTAAGTACTTTTTTTTACTGAAGTAATTTGGAATTGTAATTGCAGGAAAATTGTTGAAGGAATTGTAATTTGTAATTATATTATTTGAACTATCTAATTACAAATTACTTTTATAAGTACAATTACTTTTTCCAATTACAATTACTTTCTCCAATTACAATTACTTTCTCCAATTACAATTACTTTTTCCAATTACAATTACTTTTTTCAATTACAATTACTTTAAGAACATGCGTATGTGGTTTAACAAACAAGAATGCATTAAAGCAGAATTTTACAGTTCCATAGTTTAAAATGAATCTGAAGAGTTCAAAAAAATTTACTGACTAAAAACGAGTTTTTGCCGTGGTCCGCTGCACATTTGTTTTTTATTCAATAAACTTTTAAAAGCTAAATGTGTTTACTGTTTATTTTTATCATTCTTATTATTATTAGGCATTGTTATTATAGTGGAGTCAATTTAGTAAATAAAATAGCGAGGTTGGGAAATTTTTAAGATGGATGCAGACCCGGCGGAAATTGTTCGTCATGGCGAGTATAACAAAATCCCAGAATCTTGCGCTGACGCAAAAGATGGCTTTATTAGGACGATCTTTCTATCAAATCTTGGGTGAAACCGTGTTTTATTGACCGAGAAGGGTTTTTTTTGGACATTTTAAACTGCAAATTTGAATTTGCAGTTTTATATATATACGAAAAAAATTGAAAAAATTAAATTTCGGCTATCTTGATCAGATCTCAACCGATTTGGCTGAAATTTGGAATGGAAATAGTCTTTATCACACAAAAATTATTTACCAGATTTCAGCCAAAAATATTAAATAGTTTGGCTGAAATTGCAGTTTCAGTCAAATTTTCTGAAATGTTCAAATAGAAATATCTCCGGACCTAAAAGACGGATCGAATTTTGCTTTATGGCAAAAGGTAGGTTATTTTATGTACTTTTACATGATATAAGTCAAGAACCACTTTTTTTTTACATTCGGTCGTTTTTTAGTCATTTGCATTTATATATATAATATATGTGTACTCAGTGACCATGTGTGCGCGCACTGGTATAAAGCAGAAAACAATTGTATGTATTATTTATAAAACTTTAAAAAATATATATGTTTTTATTTGTATAGTCGTGCCTACTGCTTTGACTAGGTATAGATAAATGTATATTATATTATATATGTGTGTGCGTGCGTGTATTTATTTCTGTATGTGAATGTGTTACAATTTTTATTATTTTTTTTTATTTTTACGTGACTCAGATAGCCGCTTCATGTATAATCGAAGGGTAACCGTAGTCTATCTTTTACTTTTCAAAACGAGTATTTTGATAGTATACCTCGCCTACCTTTTGCCACAAAGCAAATTTTGATCCAACTTTTAGGTCCGAAGATATTTCGATTTGAAAATTTCAGAAAATTTGACTTAAACTGCAATTTCAGTCAAACTATTTAACATTTTTGGCTGAAATTTGGTTAACAGTTTTTGTGTGATATAGACTACTTCCATTCCAAATTTCAGCCAAATCGGTTGAGATCTGATGAAGACAACCGAAATTTGATTTTCTCAGTTTTTTTTGTATATATATATATATGAATATCAGGAGGGGGGATGATCAGATATCTTCCCCAAATTTAAACTGAAGGTTCCTTTAATATTGAGAATAAAAGGATACCATTTTCTTTTCTTAACTAGTTGTTTAAGTGATCAAAAAAATTAAAACAACAAATTTGACCCTTAAAATGTCCAAAATACCCCTTTTCGGCATGGTTTCACCCATTTTTGGAAATTAAAATTACAAATAATTTCCGCAGGGACTGCATCCATCTTAAAAAATTTTACAATCCTTTCCTAAACCGACTCCACTATTAAGCTGCATTTTCTATATATTTATTTAATTTTTCCTGATTACTCTTAAGGTCAAACATTCTAATAACGATTCTAAAAAATATTACAACGCAATATTACACAACACTTTTAATTAAAATTTTTAACTTACCTTTTTCTCTGTTTGGGCACTATAATTTACTTTATCATAAAAGTAATTAGAAAAGTAATTGCTAATTCCTTTTTTAAAGACATGTACTTTGTAATTGTAATTAGTTCCTTTTTTAAAAAAGTAATTTGTAATTGTAATTATTTTTAAATTACAAGTAATTACCCAGCTCTGGTTTGTAGATACATACATACATACATACATATGGCTAGATTTGTACTGCTCGAATGGTCTACCCTTTCCCTTTATTAAATGTTGACGTAAATGCCCAGAACTGCAACAGTGTAGGTACAGGAAAGGGATTTTGTCAAAGCAATGGTTCACAATCTCGGTGGCATCGCCTAATTAAAGGAGATAATAAAAATGCATTAGTCAAAAGCATATGAAAGTACCGCCGTAGACTGGAATCTAATGTTGACATTCGGTCAGGGTTGAATGCTTTCAACACAGTAATTATAAAAGAATCAACTACGTCTTTAGGCAATTGTCAGTACGTTCCACAATTGTAATAGATTTCCGTAAAGTAGGTTACGTATTAACATTTTAAAATTAAATAAAATTAACTTTATCACGTTTGCGATGCATACGATACATGGTAGTTTTATGCCATTAATCCTTAACTTTGTTTGCTATGTGTGATTTAATATTATATAGAAATTTTTTTTTGGAAAAAAAATGTTTTATGTTGCCAGCAACTTATTGGGTTTTTATATTTAATTATTATGAAAATAAACATAATAAACACGCCACACATATTAAGCAGAACAGGAAAGTATGTGTTTGATTCAAAACTGTTTTTCTTATTTGCTAGATATTTTACATGTTTTTGTAAGAGCCATTACCGTTTCTGGGTTACATTTATTACCAAAAATACATTGTAGCTGGCAATAATGAATATTTCACCATTTTGTCGTTTTTCTGAATGTTTCAGTAGTTGTTTGAAATATAATGTTATATCTAAATCAGAGCCGTCTCTGGCGCCGAGATAAAATACCCGAGCCCTAGTTATAATATGTAAACCATTGGTTTAATACCCGAGGAGAAGTATGAAAATATAATACATTGTACCTCAATGACAAAAACTTACTTTGCCATCTCAGAAAGCTGTAGCCGTCCATCCTTGTTGGAATCAAAAACTTGTAGCTGTAAAATAAAACAAACATTACACATTAAGGTCGATGCGAAAAACTTTTTATACCCACCATTGTATCTGTGTATTCTATGAGTTTATCCTCGGAGACGTCATTTATTTTCTTGGCCTCTTTCAGCAAATCTCGCAGGAAGTTCTATAAAAAGGGGACGATTTGAAAAAGTTTTTAGTAGATAACAGTCAGTTTACCTTCAATTCGTCCGCTTCGATATAGCCACTTCCGTCGGTATCGTACTCCCTCCAGATCTGGAAATATGAAATTAAATGTTTTTGTGGAGAAATAGCGTTTAACAAGTAATTCTACAGGGTATAGCTAAATAACGACCAAAGTTCCTGTTATGTTCAAGATTTTGTTTTTTAAATCTGTAGTATTTCGTGATGGTATTTGAGACTGAGAATTACATAGCACTGCTCTAAATTACTAAACATAATAATAGAACAAAGTGTATTAATATGTTACCTAAAAACTAATAGTGGAGTTAAATTAAAAGTAAAAAATGTGAATTGTCTGGTCAGGGCAGTTTTTTTGTTTTAACGTGTTCAGTAGGGTGGGCCGAATTTTAACAATTTCGGAATTTCGATTTGGAATAGTGAGGGAAAGTTGCGTTTTGGCAATACAAAGAAAATGTTTATTTTCGATTTTTTTGTCAATTTTGTTTTTCCACCTTCTACCGAGGGTTAAAAAATTTGAAAATTTTGAAAAACTGAAACTTGCAAATTTGGCTTGGAATAGGGTGGAAAAGCTTCCTTTTGACAAAAGAAAGAAAATATTTATCTTTAATTTTTTCATCAATTTGCGTTTTACACCCTCTACAGGGGGTTAAAAAATTAAAAACAACGATACAATTCAGATTTCCGAGTTTACCAAAGAATAGCGTGAATTATATTCCGTATTTTTATACATTTGGCTTTATTATCCGTTACCAACCCTTAAAACTGATGCTTGTGGAGCAGCTCTTCGCTTTTTTAACATGTATTAGACCAATAATAAATATTAAAAAACTCAGAACTCACCGCGGGGAGGTGGCTGCTTAGCGAGTTCCATCCCACCCTCCCTCTTTCTAAACTCAAGTTATTTATTGGTTAAAGTCTTGTTTAGTTTGAAACTGTGGCATTGATCTTCGTGAATCTATATTTGCTTAATAAAACCATCCCTTTTATCTATGCCAACAACTGAACATGAAGCTTCCGTCACTAATTTTATATATCGTTCCACCGCTTGAGTGTGACATGGATATGACTCAAATTCTAAAATTTTCTCAGGATCATTTATGAAATGCTTGATATCTTCAGCGCTCATGCTTTGTAATATCGGAGGACAGGTAATCATTTTCCCGCCAGTTAATCAAATCGATGTAATCATCAGCGTCAAAATTAAGTTTTGGTATTGTAAAAATCCGAATATTATGTTGATTATCTTCATTAGCTTTTTTTTCTCACATTGATAATCCGTCTAAGAGCAAGTTCTCTAACGAACTGACGAGAATCGCATAAACATACACAACAAAATTTTCTCTGGATGTGCAAAATATGAGTGGATCACAGGGTCAATAATACTTTTTAATTTTTGGCTTAAATATCGGCTCACATTAATAGTTTGCAAAATATGCTTTGCTCCATGTTTAAATGATGAATTACCTGTCCTCCGATATTACAAAGCATGAGCGCTGAAGAAGCATTTCATAAATGATCCTGCTCCACAAGCATCATTTTTAAGGGTTGGTAACGGATAATAAAGCCAAATGTATAAAAATACGGAATATAATTCACGCTGTTCTTTGGTAAACTCGGAAATCTGAATTGTATTGTTGTTTTTAATTTTTTAACCCCCTGTAGAGGGTGGAAAACACAAATTGATGAAAAAATTAAAGATAGATATTTTCTTTCTTTTGTCAAAAGGAAGCTTTTCCACCCTATTCCAAGTCAAATTTGCAAATTTCAGTTTTTCAAAATTTTCAAATTTTTTAACCCTCGGTAGAGGGTGAAAAAACTAAATTGACAAAAAAATCGAAAATAAACATTTTGTTTGTATTGGCAAAACGCAACTTTCCCTCACTATTCCAAATCGAAATTCCAAAATTGTTAAAATTCGGCCCACCCTAGTGTTCAGGGAATCAACTTAAGTTCACAGTTCAGTTTTCCAGTTTCTGCGAGGTCGGCCTATTGTTTATTTAAACAATTTAATTTTTTAGACCGTGCTTTCCATCGATTTTCTTTGAATATCTCGAAATCTAAAAGTCCTATGGAAAACAACAGAAAGAAGGAAAATGTTCGTTATGAGCTGTATAAAAAAAGTACATAAACTATAATTCATTCCAGTTGTTATTGTTGTTCTTTCAAAACTAATGGATAGTATTCAATGGCATTTTGGAGAAATATAGCTCTTATAAAATACAATCACCACTTAAAATTTTAAATCAAAATGATTACTAAAACGGCTCAAATATACAATTGTTGCTAAAATTTTATACTCTTGTGAAAAACCATCAAAACCAATAAATGTGAACGATGGCTCAAATTGTAGCTTTTTATAAGATCACGGAAAGAGATTTTTTTTTCAAAATTTAAACACTTCTTATTGCAGTTGTTTATAATTTTAGAAATTCTGGGTATAAACAAATTCTAATAACTGAAATCAAAAACAGTCAAGGAGTTAATAACAGTGGATTAAAAAAACCAACTTAAAAAAAATAATGCTCTACTTGCATTTGGAGCTGAGATACAGGTCTCGCAACGTAGCTTGATACTTGAGAGATGAATGCGCAGTAGACTTTAAGGGCCCCATTCACATTGAGATCTGTATCGCTACATGTTACAAGTATCGGTATCATGATACAAATATCTATGTGTATTTGATTGTTTCAGTATCGTTGTATCGGTATCAGCTGGTATCGCAGTCTGTTTCACTGTCGAGAAACTTCGATACCGTGCACCTGAGACTGAGACTTGGTTGACAAGTGCAAAGAAAGATATCCCAATGCGGACCGCAATTTTGTTATAAAAAAAAATTCATAGTTTACGACGCCTTTCTTTTTTTAAATATTTTGACAGTACTATTGCAACTGCTATAATTACCGGTTGGGGAGGTAACATTTCAGATGCGCGTATTGAACTGAACTGATGTTTCATGATTCCGTCTCAATATGTATGGCAAACTTGATACTTGATACAAATCTCAGATACACGTATTGATATTTGTATCAATACATGTAGCGATACAGATCTCAATGTGAATGGGGCCCTTTATGTGAGATAGTGGCAGCACCGAGTGTACTTCTTCGGTACACAGCGGTATCCATCTCATGTCCTCTATTGCGCATTTCGGGTATCAAGCTACGTTGCGAGACCTGTACGTTAGTTTTTATGTTTAGGTGACTTATAAATTATCAAATCGATATTTCTTATTGAAATTTGGACTGGTAACTCTCCAATGTCTATTATTTTGTGTCTGCTACTTGAAAATAATCCAAAGCTACAATAGGGTTTTCCCACTAATTTTATTTTAACATTTTATGCCGTGAAAATGATATATTGATACATTCTATTAATTTACAACAATTTACTTTTCTAATAAGAATTACTTCTAAGAAAATATCGTTAAAACAACTTGCTGATAATTTCAGGGCTTTTTAAAACGGGCATTTAAACGCGCCAGAATGACGTATCTGCCCGGAAAACCAATGAGATTATGGATATAATTAGTTAATATTAGGTTCTAACTGTGTGTTAAAGGAAGCTTTCCTCTAAAACTCCTCAGAATTTCCTCTTTTATTGTTTGTACTGTGATTGATCTAAAGCAGTGGACTTGTAAATATTGGCCAATCAAAATCCAGATAAATACCACACAAGTAATTCGTAAAAGCGTCGGACGTTGATATTTTGTAGTTTAGGCTTAATCTTCACCCGCTTCTGCATTGACAGATCACATCAGATGATTAACCTAAAACTTTATTTATATTTTGATGTTTGGATTGTTTGGAGTGAAAATATTTTATCAGTTTCTGGTTTATGTTTTATTAATTCTACGATCAAAATGAGTAAAGTGGAAGAGGGATATGTTAAAGGTGTTGCTAATAATTTACCTAAAGTAGATTTTGAATGGTGAATAATTTAAATCTTTTCCCAGATGAAATATTTGTTTAGATTTTACAGCAGAAAACCACTTTTTTCGTCTTTCAATATCGAGTGGTACTGTCAAAAATAATATTGAGGGAGCATTTTCACTAATATTATTACACAAAGGGATAAAACAAGCTATTTTAGGCATTTTGATAATCCATTACAACTCATAATAATTAAAAAGTGCTGTCAATAAATAGAGGTTGTTTTATATTTTTCACGGCTATCTTATGCCGACTTTTTATTGGATTTCAGAGCGTTGACGTCACAATTTATGGCTGTTTAAAATGAACTCAATATTTTTCAAACTTTAAGTTTTTTTTCGTTACTATTAGTAAAATTAAAAAGATAATAAATATGACATAAATCATTTTTTTACGTGAATTAAGTATTTCAGCAATAATTTTTTTTTCTGGGAAAACCCTATTGTTAAAAGATACTGTATGTGGGGCCGAAAGTGGGGCCTTTAGCGATTTTGTTAGAGATCCGAAAATTACCAAATATGTCTAAATGTTATATTATGTTTTTACAAACTGGACTTTAGTTGCTAGATAGCCCAGTGAATAAGGCGACTAGCAATGTTTATTCAGGACGCGGACGTCTCGGGTTCAAATCCTGCACGCGAAATATATTTTTTTATTGTATCAGTAATATTTGAAAGTTTTACAAAGCTGTATACATGACCATAATTGAAAATGTGCATTGTGTTCTCAAAGCCGCTTTATTCGATGTTACTTTAACAATTTTAGCTTTGCAAATAGCAGAAACAAAATAATAAGCATTGGAGAATAACCAGCCCAAATTTCAAGAAGAAATATCGATTTGTTTATTTATAAGTGACCTAAATGTAAAAACTAACGTATCTTAGCTCTAAACGCAAGTAGAGCATTATTTTTTTTTAAAAGTTGGCTCTTTTAATCTACTTTCATTACTCGATTACCGTTTTTAATTTCATAAAAAAACCAGAGAATTAGTTGAATTTGCTTATAACTAAAATTTCGAAAACTATAAGCAACTGCAATAAAACGGATTTAAATTTTGAAAAAAAAAAGAAATGTTTTTCTCCGCGACCTTAAAGTACTATAGAATGCTACAATTTGAGCCATCGTACACGTTTCTTGGTCTTGATGGCAGGATTTCACAGGCAAAGTTTTAGAAACAATTGTATATTTGAGCCGTTTTAGTAATCATTTTGATTTGAAAGGGGGGGTATCGATAAGCTAAGAAAATTGACCCCAATATTTGACAAAAAATTTAACTATATTTTTTTTATATTTCTCATTATTTTAGTAAAATACAGGACACTAACTTAACGCTACAATAAATTAAAAGTAAAAATGACTACGTTTTCTTCACGAGAAAAATCGACAAACTGAGGACAAAATAGCTTTCTTTGGCTTTCTTTTTTTTTTTTACTATATCGAGTTTTTTTAGACGAGCGCATTTTTTTAGCATGGTGATTTTTTTTACTTGTTCTTTAGACGTCAACAAATATAAAAATACAAAAATTAAACTGCTAAAAAATGCGCTCATGTTTAAAAAAACTCGATATAGTAGAAAAAGCCATTTCGACCTCAGTTTGTCGATTTTTCTCGTGAAGAAAACGTAGTTATTTTTACTTTTAACTTATTGTAGCGTTAAGTTAGTGTCCCGTATTTTACTAAAATAATGAGAAATATAAAAAAAATATAGTTAAATTTTTTGTCATATTGTAGTCAATTTTCTTAGCTTATCCTTTTAAGTGGTGATTGTACTTTATAAGAGCTACATTTTTCCAAAATTTCATTGAATATTAGATTATTTTTGAAAGAACAGTGATTTGCGTAAAGACGCATAATTCAGTGACGTAGCCAGGATTTTTATTCGGGGGGGTCCGAAATTTTTTTTGTAAGTATATTATGTAGGTATTGTTATGTAGCTTTCGCACAATTCTTATGTAAATTTGCGTACAGTCAAATTGCTTGAGTTTTTAATATGTTGTAGATTTCGATTTTCTGATCAAAACCTCTCATGGGCCCAACTCGATCCTATGTCTAGTTTCTGAGATACTACTGCTCAAGAAATGTACAAGAATGACCTTTTGTACAATTTAAATAATTCCGAATTCATGATTTTTTTCATACATTTTATATTGTGGTGCGTGATTCGTTCTAATAGCCCTTTATAATATTTTGCACTAAAAGCATTTGTTGTTTTACTTAATAAAAAGAGCGTAGAAAAAATTAAAGTTTGAAAAATGTTGGCGAAGGCGCCGGGAAATCTGTAGAAAAATAACAAGTGAAAATAATATTTGGTCATATTGGCTAAAACATTTTTTACATAAAGTAAGTAAGTAAGTGTCTTCCTGATCAAAAAACTTTAATTGAAAAACTTTCGGAAATTGCTTCTTTGACCTCTAACAACAAACACCCCAACAATAAATTAAAAGTTCGACAAGATATACAGAATTTTACAAGAATTTACTTATAGTTGTATCTCGAATACTAGACGAGACTAGACTATATAGATCGAGATGGGTCCATGAGGGTTTTTGATCAGAAATAAGTCATATACATATACAACATATTAAAAATTCAGCCAATTTGACTGTTGTAGGTACGCCAATTTGCATAAGAATTGTGGAGTCCTTTAGTTGAACTATTCAACAACTTATATTCCAAGTAACTGATGGCGACTATGCGCAATGTAACGTGGATTTCGCTTGGCTAGTAATAAAAATAAATCGAATTTACTCATGATTCCACAAGGTTTTATACATTTGACTGAATTAAGGCTCCGCCCTGTCAATATTGCGGCAAGAAATTACGATTTGCGACGGGACTGGTTGCATGGAATGAAGATTTGTAATTGGTCAAAAAAAAATTTTGACTAAAACCGAAAATAAAATCAATATAATAATTTTATATAAATATCATGTCTATCAATTATACAAATGTCAATAAATTTCGGGGGGGGTCCGGACTCCCAGTACCCCCGCCCCTGGCTACGTCACTGGCATAATTGTGCATGTTTCTTCTTTTTAAATAATAACAACAATTAGAATGAATTATAGTTTATTTACTTTTATTGTACAGCTCAAAACCAGCATTTTCCTTCTTTTTATTGTTTTCCATAGGACATATAGATTTCGAGATATTCAAAGAAAACCGATGGAAAACGCGGTCTAAAAAATTAAATAAACAATAGGCAGACCTCGCAGAAACTGCAAAACTGAGCTGTGAACTTAAGCTGACCCCCTTAACAGGTTAAAACAGAAAAACTGCCCTGACCAGACAATTCACATTAAAATTTGACTCTACTATAATAATGAGAATACAATTTTATATTGGCGATAAGTTTTCGCATTCATCCTCGCGGATGCTGGTACGTTATATTCTGACTGAATTCTATCAAACTCTACCAGTAGTGGGACGGCGTGGTTTTGTTCAGAATTACTATTAATGATTTATTAATTTGAAGAGATTTATTAAAAATAACAATCATGATTACCCTTTAACCAGAAGACTGCTAGAAAATTTGTTTGGCAGTGTGGAAAATGGAAACTGCATTAATTTTACTTCTATCAATTTCAGACAATTTTCAAGAAACTATACGTGTTAAAACAAATTATTTCTGATACTGAGAATTGTAAGAAAGACAGCTATAATATGTTATTAAAATTAAGTGATGTGGCTAAAGAATCTCGGAACGAAATCGAAAGTGGATGAAATTCAAATTATGCAATAAAACACTGTTGGTTATGCAGAATATCAAACAAGTTATATTCACAAGATATATTTATTGTCTTTTAACCGAAAAATGTTTTTCAGTTCACAGCTGTGAAATCTGGTAGAAATATGTAAATAAGCACCAAGAATTGGATGATTCTTCTCTTTCTTGTTCCAAGGCATGTGTAAATACAAATTTGGATACTTTGGCAATTTAAATATGACCAATGATGTTTTTATGCATTATATTGGTTGCTTACAGGTGCTATTTGAAGAAGTCATTTAAAGAAATATTACAATTAAACATTTCACAAACTTGTTCCTAATAGTCAGTTACAAAAATGCACATGATTTTATGAAATTTAGCCAGAGTGTACTAATAAATGACAGTTTCGGTGCATAAATGCAAGTGAGGTATTTATGGATGCTGATTGAGAATTTGAACTTATAGAAGGAAAATTGTGAAAAATCCTCGGAAAATATTGGTAAAATTTTATGATTTCCTATAACCATAAGCATCCAACGTGTCAAAATATTCGTTTCTGTGATCGCTGATGACGAATTTGAGGTCGAAATGTCGGAAAAACTGAATATTTTTCGCAAAATTTTGGAAAATGCTAAAAGTAGAAAATATTAGATCTTAGCTGTTTCTTTCGAAAACTACTCGATTAAATGTTAAGAAATTTTGTATAGGGGTGTGGGAAATGTGGGAAATGTTTTTGTTATATTTGAGTGACGTGGGCTTCTATAATGTGAATATTAGAAGAAAAACAACTGTTGATCTCGCATCGATACCACCTGCAATAGACAGCTTTTAAAAGCATCTCAAAAGAGTATAATATTATTAAGTGTAGTCCTGGATTAGCTTAAGATTCTTAATTCAAAATTGGGGCTGGAAGCTTGTTGACAATGAATTGCATCCTGTCAAAATGAACGATCCACCGGTAATATAACTGCATGTTCATGTAAAACAGGACGCTTGTGGATGTCGAAAATTCGGGCTGACATGCACAGTAGCTTGCTCAGGATGCAATGGTATGAATTGTTCAAAAATTCACTTATCAGTCGAAAATAAAAACGAAGAAAATCAGGATTTGAATAACAGTACTATGAATACCAGTTCCATAGAAGAATGAGAGAATCATTTATTACAACAAATGGAAATTGACTCTGAGTGATTTCTGTTAAATATTATTTTTTAATATAATTCATGTTTACCAAAATATTGATATATTGGTCAAATTTAATAAAATTGTTTGTTCTTACCTTGTAATTTGCCTACTTTTGCAATTTAAAAAAAATCATAATACGTATGACAACCACGTTAATTGAAAATAAAAAAATCTTCCAGGATTTTCCGTCAATTTTTCCTGTGCAAGTTCCATCCAGATAGCCCAGTATCGTAGTTTACTGGTACCCTCACTATGCTCAGGATTTTCCAACATCCGCGATAGTTTTTCTAATTTCAGACAGAAAATTTAAGTCCAGTGATCCTTGGAATACCTCTATACAAAACTTATTAACATTTAATCGAGTAGTTTGCGAAAAAACGGCTAAGATCTAATATTTTATACTTTTAGCATTTTCCAACATTTTCCGAAAAATATCAATTTTTTTCCGTCATTTTGACCTCAAATTCGTCTTCTACGATCACACAAATGTATATTCTGACACGTTCGACGCTTATACATTATGGTGACAGGAAATTATAAAAACTTACCAGGATTTTCCGAGAATTTTCCACAATTTTCCTTCAAATTCTTAGTGAGCATCCATAAAAACCTCTTACATGCTATAGCACTTGCATTTATAGACCGAAAACCGAAACTGTCATTTATTGATACACTGGCTAGATTTTTCCGAATTTTCCGATAAAAATGAGGGTTTTCCTTATTTCGAATTCGTGTTCTCCGCATACTAAATTTCATAATATTTCATGAAAAACAACCCGAGATATCCAATTCATTATATAACTAACTATCGATACAAATTTTGTATTTATTGTTTATTAATAATTAAAAAAACATTTCCTACCCCTCGGACCGAGTGCATTATGTTACATAAGCCACACCTAACACAGTGCAAAAAGAATTATAGAGAAAGCATCATTATCAAACAAATGGTTAATGGCTTCCTTCAGGGACTGGGCTATGTGTAATAGTCTTATAAATTAAGACGTTTATTATTATTATTGATCTAAAATATTGGAAGAAACAATAAAACAATCTAAAACTTACCTTCATAAATTCGACGCTGGACTCCAATGGATTGTCAAATCGGAAAAGCAGCAAAAAGTTCTCCTCCATTGGCAGCAGTTGAGCAAGCTAGAAATTTAAGATAAGAAAATTTATATATCGTATGGATCATTTCACAAAAGAATAAATCCAATATTTCCTCTCGTCTTTGCTGTCTAATAAATCAAGGAGATTGCTAAACTGTTGATTCAGCTTGAACATTTTTCTTTATGTCTTATTTGTGGAAATATATTTCATGCATTTATAATGCACAAGACGATATGACAAGTTAATCAGTTTAATTGTCTATTGATATTAGAAAAATTAGTACATTTTACAATTAATAAAATTTTTCAAAACCTAAATTATTTGGCTAATCAAATTATTTTTTTGAAAAATGTTTGCAGGGACAAAATACTGAAGATACTCATATTGGTGAGTTAACATGGACCAAACGACATTTTTGGTAAATAACTTAAAAATATATAAATTTCGGGAAATAAGTCCAATCACTGGGGGATTTTGCCCTGCAAACGTGGATAATGATTTTGATATATATTGTTTAAGTCGAGGCTCTGGTGAAAAATACAAATTCTAGACAAAGTTGAAGAGGACAAAATTTCCTAAATTTTTTGAATAAGATTTTTATTGTAAGTATGTAACGAGATACAGCGGCAGAAAGATGGATTTAAGAAATTTTTTTATATATATAATGTACGTCTACAACATAACGTATTTTATATTATTTATATTATTAGAATAAATATAAATATACATTAACGAAATTCGTAATTGTTATAAGAAATGTAACGTCAAATTGTTTGCAGATGATATCAATGTTATATATGAAAGGTAAAGTAGAACATATTGAAATTAAATTAAATGAACATTTAAAAAATTCATATAAATTGAAATGTGATAATAATAAAACGTTATTTGTTTATAGATAATTTACAAAGAAAAACGGAGTTTGACGATTTTTTGAAAAAAAAAAAATCGGTAAAATTCATTTTCCCACCGCTGTATCTCGTTACATATTATAGACTTATATAAAAATACAAAATATGTAGGAAGTTTTGTTCTCTTCAACTTTGCCTCGAACATTTTTCTCGTAGGATCGAGCGTTGCCGAATTGTTTTGAAAAGCAATTTTTTGCACCTTTTAATTAAGATGGCTGCTCGCGCCTCCCCACTCCAGATTGAAAACTTGTATTTTTCATCAGGACCTCGACCTAAATAACATATATCAAAATCATTACTACTTTACCTTTTGTAAGGCAAAGGCTATTTTTTGTCCCTACTCACTGAATTAATAGCTTCTTAACGAATCGTTAAGAATAATAATAAATATTGTGAATTTATTTTTTTAGCTTGACAATAGTGATTCTTGCGTGTAATATACGATTTTTTTATTTAAGGTAAAAGGTATTTTGTAACACTATTTTGAAAAATTTGTATTTTTCATATTGTAAAGTTCCAATTATTTTGTAATTACCTTTTTATAAGCCATTGAAAGCTGTGTTTGACTTGTCCCTATACATTCCAGACAGCCTTGGCTTTGAAATTGGGAGTTGTATACTTATGTGGTGTGTTTATGTTATGTTTATATCATTATATTATTACTTCCACGTCAAGTGCAAAAAAATTGAAAATTTTTATGGTTCAAATAAGCTCTGTCTGTAATTTTTTTGTGCGCACGATTATTCTGGAACTATTTAAGATATTGACTTGAAATTTGGTACACATATGTATTTTAATGAGATATGGTACTAAATTATATTTTAATCTTGTTTCGTTGAAGGATTGAGGGTAAACGGGGGTAAATCGATAAATCAAGCAAGTAAGAGTCCATAAAATTGATATTGGTTATTAAAGTGGATGAAAAAAATAAAATCGTGGTTTAATGTGTGTATAAGAACCAAGGCCCCACACTCCCACAAGAAGTTTAAAAATTAAGTTACGGTTGTTTTTAGTTTTTTTTTTTTTTTTAACTGTTTAACGTCGGCCTATTTCCGCTACCAGGGCCTATCACCGACGCCAGGAGACGAGCTACCCCCAACCTGGAAATTTTGCCGAACCTCTTTCCTTAAGAAGAGTAGGGATCTTTTACTTGCCTAACATTTAATAGACAAGGGACCGCCTGCTTTACATCCCCTCCGAAGGATGGTATATCCACTACGTAATCCTCGTCTGAAATTACGTAACTTCCGAGTATACACTGATATACAAGCCTCTAGAAGATGGGACGAGAACGCTGTATTTCCCAAGATGGGAGCCCATCCAAGTACTAACCGCGCTTGACGTTGCTTCAACGGATTGTTTTTAGTTAAGCAGAGGGTATTTATACTCTGAGAGTTGAGTTGGAATAAGTGCTATGAATGACTGTAATGTACAGTGCATAGTTTTGATTTCCCGAATTATTAACTTTGTGACGAATTACTACCGTAATACATTTTTGCTTTTCTGCAACAAAAGCGTGTACCTTTGTCATTTGTGCCGATACATGAAATAATCATTATTTTACCTCCTGGGTAGACGTTTCTATTCCGCAGGCGCAGTGATAATTATTTTGTAACTACCTGATACATTTTTAAGCCATTGAATGCTCTGGTTAACTTAACTCTGCATGCGATCGATATATTACAAATAAAAGTAGGAAAATTGAAATGGTTACAGATATAAGCAAAGCTCATCTTATTTAACACTATATATACTACATTATTATAATAATTTACACGAGTTATATTAACTTTGGGTAACTTAGCTAGAGAAAAAACTATGCATCAAATTTAAAAGCACGAGTGGTCCTACTTGCGGAAAATATTTCATGAAACAAAACATGACATATCGTAACGATGAATTTCCTTTTAAAGTTATTAACCAATAGTTTTCAAAGATTAATAATCAGGTAGTACATAGTAACAAGGGTAAATCAGATTCATCGTTACAAACAAACTATTCCTCCGCATCTATAGTAAGTTGGTAATTAAGAAAATGTTATGGACCTAGCAACCATTTACTAAAAAGGGCTGCTGGAGCTCATATATTCATTCCCCCTCGCGGGGATCAAACAAGGTTTATAACCTTAAAATTTTTAATACGAATTCAGAGAGACAATACTAACTAGATAGTGTGTAATTCTGAAGCTCAAAGGAGAGATCTGTCCTAATCTGAGTACGCAATGTTGGCTTACTATTGAAAACTGTCCGATATAAGTCTAGAGAAAATTGGGGGCGAGCGTAGAGGCGACTTCAATGTGAATATCAGTCGATATTCCGTTGAAGCAACGTCGAGCGCGGTTACTACTTGGATGGGTGACCCATCTTGGGAAATACAGCGCTCTCGTCCCACCCTCTAGCGGCTTGTATATCAGTGCATACGCGGAAGCAACGTAATTTCAGATGAGCATTACGTAGTGGATATACCACCTTCGGAGGGGATGTAAAGCAGGCGGTCCCTTGTCTATAAAATGTTAGGCATGTAAAAGATCCCTACTCTTCTTAAGGGAAGAGGTTCGGTAAAATTTCCAGGTTGGGGGGTAGCTCGTCTCCTGGCGTCGGTGATAGGCCCTGGTAGCGGAAATAGGCCGACGTTAAATATTTAAAAAAAAAAAAGTCTAGAGAATGAGAACTGTCCTATTCTGCGATTGCGTAAAGAATTACTACTATCATATGTTGGCATGTTTGTTGAATCCCGTCATTGACTTTTGAAATATTATGAATTTAATTAATTGCCTAGCGTCGCGTTAATTAAATATCATACTGACACGTGTTACGTCAATTAAATGTCGGATTGACAGATGTCGAATTAGTTAATTGTTGAAGTGACAGATGTTAAATCGATTAATTTTTGCAGTTGCCGAATAATTGTCTAAGAGATAAACGTCATAATAATTAAATATTAAAGTGTCAATTGACGTAACGACTGTCATATCGATTTCTTCGATCTTAACCTGAATAGTTTCTTTTCACGAACTGTCTATAAATATTCACTTGATATAGTAAAGGTTGCCAGGTTTATTTAAAGTCAGGTTCTATATTGCTTCCTTTATACATTACTGTAATTCTATAACATTGATTTATATTTGTAAATAATTTTGGGTAACGTTTCTTCATAATGAATCCTGAATAAATCCTGTTAGATTGAAATTATTCTCCTTGATGTTTATTGAACCCTGGAATTACTCCACTGTTTACTATATTTACTGTTTACTATCTGAGCATAATAGTTCTAAACTATTGTAAACTTTAATCGCAACGTTACAATATGTATAAATTTTTCGTCTTGGTACTGCCAAAAGATGGTTTAGGTTAGTTTATTACTAATAATGACATTTGATTGGTACAATGTTGTTAAAGAAACGGGCATTAATTGGCTATCACGTTAATAAGTGAAATAATCAGTGTAAATATAAATCTAAACTACTATGTGTGGATAACGAAATCGTTATCCACACATAGATAATAATTTTACCACCAGGCGATAAATCATTAAACTTTTCGATATATAACATTTCACGGTTAATTAAACTTTAGCGTAAGGTAAGTAATGACAAAACATAAAGCGAGGACTACAAAGGGTGGATTGGAGCTGAATACAAACCTCTCGAATATCAATTTTCCCATCTTGGTTGTCATCATAAGCTTCCATAAAACAAGCTTTCAGTTCCACCAGCATATCGTCTGAAACCGCCTGAAACAAAATAAATGACATAACAGGAATATAAAATATACGTGTGGGTGGTTCACGTCAAGACGAATAATATATCAATATGTGTGTAAATAGGGACAACTGATGTCGGAGATTTTGTCACATATAAAAACCTGAAAAGAAACTCGACAAAGAACTTTAATTCTCTAAATTGTGGTGTAAGCGCTGTGTTGATTTTACATTTTTATTTTTTGTTTTCTATGAGAGGGCATTTAGTTCCTTTTACGAAAATTTATAATTAGGATTGAGATGAACGGTTGATGTCTTGGGGAAAATCAAATGGTAAATTGCGGAGAAGACGCACCCCAAAACATTGGTGTTATGCGAGAAGTATTTGATGAGGTCATACATTTAATAGACAATCACGACTGATGGTATGATGACATTCTTAATGAGGAAAAGATAAGGCAACATTATTTCAGTTACAACTGTGTGTACGTTTTTGTATTCTGGATACCGTGTGGCCACGGATGGAGTCCGGAAGAGGAAAAATTTTTAATTCTTGATTTTACGAAAAAAAGTAATTTTAGATGAAAAAGTCTGCTTCACCGGAAACTCTCATTCCGGTTAACAGATCTTTGCCAGCTCTATAGGGTTAGCCAAAAAACTTGATTTGATTATGGATAATTTCCAAATAATTTGAAAACATTGGCGGTATCCCGAGAAGATTATAGAGAGTTTTTGGAATTAGCTTCATAGTATTGGAAGAAGTTTCTTCGCGAAGTTCGTGCTCCATAAGCGATGCATTATCCCCCATGGATGACAAAAGGCATTTATTTAAACTTTAAAGATTTCTGTTTCGAAGTGAATTCCATGTAATGGCTTCAGAACGAAAAAATATTTCAGATACTTCCATTTCTATTATTAAAATTTACTCAGAGGCTTGGTTCTTAGCACCACTGGCCCTATACCAAGATTTGTGGTGTTTAAAGAAACTTCATGAATATAACTCCACGGATCCGGGGATGTCGCGAGCAACAGTCAACAAATTTAAAAGTCACTTATGGTACCTTGCTCCAGAGACAGTTGCCTTATCTTTCTTTGACTCAAGATTGTCGTAAGAAACAAAAATTAAACGAATGGAAGCTTTGGCGAAGCAATCCAGTGAAGATGAAGACAGAAGTAACAACGCACACAGCAACGGTTTCAGCTGGGTTCTGATGTAACAACATTTTTGATGGATGGTAACCTAGAAGATTTTGTTTTTATGACAACTAGACAACTAGATAACTAGAATTTTTTTTACGAGGTTTCATTTAGATCAACAATTCGTCTCTATGGAGTACAAACAAAAGTTACTTGAAATGTGATTTTGTGAAAAAACTGAAAGTCGTCAATGATGTGGAAGAACAGGGTGTTAAATTATTCAGCGATTATAATATAGTACAGTACCTAGAGGTAAAAAATATGCAAAACTTAGGAATAATGTCATATTGAACGGATTTCGTTCATTTTTGGCAGTATAATAGTAAATACTTCACAGAAAAGTTTCTATATTGTGCGGCGGCTTGCCAATTTATAGACGGTGGATGCCACCCCTCTCAGGGGGTGGCACTTAAAAAAATATATATTTATTGGAGCTGAAGTAGAATCAAATTTTAAGAAGAAAAGGTTTTATGCAATTTTTCACATAAATTGATAATTTCTAAGTTATAACGACTTCAAAATTGCGATTTTAGCTTAAAAAAAGGTATTTCCAAACGGCTTTCGTCAAGTATCTCGAAAAGTATTACTTTATCGAAAAAATGTTAGAGACCAATTACAAAAATTACAAACTGGGAATTAATTATATATTTTGTTTATTGATGTAGGATTAATAATTTCGGAGATATTTAAGTTTACATTTGGCATCCAAGAGTTCATATGATAATTATTTAGAGGGAGAGTTAAATATCTCAGAAACTGTGACACCTACGTCAAGGATGCTAATAGGTAGAATAATAGGTTATTAATTAAGCTTTCAACTGTTTTTTTATTTGTTTCTGTAGCATAAAAAATAAAGAAGTTATGACCAAAGCAATGTGCATCTACACATTTTTTTAATAACAACGTCGCCATTTTGTTACTGTAATTAGCCAGTAATTGAAAAAAAAAAAGAGGAATTTCAAACATTGTTCCTCATTAACATATAGCATGATGTAGATGCTCAAATTTTTTTGTTTGTATACAGCACTTGCTTTAGAAAAAAAATACAGTTTAAACTATAAAGGTATTTTCGATAAAACGTAATGATTTTTTCCTTTTCCAAATATCTCGACAAATATTAGTTTTATTGAAAAATGGGTAGAGACCAAAAATAAAGCTCATAAACTGACAATGAATTTCGCTTGTTTATTTATTTACATAGATTTAAAAGTTTACAAATGGCGTCCGAACGTTTATAAGACGAAAAATGCAGTTTAAATGTTAAATATCTCAGAAACTGTGTCACCTACGTCACGCATGCTAAGAAGTGAAATTAAAGACAATTAATTGCGCTTTCAAACTATTTTTACTCGTTCCTGTAGCATAAGAAATAAAGAAATTATGACGGAAAAATATGCTTATTTATATTTTTTTAAATAAAAACGTCGCCATTTTGTTACTCTAATTAGCCAGTAATTTAAAAAAATTATCTCAAATACAGTTTTTCGTTAAGATGTAGCATTACCTAGATGCTCAATTTTTTTTGCTCATTTAAAGCACTTGCTTTAGAAAAAAATGCATTTTAAACTTTAAAGGTAATTTCGAAACACTTGGATACCAAATATAAACTTAAATATCTCCGAAATTATTAATAATACATCAATAAACAAAAAAATATAATTAATTCCTAGTTTGTACTTTCTGTATTTGGTCTCTAACATTTTTTCGATAAAGTAATACTTTTCGAGATACTTGACGAAAGCCGTTTGGAAATACCTTTTTTTAAGCTAAAATCGCAATTTGGAAGTCGTTATAATTTAAAAACTATCAATTTATGTGAAAATGTGCATAGAACCTTTTCTTCTTAAAATTTGATTCTATTTCAGCTCCAATAAATATATATATTTTTTAAGTGCCACCCCCTGAGAAAGGGTGGCATCCACCCCCTATAAATCAGCAAGTCCCCGCACAATATAGAAACTTTTCTGTGAAGCATTTACTATTATACTGCCAAAAAAGAAGGAAATCCATTCAATATGACATTATTCCGAAGTTAAAACCCCAGTTACTGTACTAATAGTTTATTGACAGAATGGTGCGGGAGCTAAGTGGCTTTTTCGGACACTCATCGTTACATTTTCTATGCGCTGATTAATTCTATCGAACTTAAATAACGACAAAATAGACTTCTGGCATATGTTAGCCCGTCGAGTTGGCCATGGTTCAAGATATAAAAATCAGTGAAATTATATCATAGTTACAAAGCCATTTTTTTTGTGTATACACATTTTATGTTTAGAATGAATAAAATAAGATCGCCAGAAAGTGTGGGCCATCAAGGGCGCAACCAGAAAGGTCAAAGAGGTAAAAAAACGGAGTTATATAACATCATCGTTACAAACTATTTTAAGTTTGAGCATGTTTATTTAAATGTTTTGAACACAGAAAAAAATTCCCAGAAAGAAACTCCCGTCAGTAAGGCTAGCCAGAAAGAAAATGTTTAGGCTTTTTGAAGAAAATTGAATTTTTTTTCGCATATTTCATCTCAGAACTTTAAACTCATCGTTACAAGTTCTGGCTCCTTTTTAAAAGGTAAATATAAGCTCCTTCAACAATAGAATAGCCTCCCCGTAAAGTTCTTAGTGTCAACAAAAGTACCATAGGCTCTTAAATATACAGGAATTGAACACTTTCGGCTAACTTGACTCCGTACCGTGCCTCAGATGTATTGTATCATTATTTCCTTTCTGGCTACGCCTCCTGACGGACCACACTTTCTGGCGATCATATTTTATTCATTCTAAACATAAAATGTGTACACAAAAAAAATGAGCCTTGCAACGATGACATGATTTCACTGATTTTTAAACAGTGTTCGTGACGCTCCTGACAGGAGGTGCCCCGCCAGAAGTCGATTTTATGAATCGTTATCATCCATTAAACCATAAAAATATTTCAAAGTTCATAAAACGATGAGCTGCCGAAAAAGCCATCTAGCTCCTGCTCTAGAAGATGACGAGCAAAAACAGTATGTGCTCCAAGTAGTGCCTGATTATGGAAACGATTCCCCGACTAAAATACAGAAACATTGTTCAAGCAATATGTAAGGGATTGATGATTTTTTTTTTCAATAAAATATATGGTATTCAGTGTTATTTTTTTTTTTGTAAATTGTGTCACGAGTTGATAAAAAAATCGATGTAACCTGAAGGAGCATTAAACCCATAAGAATTCTGTTGTTTAAAAGGGGGGGGTGGGGGGCGTTGCATTTGTTTATTAACATAATCCGATCGAGCTAAAATTTTACAACCAGTATTTTTGTATGGTCAATAAAATCTAAACTCGAAAAATAAAGGCCATCCTATTATGTACAAATTAGTTTAACTATGCTACATGCTTAAGATTAAGTACAGTGGTGGTGTCATGCACCACCATCTGATCTTCGGCATTTTTTCATTAGGTATTATTGGGTATTGTTTTGCACATTGTACATTTTAAAAAAATATATCTTGTATTTCTGCTTACATTATTGTTGAAAAATATTATTTTGGGTATTCAGCAGATAATTTTCAAAGAAACCATTCGTTCCTTTCATATAACGTTGTTCTAAATCTGATCAAGTCAGCATATCAACAGGAAGTTCCCTTACGAAAGAAGTTGACAAGTCGGTTCGTAAGGGAACTTCTTGTTGATATTATAGCTTGATAAGATTTAGAGCAACGTTATGTGAAATCAACGAATGGTTTCTCTGAAAGTTATCTGCTCAATACCCAAAATAATATTTTTTAACAATTTTTGTACATTTGTATCTGCCTAATGGAAAATAAAGACTTATTATTATTATTATTATTATTTGTTAAAAACCAGTCACCCTTCTCTCCGACCCTCACAGAGAGGAGCTGGTAGCACCGGTAGCCACTCCCCATTTCGTGGGGTAAGTGACTACTGGGTCCGGAAATCGTGTGTCCTGAGTAGACGTAACGAACCGAGAATGACTGCCCTCTGCATTCTGCCGGCTAAGATCTCTGCCGAATTTCGGCGTGCCGGTATGATCTTCCGTACCGAAAGCAGTGTATGCCCCACTCCACCAAGGGCTTCTATGATCAGTACCACCAACTTAACAGTATGGTTTGGAAAATGTCTGCGGAGTTCGAAGAGGAAATCTCGATATTTTGTCGGTTCTTCCCCCTCCTTCAAGACAATGTTGTTCTCCGCGGGAGCCGAGAACTCCACGACAAACATTGTCTTGAGTCGGTGGTCGAGGAGGACTACGTCAGGCTTGTTGGCTTGTATTTGACTGACGATGGGAAACGAGTAGTTCCAATAAATTAGACACTTCTCATTTCCCACAACGGACTCGATATCTCACGGAGCGTAAGGCAGCACTGGTGTTTCGTCTATCCCATACGAGTGCCTTAAATGGTAATAAAGCAGTTGTAATGCTCCGTCGTGCCTTTGGATATAGGCCAGGACTGCATATGTCGGACAAGCCGAGAGCAAGTGCATTAGAGTCTCTGGCGCCCTGCGACAGGCCCTGCAGCTGACAACAGGGACCTCTATATCCATGACACGACTACGACAGACGAGGGTGTTGAACACACCAACATGGCAAGCCGTTATGCCGATCTCAGACTTCAGCCCGGTTGACCTTAAGAAGGCAAAAGTCAGCCTTTCGGATAAGCCAAGGTCTTCTATATTTTTATAGCTTATCCGTATAAAGCTGCAGAAAGATGTTGTGTTTTGAAGCTTTAATTTGGGCTTTTCGCCGAGCAGGTTCTAACTCGGTGACACAGTCGCAATTTACCCGCTCGACGTCGAAGGAGAGACCAAGTTCATCGGCTGCTCTCTGTGCTGCTTTAAACAAAAACGCTCCTACCCCTGCATCTTCATGGTCTCGGACCATGCAGGGGAGGGGATCCGAACTCCTGATAATCTTACAGGCTCCATCTAGAATCATCCTGTTATTATTATTATTCTTATTATTATTATTATATAGAAAGAATGCTTATTTTTTTGCTTTTCATACTGAAGTTAGATGACAAGTATATGAAAGACGTTGACAAGATGTTTCGTAGGGGGAAGTTCTTGTTGATATACTAACGTGATCATCCTTAGAACAGTCGTATATGAAAAGAACGAATGGTTTCTTTGAAAGTTATCTATAATACCCAAAATAATGTTTTTTCATAATAATGTAAGCAGAAATACAATTTATTATTTTTAAATACTATTCTATAGTATCAAATGAAATCAATTATTCGTTAATCATTAATGTCAAGTTACATATATATACAAACATATATTACTCTTTATCAACCAAATAAGCAATGCGCCAGCAATATATAACTTTTGTAATGAACGTTATTATTTCGCTACATATTTAACCACCGAGCACTATCCGTAACGCAATATAAAACTTTACTTTGAGAGCTGCAATTGCTTCAAACCACTAGGGATACATTTGCACCGGAATCTATGCATTCTGTGATAACGTTTGTCGTTCGAGACCATTTCCATATAGAAATCAGCAGCATCGGTTCTACCCTATCTAGTATCTGCATCACGGAGTGAAATGCTTAGAGTTACACTTTTCTTTTTCCTGATTTTGAAAACCATTTGATGGAAAAGATTTACGTTAAAGTATGGAGTTTTACTACTTTTTAACACAAATAATATGCATTGAAAGCGTTATTTACTGATCACAGAATATTTTACATCGCAATAGCAGGAAAGGCATCATATTTTGTGCATGCTTTTAATGTTTCCCATAATCATGATTTAAACACTGAGACAGTACGTAAATTCTAAAACTAGAAGAATATGTCTTTTGAATATATTGTGCACAATTTTATTATTATCGTTGATATCTCAAAGAGTAAGAATATGGCGAAGATGCTATGCAGCTAGAAGTTCAGGCTGCAGTTTCAGTTGATGCATCAATTTGTAAAACAAACTTGTATATTTAAATGTGACCGCACATACCGGGGATGCTAGCAACAGTTCACTCTGCTATGTCCGGTCATATTTAAATGTACAAGTTTGTTTCACAAATTGATGGTTTCGATGCATCGACTGAAACTGCGGCCTGAACTTCTAGCTGCAGCTTCGGCATGTTCGTGCCCTAATTCTATAATTCTATATATATATATCAAAGCGTATACAAATTTAGATGACAATTATACTATAGTCTGGTAAACTCTAAGGTGGCGTATGTATGAGTCGGTAACACGACGTATGATTTGATATGCGATGCGCATAAAGCTATCGCAGTGACATAGAGATGAACTAGTTGCGTATGTCTTATTCTGTTAGTTTATATGACGAATCGACCTTTGGGCGCGCCAGCTTAGAGTTTACTCGACTATATCATGCTTACAAAGACTTAAATGAAGGTATTCTAAAATTTTACTTCTTTTTTGTAGTTATACCTCATTAGAACTTTTACGTATAATTAACTATCGGTAATACAATCTGTTTCCTTTTTGTTAAGTATGTTGATTCAAGTCGTTAGGCATACTGCCTGATGATAAGGTGATGCAAAATTTTCAAACATGTAATATATGACAGTAATTTATTTACCCAAGTTAAATTATACATTAAGAAGTTTAATTTTCAATTAAATTAATTACTTACAAAATAAAGATAATACTTAATATATAATTAAAGATACAAATGTATAAATGGGCAAATAAATATACAAGAGATTCTGCAAAAAATAACCTTGTCTGCGGCAATGGAGCATCTATTTTGTATAGCTACTCTGCACACAAACTTACTTATAGTACGGCCAGCGACACTTTTAGTTGCTATATTTCTTTAAACGTGGTTTATTTATTTATTTATTTTGTTTCGATCACATTAATGTAACTTATCCACAAAACAAACTAATGTCATTTAATTAGCGGCCCCAGCAGCATTTTGATATTTAAAAAACGTGTCACTGCTGTACGTGTTTAAAGTTGATATTTTTTGACATTACAGTATGATGGAAAATGATTTCCTGCCACCTTCACTGTCGACAGGCGTGTTCTTATCGTCAACATAGAGTCGGGAATCTGAGCTCCAATCTAAGGCTTAGTTTTTGAAGCATAAGTACCCATCAGACATACGGCTGAAAAGTGTCGTACTTGATGTAAAATTGTCTGCTGAATCCGAATCTAGAGGGCGCATAGATATCGGGGATTGCCTTCAACCCTTAATCTGCGAATTTACCCTTATTTCGGAAATTGTGAAAAATTGAATTTTTAAAATATAACTTGCGTTTTCTCCTCCCCAAAAAGACAAGCTAAAAATCTGTTTAATGCAACAGTGTAGCCAAAACACATCTAATGCTTATAAAAATTAAAAAAACAAACATGTCGTGAACCTCTACGCAGACGGCGCATTGAAAAATGTAGCCTGCTAGTTTTTTTTTTATTTTGGGAAATTGACAAAAAGTAGATCTTACGAAATTACAAGAAAAGACCAAAATTATTTTTAGTGATAGATTCATACTGATATTTTGAGTGAAACGGAAGATATGATTTTTTTAAATTTGTCCGTCCTGCGATCGAGCGCGCTACGAATTGAAACCGACATATGCGGGCACTCTTTTGCATTATGTTTAGTTATTTCGTAGTGTATTAATCGATACAATATTCCTGTGTCAGATTTTACCGACTTAATTTTGTTTAAAAGATATAGTTATTAATATAGTTGTTTAAAATTCCTTAGGTTTAATTACTTCTACGTCATGGAAGTAGGGTAAAAATTAAAAAAATGCGATTTATTTTGTTCAAATAGGATCAGGATGTCGTGAAACGTCGAAATTTTAAGTTGGAACAAAATTTAAAAAATTCTGTTAGACCGTCTTGCCTGTAACTTTCTTTGGGCATGCGATTACTCTGGAACGGTTTATGATATTGACTAGAAATTTGGTGCACCTACACACTTCTTATTGCAAATATTATTCTTTGCAAACACTTGCAAACGACTACTTAGAAGTGACTGGCTTCGATTGTATCTTAAACATGGTAGGTATCAGTACAACTTGTGTCAATGTCCAATCATACTGAAGAATATCTGGATGTTTTGGAGACATGTTACCTTCCAAATAAGAAGTGTATGGGCACCTATTTTGGCATATTCATAAAATGCTTCTTCAGTAGGTAGTAAAACTCTATATCGTTCTTGCAGTTTAAAAATAAATGTGCTCTTATTTCTATAAGGCTTACGTGGAAATATGAGTGGCCATACAGGCATTTAAAGAATATGGAGCCAGTGTTTATAAATTCTATGACGTCGTCCACGTCATTTATATATTTTGCCAGAGGATTGAGTGTTTCCCAAATTTCAATTGCCCTCTCAAATTCTTTTTTCTCTTCCTAAATGTGTAGCTTGTGTTATCCCACCTACTAAGTACATAGACAGACATAAAAAGAGTCGCTGTAAAGAGGAGAGGTATGAGTGCCTGTTGCTACGTCTTCAATTATTTTATTGCAAAACAAATAGGAATCGAACTTTTGAAGCCACAACTTTACTGTCATTTTGCTGCACAACACTGACAACAAAAAAATATCTGTGCCACTTGCCACTATTGCTGCTCTTCCAAAACACAAAATTTTAGTATGATGTATAGAGCCGATATAATTATAATTATATCGGCTTCCTCACGGTTATGAATCTTTGCATTTTTCATGATATAATCTGATTCCAATTATAGTAATTTTTATTTATTAATTGTAATGTATTTTGTTAAGCTGATATAAATACATTCATATCTATCATATTTAGAGACAATTTCATTTATACAGGTTAGCTACCTGCATGCATAATAATTAAAGTTATGATGAAAATTAAACCTAAGACTTTTTAAACAACTATATTAATAACTAGATATTTTAAACGATAAAACCTAACACAGGAATATTGTACCTACTAGTATAGTACCAAATAACTAAATATAAGGCGCTTCCGTCGGTTTCAATTTGTAGCGTGCTCGATCATAGGACGGCCAAATAAAAAAAATCATATCTTCCGTTTAACTCAAGATATTAGTATTATATGAATCAATCACAAAAATAATTTTGGTCTTTTCTTGTAATTTCGTACGATCTGGTTTTTGTCAATTTCTGAAAATAAAAAAAAATCTCGCAAGCTACATTTTTTAATGCGCCGACTGCGTAGAAGTTCACGTGATATTTTTTTCTAAAATTTTTATAAACATTAGATGAGTTTTGACTACACTGTTACATTAAGTGCATTGTAAGCTACAATAGAGAAAAAGAATAGATTTTTAGCTTATGTTTTGTGGGAGAAAACGAAAGTTATATTTTAAAAATTCAATTTTTCATAATTTCCGAAATGAGGCTAAATTCGCGGATTAAGGGTTGAAGGCAACTCCCGATTTTTATGCCCTGCGGATTCGTATTCAGCAGACAATTTTGCATCGAATACGACACTTTTCAGCTGTATGTCTGACAGGTACTTAGGACTGAAAGATAAACGTCTCCAGAATCTGGACTAATAACTATGTAATTAAAATAAAGTCAATTGACAGAAATGTTTAAAGCTGGAATTCTTTTCGAAATTGTTAAAAAACTTATTCTGCCGATCATTCGATGGAACATGGCTTTGGCAGGAGCAAAAAGAGTTCTGTTAGGGGTTCGTCTGCTGGTGCGCCTGCATAAATCGATTTTGTGGAATCATAGCTTAAATATAACACAAAAAATAAGGAATAAATTTTAGATCGTTCAAAAAATAGTGTAGCTAGCTCCCGTACTATTATACAAATATGTATATATCAAATTGTATTAATAATTTATAGTACATTACAAACGAGAGTATATTGTGTCATGAGGGCAGAAAATGATCATTAATAGCCCAGCTGATAGGTAACAGCTGCTAATGCGTTTTCTGTTTTTACCCTTAAGACTTCAAAGGCCACTGGCCACTGAACTATTGAATCTTGAGCATTGTGCCCATGAGAACTTTTGTTCAGTATAACCAAGAGAACTGTTCTCAAAATTTCAAAAATTTTGACCGAACAGCCTTTTCCTATACCTTTGTGCGGGGTCCTTTGGAAAATTCAATTCAAATAGGGTGTTGTATCCCCTTTATCTCACTTTATCTTAATTATATCTGTATGTCAATTTATCGCTAGTTTTAATGCAGTAAATAGGTAAGTATGCAAAGCTTACGAAACTGTTCATAAAAAAAATGTCCTACTCTCGTGGAAACGGTTATTTACACCCTATTCATATGGCAATAATGTTTCTTTTGATTTAAATTTTACATTTTTCACAATTTCAACTGATGATTTAACATTAAAACATACTTTAAAATTTTACCTTTTTGGGCATAAACTTTACCCCCACCAATCTGTATAGCAAATCAATTTAGGTCTTTCTTATAGTTCTCCTAAACAGTCCTCAAAACGGGTCAGTCAACTTCCCCCCCCCCCCCCCAGTTACTTTTTCTTCTCCAATTTGCTAGCACACAATGTTTAGATCTAGCACACCCTCGCGAAAATAATAAATAGGGGGGGGGGGGGGCAAGTTGACGCTAGCCCCCCGCAGTTATTTTTTCCTCTCGAATTTGCTAGCACATAGAATGGACATTTATTCCTCAGCCCCCCCCCAGTTATTTTTCTTGTCTTGAATTTGCTAGTACATAATATTTAGACCTAGCACACCCTAACACAACTATTTTCAAAGCTAGCACACCTACAGGGGCGGTAATATACAGGGTGTAAATTTTTTCCTCAGCCGTCCCTCCCAGTTATTTTTTGTCTTGAATTTGCTAACACGCAATGCCTAACACACCCTAGCACAGCCACTTCCCAAGCTAACGCTCCTAGATTGTCGACAATATACAGGGTAGACATTTATTTGTTAGCCCTCATGTACTTTTTTGTCTCAAATTTGACAGCACTCAATGTTTGCACTTAGCACAACAACTAAATAATTAAATAAATAAATAAGTTAAATTTTATTTCATGAATAACTTTTACAATCATTTTAGTAAATTTTTAGTAAATATAATAACACACCACAAAAATAATAATGACATACTTAAAATATAATATACAGTGTTTTTCAAAAAGCTCTCATCATGGTGGGAAATTTTTTATTATTGTTTCCATGGAAAATTAAGTGGACAGTCAATATCTCCTCAACTGTTTGAAATTAGAAAAAAATGTCCAATGTAAAAATTGTACGAGATTTAGAGTGATATATTTGAGAATTATTCTGACATCTACAGGATGTTTGACATAGTGGTGGCAAGCATTTACTTGGAATTTTTCGATGGAACCCTCACTGGTAATTTATATATTTATATTTGACTCATAGTTCTCTATACTGGCATATATCATTTTCAAAATTTCACTGCAATGCGACGTTGTTCCATTTTTTTTTTTTAGATAAAAAAAATGCATTAACAGTCCTGGGAGCTGAAATTTTGCAACATAACATAACATGTTGATCAAAAGTCTCTATGGTCACAAAAAAATTTAATGACAGGATTTCGAGATATTGGTCGAAGAAAGTCGTAACTTCGCCGATAATAAGAACTTCTTTGGCCAGTATCTCGAAATCCTAAAAGTTAAAACCGTAAAGACTATTGATCAGCATGTTCTGAACTACCTCTGTGCAATTCATCTCCCAGGAGTGAAAGCCAAGTGGCATTTATGAAAATACATTTTTTAGAAACCTTATTCTTGACTTTTGTTAGTGCATTTCGAGGTGAATTTTTTTATCGAAAAAAAAAAAAAAAATGGAACAACGTGACACTGCAGTGAAAATTCAAAAATGATAAATGCCAACATAGAGAACTAGGAGTCAAATATAAATATGTAAATTACCACATCGAAAAATTAAGTAATATATATATATATCTGTGGGCGGGACAAATTTCTACCCTGTATATTTTCGACCCTGTAGGAGCGTTAGCTTGGAAAGTGGTTGTGTTAGGGTGTGCTAGGTATAAGCATTGCGTGTTAGCAAATTCAAGACAGAAAAATAACTGGGGGGGGGGGGGGGGGGGGGCTGAGGAAAGAATTTACACCCCGTATATTACCGGCCCTGTAGGTGTGCTAGCTTTGAAAGTAGTTGTGCTAGGGTGTGCTAGGTCTAAACATTATGTGCTAGCAAATTCGAGAGGAAAAAATAACTGGGGGGGGGGGAGGGGTTAGCGTCAACTTGACCGCCCCCGAAATTATTATTTGCATTATTATTTGCGCGGGGGTGTGCTGGCTTTAAAAATGGTTGTGCTAGGGTGTGCTAGCAAATTGGAGAAGAAAAAGTTGACTGACCCTGATTACATAATTTTTGGGTAGACCCAAATTTGACACGTTTAAGCAAATATGGTTCCATATAGCACTCATCAAACCGCATGGTATTTTCAATTTTCGTTTCAAATTTCATCACACAAGTGCAAGATGAAATTTATTGGTAATTTGGTAACTATACAAAAACAAATATCAAGATTTATTACATTACAAAAAATTCACGTCTTATCTGCTCACTGTTCTGTGTGGCTATCGATTTGATTAATAATAGCTATTTGTGCATTAAGAGCGCAAAGTGCCTCATTGTCGCTCGAGAGTTAAATTGACACACACATGATTTTATCTACAATCAGTTGAAAATATCAAAATGAAAGAAATAAGTTGAATTTTAGCTTTTGAGTATGCCTTGCTTAAGTGATTAAAATAAGCCGACGAATAAAATACCAATAATTTCTTATAAATAAAATAGGTATTTAATTATAACTCTCACATCAACTTTCATTATATTAACAACAGTTTTGGAGCATTATTATTGAATAAAAATACATTGTTAATTTTCTGACCAAACTCGTGTAAGGACTGATGCACGCGAGCGAGTGTGTAAGTACTTTACTGTTCGTTGGCATGGAAGATGAGCGTTAAAGTGACATTACTCAAAGCTACTCGGTAAACGTCGACTTTGCGATGTCAAATGTAAGTAAGAAAGCTTACTTTAATATGTCGATTGTAGATAAACATACTTGATAAACAAAAACAGACAGTACCGACATAATTAATCATACCTAAAAGTTCTAACGTGACTATAGGTCTATATTAACAAATGTTAAACATTTAAAAGAAGCGTGTGAATATCTTCTATATGTTATCTATTTAATCTTCGACTTCAAATCTGACTTTTGAAACATTAATATTATATAGTATAAACACATCTCCACAGTGCTCCGAAATCTACCTGAAGAATTTACATTTTTTGATTTAGGAGCACTGTGGAGGTGTGTTAGGGGCGACAAACCTATGTGTATATACATCAAATTCTTCGTTGGATAGTCCTCTCCAAGTCCTATAAGTTTAATGTAAGATTTCCAGAAAGTGATTTTTCCCCATGCAATTCAAATGGGAAACTTGATGTCTCCATAGGCATCATTTAAAATCAAAATTTTTAAAAACAAAAAAATACGTACTTACTTTTTTCGTATTTGGAAACAAATTGGGGGAATCGAGACCTTTTATAAAAAATTTATCATTTTTGGACCACTCTAATGTACCTAAATATACCTCAAGAAAACACAACAGAATTCGATATAGGTAGGGGATGAAGGAGTAGCAATTCGCAAAAACTAAAATATTCTTTTTGTAACTTTTTTAATATCGTTTGTGCATTAACCATTTTCGGTTGAAAAAAAGTTGCACTTTTTGTGGATTGCTAGCCCATCAGCCCCTAACTAGATCGGATTTTGTTGTTTTCTAGAAATATATCTATACAGCTGTTATTTCACCGAAAATGGTTAATGCATAATCGATATTAAAAAAGTTACAAAAAGAATATTTTAGTTTTTGTGGACATCAGTCCCTTCCTACAATGAATTTTGTCGTGTTTTCTTAAAATATGTGTATATAGCTATTATTCCACTGAAAATGGTTAATACACAAACGAAGTTAAACAAGTTACTAAAAAAATATTTTACTTTTTGTGGATTGTTACCCCGTCAGGCACTACCTATATTGGATTTTGTTGTGATTTCTTGAAATTAGCTATTATTTCACCGAAAATGGTTAATGCACAAATGATATCAAAAAAGTTACAAAAAGAATATTTTACTTTCTGTGGATTGCTACCCCGTGAGCCCTCATCTATATCGGATTTTGTTCTGTTTTCTTGAAATACATAACACATACCGAATATATATATATATATATATAAAGCTATTTTTCCACTGAAAATAATTTATACGACGCAAAAGAAAGAAAAATATGGGGGATTGCTAAAAAGATTATTATCTTCATTCCGCCAAATTTTTAAGATTATTGTGGCCCTCATAACTTGAAAAGCAGTCACTGCCGAGACTTGTGCTCATGAGAACTTCTGCTCAGAAAAACAAAAACTACATCTCCAAATTTCAGAAAATTCAACTGAGGGCCAATTTTCATAAGGTTGGTGGGGGTCCTTTACGACTAACATATCAATATAATACGTATGTATAGTGTATATAAATAAATAAATTACCTCTGGTGCTATATCCGTTACGTTAGCACTGGACACAAACTCCCTCAAAAATCCATCTAGTTCTGTTCCCTCGATATATCCATTTCCTGAAAAATAAAATCAAAATGAACAGGCACTCTTGTATTTTATATTGAAATTCTTGAAATATATCAATCTTTTCGTTAATTTTAGAACTAATTGCGAGATAATATTTCAATGAGGCACTATGAATGAATGGAAACTATGGTTTTAACTGTTCATTCAATTAGGGATTGTAGAATTCGTGTATAGAACTCGAAACCATTTGTAAATTTTGAGAATATGCATATTTTTTCAATCCTAGTTGATAAAATTTCCAAAAACGCTATACATATATGTTTAGCTGTTATTGATGATATTTCTCTTGTTTTGGATTAAACTGATGTAATAAATTGGTGATAGAGCTTGTGCGTGGGGGCCTTCTACTGTAGTTACCGTTAGAGTGCTGTCTTCTATTATAAATGCATGACTGAAATGCAAAATTTGACTGTAATCGGGATACAATTAAAATCAGGTACATACATGAAAACATAAATCCAACTTACATAGCAGCAGCTAAACAGTTGCACAGAGAAAAACCGTTTCGACAGCACAATGTTGTGGAAAAAATTTTGTTGCATTTTTAAAAAATAATTTTGTACTTTTTTAGCAATTTTTTTCATACGTTATATAGCCTAGGAAATAGCGTGCAAATTCGACGACGAGTGGTTACCGTCTGCCAGTCGGTAATCGAAGAGACCATATAAATACAAAATTTTTTTTTCTCTGGAACTTTTTAGTATAGAGCGGGGATAGGGAGGGGGGGGGCATTTATTTTTTAATCGAATGATTATCGATATCTGTCCGCATAGGTAGTTAGTATATGTACTTCACATACCCCAATTACGTTGGCAGACGAAACTTCCGGTCGGCGCGCGCGTTAACCGGAAATAGAAATTAAATTTTTGTTTCTATTTGAGGTTAACGCGCGCGCCGATCGGAAGTTTCGTCTGCTAGCGTAATTAGGGTATGTGAAGTACATATACTAACCACCTATGCGGGCAGATATCGATAATCATTCGATTAAAAAATAAATGCCCCCCCCCCCTATCCCCCCACCATATCAAAAAGTTCCAGAGAGAAAAAAATGTTGTACTTATATGAGGTTTGTTTTGGTTTTGAGAAATAACAGTCCTCGGATGTCAGGAGCATGCGCAGTTAGCAAAACGTGTTCTGTTTTAGTAACTGCGCATGTTCCTAACATCCGTGGACTGTTATTTCTCAAAACCAAAACAAACCTATGGTCTCTTCGATTACTGACTGGCAGACGGTAACCATTCGCGTCGAATTTGCACGCTATTTCCTAGACCAATACTGTTCAAGATCATAACTCTAAAAATATATTTTTTATTTGCACAATTATTTCTGTCACTTTTTCAAGATCAATTTGATGTATAATTGTAATTTTTACAATTCTTTCAGAAAAAAGTAAAAAGTCCCCACCGTGACAATGCTGTCGCATTGCCGTGACCAGGATTCGAACCTGGGTTACTACGGCCACAACGTAGGGTCCTAACCACTAGACGATCACGGCTGTTGGAGAACAGCGAAAACTAAAAATGAGTGCTACACTCGCTACAACGTTCAAATGCAATATATTTATGCCTGACTTGTATTACGAGTTGCCTGTCTTGAGTCTGCTTACAGCAATCACATAACTGCCATAAGAAATATAACAAAGATTTACAGACCGGTTAATTTCAATTTGTATTCTGTATCTAGAAAAATAATTTATTTGCATTGTTTTGAACTCAAATAGGTCTAAACATTTTTTGTTGATGTAATAACTGAACTAAACGCGTTTTTCCAAATGTATAATTCTTGATCGTATTTTATTTGGCTTTTGGGGTTGCTTAATAAGTGTGGTATGTTACGAAATAAAATACTATGTAGTGTCGTGCACAAAAAAAAAATGGGACAAGTCTTATAACGTATTTTTGCTAATATCTAGTTGTGTACATCTAACTTTAATTTTTGTGACATTGTGAGTTATTTGTCAAAATTCATTGCAAATGTGCAAAAACTAATATGCTACATATAAGGGATTTAGTTAAAGGTGGAGTTATTGTTAAAGCAGAAGATGGATGATCAATGAGACAAATTGCACTGCGTTATAATATTAACAAAAATGCGTTGTGTAACATTTAAAAAAAATGGAGAATAAACGGTACGATTAATAGAAATCCTGGATAAGGGCGACGAAAGATATCAACTCAACAACAAGATTTGCAATTGTTAAATACATTAGTAGAAAATCCCTTTTTACTCATTTATTCAGGCTGCTGAAGAAACAAATTTTCCTGGATCAAGTAGTACTGGTCGCCGGCGAGTAAGAGAATCGGAGCTACGCTGTCATCCAGCAGCATAGAAATACTTACTTAAAGCTGAGCATAAAGAAGCTCGACTAGATTTGTGCTTGAATTTTTAGTGCATGATGTGAATTTTTAAAACAATGTAGTTTTTACAGACGAAAAAACTTTACAGTCAACACACAGCGGTCGTATTCGTGTTTACCGACCTTCGAATAGTCGATTCGATGAGAAATGTATATCTAACAATGACAAAAGTGGTAGATTTTCAGTTAATATGTGGGCCTGGATATCTGCACGTGGTTCTGGTATTTTGTGGCATATTGAGGAACGATTTAATAGTGAAACGTATATTAGGATTTTAGACAATATTATGCTCCCTTCTGTGTCACAATTATTTCCTAATAATGAATTCATATTTCAACAAGATAATTGTTCCGTTCATACTGCCCATATCGTAACTTGTTTCAGGATAACAACATTAGTGTTCTTAACTGGCCCAGTCATAGTCCAGATCTTAACTCTATGGAAGACGTATGGAGACTTCTCGTAAGAAGTATCCAAAAACTAAATGTGAGACCACGGAATGCCCAAGAATTACTGATGGAAATAATAAATAATGCATGGAAAAATATTATTACTGATGAATATTTTATAAGGTTATTTAATTCTATGCCAAACAGACTTATAAAAGTTATAAATAGAAATGGTGCAATAACGAAATATTAATAGTTAGTTTCTTGTTAAATTGGATATCCTTCGTCCCCTGATCCAGGATTTATTTATACTTATTGTACCATTTAGTCTAGGAAATAGCGTGCAAATTCGACGACGAGTGGTTACCATCTGCCAGTCGGTAATCGAAGAGACCATATAAATACAAAATTTTTTTCTCTTTGGAACTTTTTGGTGTGGTGGGGGGATAGGGAGGGGGGGCATTTATTTTTAAATCGAATGATTATCGATATCTGTCCGCATAGGTAGTTAGTATATGTACTTCACATACCCTAATTACGCTGGCAGACGAAACTTCCGAACAGCGCGCGCGCTAACCGGAAAGAGAAAAAAAAAATTTAGTTCCTTTTTCCGGTTAGCACGCGCGCCATTCGGAAGTTTCGTCTGCCAGCGTAATTGGGGTATGTGAAGTACATATACTAACTACCTATGCGGACTAGTGATGTGTCGTTCATGAACAACCCGTTCACAATGAACGGATCTTCCAAAAGACCCGTGAACGATTCGATCACTCTCCGTGACCCTATCGTTCATATGACCTGACCGAACACGGAACTTCGGATAGTGTTTTCTTAACTTTCTACTAAGATATATTCACGATTGGTGCGCGACGAACGAGAACTAACAGAATGAACTCAATTCAAATCAACTTGTCTAAACATAACTAATTATTGATTTATTAAACATTCTGTTTCGTGTTTGGGTTTTGAATTTGTAAAAAATATATTATTATTTTCAAAATGTTTCATAATTCAGGGAGAATGAAATGCAGTCATAATTTATAAACTTGGAAATTGATAATGTTGACTTTAAATAGTGTCGGTACCTCTTATTGATTTATTCAAAAAATATAAAAGTTCCGCGCTATCACACTAAATTATTTTCGGCGGAAAGTGCTTAATACAAAAGAAAAGACATCAGAGGACCCGCCGCTGAACGAGAATAAACGATTAAGTTGTTTCCAAACAGATCTCATCGCGAGCTGCGTCTCTCTCTAATCTATGACCATGTACCCACCGGGTCATATGAACGAATCTTCGTGAACGGGTCATTTGAGTGATTGACCTGGTAAGACCCGGTTCACTCAAATGAGCAGGGTCTTACCATCACTAATGCGGACAGATGTCGATAATCATTCGATTTAAAAATAAAAGTTCCAGAGAGAAAAAAATTTTATATTTATATGGTCTCTTCGATTACCGACTGGCAGACGGTAACCACTCGTCGTCGAATTTGCACGCTAGTTCCTATACTAGTTTATTCTCCACTTTTTTAAAATGTTAAACACCAAATTTTTGTCGTAAGGCAGTGCAACTTATCTCATTGACCATCCATCATTTGCTATAGCAATAATTACAGCATTACAATAAAAAATAAAATAAAAGTGCTAACTGTTTTATTTCGGCTACTCATTATATATTCAAATAGAGACAGATTTACATTAGAAAAAAATAGTTGTCCTATTTTTTTTTGCTCACGATATATATAATATAGTATGTATAATTTTAATAAAAATTGCAATTATTGAAGGAAAACATTTATGTCACTAATAGAAAAATACATTAGAATATATATTTCAATCGGCAAATTAATATCTTTGTGCTTCTTATAGTCTTTCTAATGAGTTCTTTCACGAGTAGATGATGAGTTTGCCATCCGTTATCAATTTCATGTTTCAAACCATATCAATTTTTGCGAGAAACAATTATTGTGACGGACGGACAAATGAGTTGTCCTATAAGAGTTACCTTTTTTAACCTTTGAGTACGTAAAAGCACTTGAGAAATGTATTATTGTTTATTTTCTCTTATATTATTTATTTTATTTTTAAATCAATTTTATTTCATTTCGTTTGAATAAGAAAGCATGGCCACGCTTCATTCTCTTAGAGTTACTATTCTCTTAAGTTTATTACAATTTTCGAAGCAATATTTTCTCTGCTAATAAAAGGGTAGCCAAAAAAGGAAAAACGACAATTATGTTTTTTCTCAATTAAAGTTAATTGGGATAAGTGACTGGGAAAGCTGAGGTTCAAGTTTCTGTATAGATATAGATTGACTGTATTTTAAAAATCATGCAGCTCAACCATATATCATTCGGCCATTCTACTGAAATTAAATTAAGTGGATAGGGCAATGGCTCACAGTTTTTTTTACCGTTGGATTCGCAGATCATTTGAAAAATTGGTGGGATATCCAAATTATTCTTGAAATCTGGTTATAAGATACAAAGTTTTTGACCTTTAAGTTTGGTGTGCGTAGACAAGCTATTTAAGATTCTCTTTGTCTTACGCGTCGGACCAGGGGCGTTTAGTCAGTAGAGGCTCTCAAATTTTTAAGAAAGGGCCAAATTTTACATGATAAGGTAACATGAAAAAAACCAACGAGGCTTTGTGTGGAAGGTTCTCCCTAACTCAAAACAAGATCGTAAGACAAAATATTCGGGGGCTTTTTGCCGTAAGACAAGTTTGATTTTTATAAAAAGGGCCAACATTTCCGTCATAAGGTACATGAACATTTTTTTCGCCAAATTATTTGTTTCCATATTCTATTCAGGAAATTCCAACGTAAGACATAATATTTGTGGGCTTAACAGCTTTAAGACAACATTTTTTGTTAAGAGGGACGAAATTTACTTCATATGGTGAAAAAAATCAAGGAGGCATTGTGCGGAAACCCCCTCTTAGCCGGGAACCGAACAACAGTAAGACAAAATATTCGGGGGCTTTTGGGCCGTAAGACAAGTTTGATATTTATAAAAAGAGGGGCCAAAATTTACGTCATAAGGTACATGAATATTTTTTTCGCCAAATTGTTCGTTTTCATGTTCTAGTCAGTAAGTTCCATAATTTTTGTGGGCTTGAACGCTTTAAGACAAAATTGTTTGTTAAAAGGTCCGAAATTTACGTCATATGGTACATGAAAAATAATTATGAGGTATTGCGCGGAAATACTCTCTTAGCCGAGAACCGTACAGTAAGACAAAATACCAAAATACTCGGATGTTTTTTGGGCCGTAAGACAAGTTTGATATTTATAAAAAGGGCCAAAATTTGCGTCATAAGGTACATGAAATTTTTTTTCGACAACCTGTTCGTTCCCATATTCTGTTCAGGAAACTCCCATGTGAGATATAATTTTTGGAGATTTAACTGCTGTAAGACTATTTTTTTGTCACAAGAATAATATTTACTTTATACGGTAGGTACATAAAAAAACCAAACAGGTATTGTATGGAAACCACCCTTAGCTGAAAACCGAATTGTAGGGCAATATATTCGGTGGTCTGGGGGTCAAGATAAATTTTACATCTCCAAAAGGGTCTAAAATTTGGGTCCAAAGGTAAATAAAAATTTCTTTTCCCAACTTGTTCGCTTCGATATTTCATTAGGCGACCCGAGACAATTAGTCCACTGCATTTAGGATTTTTCTTCAGACCAATTCATACAAAAGCAAATGTTGGTTTTCCAGGTAGGTTCGAGTGTCCTTAATAAGGTCTCAAAAGTCCCCGAAGTGGGAGTGTAAGGATAAAATTTGGCAACGCTGTAAAGGGCTAAAATCGTGCTCGGAAACGAATTTTTCTAGATATCTCGGTTTTCATTGCCTCCATGACAAAAATACATCAGGTCAAAAAGAAAGCTATGGAAATTCTCTATAAAAAAGATAGAAGGTCTTTTTTTCGTATACGCAATAGTTTTCTTGAAAATCTTGCATTGAATTTGAACTTATGGGATATTATGGATAATTTAAGTACTCTATTCCACACCACCCTTGAGGTTGAGTACTAGGCGTGTTTTTTATTTTGTGGTTTCCATGGTAGGCCTAATCCACGACTGTCATACTTATAGAAATATTGTCAAATTAATAATTTCCTTCTTGTCCGTTTTCTCCTTCTATAAATTCATCGATTAGTTCGAGGAAATCCGAGTCAATCTGAGAACTTTCAGTCTCTGCTTCAGTGTCGGCATCTATTTCTGACGAGTTTTCAATCGGTTCAGCATTCAAGCAAGATTTTCCATGGTAGTTGCCGCAAACTGGTGAGCAATTAAGTCCCAACCTCCGACAGCCACACAATGGTCCACAACCTTTCGTACAGTTGCAGAAAATCATCTTCAGAAGGCAATCAGGCGCAGGAAGTTGGGATGTTGGCCACAATATGGTATCTTTCAACATCTATCCCCATTCTTTAGGATCCAATACATTACCCAACCATTTCTGTACTTGAAAATAAACACGAAATAGATGCTGTTGAGCTGCGTCATGAGTGGGTGGTAATGAATTCAATTTCACTGGTTTGCTTTTGCTCACAGCTTTAATAAAGCAAGAATACCGATAGTTATCGATGGAAACTTCTTTAACTGGAGCGTTATAGATTGCGAGGAAAAATTTTATCCCATTCAAAGCAACTATGTCAGGAGAAGTACCAGTCTTGCTGAAAATTTCAGCTACAAGTTTCAAGTCCTGCCGTTTTTTCATCACTTTCAAAGCTGCAGTCTTGCCTTTATTAAACAGAGCAGATGTAGTGTCACACCCAGAGAATGCGTGCAGAAACAATATGTGATCTCGAATATCTTTATGGTGATCAAAACTTCGTGAACAATAAATTTTTCGTTGGACCTTCCCTCTGCCTGGTTTCAGGAGAAAAACTTCTTTATTAATAGATGTACGAGCAGTTAAAATTATAAGAAGATCCACATCTTCCCCAACCACAACCGTAGTATTTTTACATGATTCCTCAAGCGCTGTTTTGACTATCAAAATGTCAGCATCATCTTCAGCATGTCTAACAATATAATTATTTGCCTCAAACTTTTCTATCAACATTGAAATCAATCTGGTTTTATTTTTATTATTGGCAAGGAGCTTCTCTTGGCATACAGTTGCAACCATCTGCTCATCAAAGTAAATGTCAACAGATGAAGCTTTTGAGGACCGGCGAAGCTGCTGCATAGCCTTCACACTGTTGCTAATATTTTCATAACCATCAAAAACAATAATAGAGTTCGAGCCAAAATGATTTTGCACAGAATTAACATATGCTTGGCAAATAGCACCGTAGGTTTCATGTTGATGCCATATAACTTGGTGCAAGAAAAATCCCCCATCAACAATATAAGTGGCATTTTGGAGATCTGGTTCAGATTCAGATGGCTGGAAATTGTCATAGAAAACTGACTGTTCGTCTTGCGCATACCAACTTCGTCAAAGAGTGACACCGGATACGGAGCTAATTCATACTCCAAGTAGGTGCGAAGCTCTTCATTTGTTCTCTTCATGGCAGTAATCCTTTCAAACAACAATAATGGATCAATGGGCATTGTGGTATCATGGACTTTAACATTGCTATTGACAGTTAATAGTGGAAGCACTCTATCTGCATGTGAGAATATAATATCACAGAAATTGTTGCCAATTTTTGCGTATACGAAAAAGACCCTGTATCTTTTTTATAGAGAATTTCCATAGCTTTCTTTTTGACCTGATGTATTTCTGTCGTAGAGGCAGTGAAAACCGAGATATCTCGAAAAATTCGTTTCCGAGCACGACTTTAGCCCTTTACAGCGTTGCCAAATTTTATCCTTACACTCCCACTTCGGGGACTTTTGAGACCTTATTACCTACCTGGAAAACCAACATTTGCTTTTGTATGAATTGGTCTGAAGATGCGGCTTATTTTTCACTAAATGCAGTGGACTAAATAGAGACATGAGAAATAAGACCATATTTTTGTTGGCTTAACTCATGTGACAACTGAGTAATTTGAATAATACAAAAATATATAAAATTGGTTTCTAAAAATTGTTTATACACCGGATCGCGAAATAATCAGGCCTAAGGTACTTTTTCTGTTTTACTTCAGAAAATATAATAGGCGATACATAACAAGCTACGATAAAAAAACAGTATTTTAAAAATCTAGTTTCTCAAAACAAGAAAATTTGCCTTATAATTATTTAAGTGAAAAATAAAATAGATTATTTCATAAATGAATCTCAAATTTAAAACGAAAAAAGTATGTAGAGAAATACTGTTGTAATTACAAATACTCTTCATCTGACTCTTTTTCAGAATCTACCGAACTGAAATCCTCTTCTGCCTCTGAGTTTTCAGAATATTCCAATAGCACCTACTGATGTTCTTCTAGAGCTTCAGGGAGATATGGTCTGCTGTTCCACTTAAAGCCCCTTTGCAGTAATTTCTCAACCATTTTGTTCTGGAGTTAATGTCTTATGCGGATCTTATTCTCCAAAATGGACTTACGGGTGGCAAAAGTGCAAGATACATCTTTCTTGTGGCTGAAAAAGGATCGGAAATATTCTTATACTTATTCCATTCTAAAAAAACTGAATTCTTGCCTTATTGCCATGCTTACACTTTTTTTGTCTATTTTTTTCACATGCAGACTCCTAAAGTAGATTCTGCTTTATCGGAAATCTTACAAGTTGATATAAGAGAGGAGAAGGTATCTTGATATTCGCAGGTCTTAGCCGAAATGTTGAAGGGTCAAATTTTGCCCTTACAGGAAAAGCTACGGTATATAATCACAACTTGGGCGGGCATGTAATCCAGGCAAAAAACAAAAAATCGACCCCAAATTTTTTGACAAAAGCAAGGCATTAACAAAGCGTCTGTTTTTTCCTACTCCAAAATCTAGCCAAAATCTAGCCTAGGATCATTTTTTTTTTAATAAAAGTGGTTTTCAGAAGAAGTCAATCAACTGCACTGCAATGACGAAGAGGCAGATTCCGTCTATTTTTCCATTGCGAAAATAATTTTAAAATTGACTCTTCTCTAAGGGAATCGGAAGAAAACTGTAATAGTGGTAGGAACAGGGGATACAGATGTTTTGATTTTGTTTTTAAGCAACATTTACAAATCAGTATATATTAAATTTTACCACAGGCTTTGGCTAGATTTTGGAGTTGGAAAAAACAGGCGATTTATTAATGCCTCGCTTTTGTTCAAAAAGTGCAAGGACGATAAGGAAGCAAAAATTCAGTTGTTTTTAAAATGGAATTAGCCTAAGAATATTTCCGATCCTTTTTCAGCAATAAAGAAAATCGATCCTGCACTTTTGCCACCTTGTAAAAGTCTGTTCTGCAAAATAAGATTCGCATAAGATATTAACTCCGGAACAAAATGGTTGAAAGATTACTGAAAAGGGATGTTGCCTTAAGCGGAACAGCAGAGCAAATCTCCCTGAAGCTCTGGAAAAACATCAAGAGGAGCTACTGGAATATTCTGAAAACTCAGAGGCAGAAGAGGATTTCAAGATTCTAAAAAAGAGTCAGATGAAGAGTATTTGTAATTACAACAGTATTTCTCTACATACTTATTTCGTCTTAAATTTGAGATTCCTTGATGAAATAATCTATTTTATTTTTCACTTAAAAAAATTATAAGTTAAATTTTCTTGTTTTGAGAAACTAGATTTTTAAAATACTGTTTTATTATCACAGCTTATTATGTATCTCCGATTATATTTTCTGAAGTAAAATAGAAAAAGCACCTTAGGCCTGATTATTTCCCGAACCAGTGTATAAACCATTTTTATATATTTTTTTGTATTACCAAAATTACCCAGCTATCACATGAGTTAAGCCAACACCACCTAGAGATTAAAGCCAGACAACCAGCTGGTGACGTCACTGAAGGAAGGCCCAGCACATATGGCGTAATGCATTAAAGCAATGCTATTATACTACATGTGACTACTCCCAAATGAGAAATATTAATTACCTGGTGTAATGTTTGCTGTTTTTAAACTTAAAGTGATGTTTTACTTATACTATAATAAAAAAGAGTCGTAAAAACTACATTACGGCAGTAAAAACTACAATAAACATTAGGGAATAAAAGAAAAGAGGCCGTTTCGGTCGCTCTCCCTACGAGCCTCTCTTTTAAAAATACTGACTAATTTATATATATTTATATATCTTATTTATATGTATGGCAATAAAAAAAAACAAAATACAGAACCAAAATATAAATTGACGGTGAAGAAATTTCAACTACAAAATTTAAATCTGTGTACCCTGTCAATAATATGTTCTTGATAAGGCCTAGTTAAGAAATTATTGGAAATATTCTCAAACAAATAAAACAACTGTAAATAAAATATATGCATATATTGGTTTTAGATATTGAGATACATAATACATTTGGACGTAATTAGAACAATAAAAATCACTTCTAATTTGCTTCTACTATTTCTTATAAGGTAAAACGGTTTTTTTTCTAATAAAAGAGGTACCTTATTAAATTCTGAGGCAAGCCACATAATTATTATAAAAGAGGACAATTAAAATATCTACATACCAGAGTTAAATTTAAAAAGGTCACACATAAAAGATAGTTATTTGTATTTAAATTTTATCTGATTTGCACATTTGGTTAAGGGTAAAATTAGAATTAGGTTTTAATTTTTTAATAATAGTAATTAGTTTTCTCGATGAATAGCTTTAATCCATTTTTTTCTCAGTTTCTCATCTGTTGGAAATTTAAAAACGTGTACCTTTTCCCCGGTGGCACAATTACCAGCACAGCGAGGAACGCAGCATTTGTTTACCATTTTGCACGGCAATTAAGTATTTTATAACTATCACTGGAATATATTATTTGTTGACTGTTTTATTAAAGTGGGTTTTAGATCACATTTACACGTTTAAAACACAGAATAAACAATAAGACATAATACTACTAAAATGCAAATACAACGATTTGTTTTATTTGACACTGCACTTGACAGAACTAATAGTAATCAGTCACGGCCTTTGAAGCGTGACGTCATGTGACGACACCAGCTGGTTGTCTGGCTTTAATCTCTAGGTGGTGTTGGTTAAGCCCACAAAAATATTGTCCTATGAGGGTATCTCTGGACAATTCGGTTTTCAGCTAAGGGTGGTTTCCACACACTACCTGGTTGTTTTTTTTTCATGTACTGACCTGACCGTATAAAGAAAATTTTATTCTTGTGACAAAAAAATTGTCTTACAGCAATTAAGCCCACAAGGGTGGTTTCCACACAATACCTGGTTGGTTTTTTTTCATGTACTGACCTGACCGTATAAAGAAAATTTTATTCTTGTGACAAAAAAAATGTCTTACAGCAGTTAAGCCCACAAAAGTGATTTACGTGGAAGTTTCCTGAATAGAATACGAAAACGAACAGGTTGTCGAAAAAAAAATTTTCATGTACCTCATGACGTAAATTTTGACCTTTTTTTATAAATATTAAACTTATCTTATGGCCCAAAAGCCCCCGAATACTTTGTCTTACTGTTCGGTTCTCGGCTAAGAGATACCAATACCTCGTTGATTTTTTTCATGTACCATATGACGTAAATTTCGGCACTCTTAACAAACAATTTTGTCGTAAAGCGGTCAAGCCCACGAAAGTTATGTCTTACGATGGAATTTCCTGAATAGAACATGGAAACGAGCAATTTGGCGAAAAAAATGTTCATGTAACTTATGGCGTAAATTTTGGCCCTTCTTTTTATAAATGTTAAACTTGTCTTACGGCCCAAAAGCCCCCGAATATTTTGTCTTACTGTTCGGTTCTCGGCTAAGAGGGGGTTTCCGCACAATACCTCGTTGACTTTTTTCATGTACCATATGACGTAAATTTCGGCCTTCTTAATAAAAAATGTTGTCTTAAAGCGTTTAAGCCCACAAAAATTATGTCTTACGTTGGAATTTCCTGAACAGAACATGGAAACGAATAATTTGGCGAAAAAAATTTTCATGTACCTTATGACGTAAATATTGGCCCTTTTCATAAAAATCAAATTTGTCTTGCGGCAAAAAAGCCCCCGAATATTTTGTCTTACGATCTTATTTTGAGTTAGGGAGGGCCTTCCACACAAAGCCTCGTTGGTTTTTTTCATGTACCTTATCATGTAAAATTTGGCCCTTTTCTTAAAAATTTGAGAGCCTCTACTGACTAAACGCCCCCGGTCCTACGCGTAAGGCAAAGAAAATCTTAAATAGCTTGTCTACGCACACCAAACTTAGGGTCAAAAATTTTCTACCTTATGACGTAAGTTTTCAGTCACCAGCTCCCTGTCCATAAGAGTGCTGCTCCCTGGCGGACCGGAATGGCATCGGTACGATATTGATACGGTGAGAGCTCGGTATACAGAGCAGATGTCGACACCTTATACATATTTGATTTGATCAAATAGATATATTATAACCGGTCAAAAGTTTTTAATCTCCATCGTAGAAAAACAAATTTTGTACATAAATCCGTTTCATAACAGACTGAATTCAAATGTCGAGTAAAAAATGTCTGTCTGTCTGTATGTGAATATTTATACCGGGTGATTTTTTTAGTTGGTACAGCACCTTTTCCTCGTTTATTATTAAAGATAGAGTTTTGAAATTTTGCAGGCATACTTAGTGACATTTTTTGCATCTAATGCACTTTTTAAAATGTTTCTGGTTTTCCCGTCTAACCGGAAGTGACGTCAACTTTCGATTTTCAAATAGTTTTTCTTTTGGATTTCAAAACTAGATTTTTTTCTGAGTTAGAATATGTAAAAAAAGTATTAGGTTAGAGAGGAAAGTGTTTGAGATAATGCGATTTTAAGGTTTCAGGTGTTGAGAAGCACTAAAAATTGAGTAACCTATGGAATGATTTTGTGGCAGATTAAAATTGCCGTCAAAACGCGTAGTAGGCGCATGTCAAAGCAATTGAAGTTTGCGTTGTCGTCTTTGAATTTAGAATTTCAGACAATAAAAAACAAACTTCCGGTTAGACGGGAAAGAGCAGAGAAATTTTAAAAAGTGCATTAGATGCAAAAAATGTCACTAAGTATGCCTGCAAAACTTCAAAACTCTACTTTAATAATAAGCGAGGAAAAGGGGCTGTACCAGCTAAAAATCACCCGGTATCTGTATGTATGTAGACCGTTTCTTGTAAACACGATAACTTCTGTTAGACTTAAAATGTTTAATTCAAATTTGGAACATATGTGGACAACTCCCTGTTGAAATTGGGCCATATCTCTCATACAGGGTGATCACCAGAGAAGTGCAAACTAAAATTTTTATGTAAAACAGCTTTTATTTTAATTTTAGAAAAATATGTTACTATGATTTTTGATTAAGCACATAAGAATATGAAAACGCATAAAATTTCTAAACTGCAATATGGGTGTCTCTCCAGTTTGAACCAACTTTATGTAGATTAGATTATATATCAATTTAACCCTAAAATATGGTATATGGTATTCTTAGTAAGACTATTATGAAATAAATAAAGTTACAGTCGGGCGTTGCCGACTGCGAATATTAAATACGATAAACTGTGTCGAGCTTAATATATGTAAAAGAGCATGGTAGAATTATTCCTATTGAAATTGAATCATATTAGTCATACAGGACAATAGTAAACTCTCATCTTTTATATACACTACGTTTTCTTATAATTTTAGAGTAAAATGTTACTGATTACGCGCGCAAAAATATGAAGATATACAAAAATCTAAACCGAAATATACAGGTTGTCCCTCAGGTTCAACCTTTTTGTAAATTAGATTATCTGGCCAGGTTACCTTAAAATATCATTAAAGTAAATACTATTATGAAATAAATAATAGCTGCTGTCGGGCAGCGAGTATTTATTAAAAACTATAAGTTTTATTGAACTCAAAATTTTCATTTTAAATTTGCAACATATACATATATAACAATTAGTATGGTAGAATACTTTCCACTGAAATTGGATCATATCCGTCATACAGGGTGATTGTCAGAAGCGTGATGTAATCATGTGTGTCATGTTAGTATAAACTATATTTTATTATGACTTTATAGGCTAAAAAACCAAAAATGTGCAAGATATCTAAACTGCAACACATTACGACTTTCAGGTTCAAGCGAACTGTACGCAGGTTAGACGATATATCAAGGCGAAACATTGCTTGTGTTGTGTTCATGTCGTGTAGCGCCGTAAGGATTTGGTCTTAATATGACATAATCACTCGTTGTGCGGCAAAAACTTATAATTCCTGCATAATGCCTTGTGTTCGAGCCCTAGTTCCGACAGATGGCAATGTCTGTAGGGAATGGTTGTGTGTTTGCACTTTTTCACATCCTCCACTTCTTGGATTTGAGGGTTATCTAAGTTACATGATATGTCTTTTAAATTTAATTTGTTTGAAAAAAATACAATAATAGATTGAAAGCATGGAGAGTATTAGGGTGGTCCTTATTTTGCGACACTGGATTCTTTTTCAGTCTCACCACCTAAAGTTTTTCCAATTTTTGTGAAAATGAAGTATACAAAATTTTAACTCGATCGGATAACGTTAACCCGTGCCTCAAAACCATTAAGTCACTGAAATACGCAATTTTCATCGATAGTTTTTTCTTACAATTCTTTCGGCCTCACCCCCTAAAGTGGTTCCAATTATTTAAAAAATGTTGCTATAAGACATCCCTAGAATAAAGGGAAGCTAATTCGATTAATTCATGGGACACGAAACGTGTATCCTGGCATTTGAACGAGAACATGGATATTCTGGTGCCTGTTTATGCCAACCGAAGCTTCATTATTCACATTCAACTATTAAATGTATGAGAAAAATGCAAAGAAATGATATTTTATAAAAATAAATTTTCTTCCAATTATGTATGTATAACATTTCGATGTAATCAACAGTTCACGAGATCACGAGATACTATTGAACATAGATGAAAATTGCGTATTTTAGTGAATTTTAATGGCCTTGTGGCACGGGTTAGCGTTATCCGATCGAGTTAAAATTTTATATACTTCATTTTTTAAATAAGTGGGACCACTTTAGGGGGTGAGGCCGAAAAAAAATTGTAAGAAAAAACTATCGATGGAAATTGCATATTCAATGACTTTCAACGGCCTTGAGGCATGGGTTAGCGTTATCCGATCGAGTTAAAACCCACCCTATGAGAGCACACTATAAAATTATTATCTCTTATGTATTACAGTAATTTGCACTAAAACCTACTGGGTTATAAGTTCAACGCTCGCTATGAGAGTACATTCAATAAACTTTCCTCAAGAAAATTAAGATGATGCTATTGACCGGTAGAGTTTAAGAGGCCATCAAATTGAATTTAACTTCTCGAAAGGAATTGATTTCCTTCCGGTACTTTATGTAGTAAACTATGTTCGATCTGAAAAGAGATTTCCAATTTTCATTACACAGATAAATCTAATTAAGCTACCACGCGAAGTCAAGTGATTAGTTACTTTTAAGTGTCTGTTTGTACCAACGTAGCAATTTCTCAAGTTAAACCCACTACATACTAATTTCAGTTAATTTTTTATAATTAAAGTTTGATATATTCTGATAGGTTTAAATACGTAAGTAGATCATCATGTGATTTATAAATACGTGCTGCATACATATACTTTTTTTTTAACCATCCCTTATTAATGTAATGTCTCTAACTGACACTTTGCGAAAAACTTTTCTAGCACAAGTATGTGATTAAATTAACAAAGTCAGCAGCAAAGCATGGATGCTTAGAAAACGAAACATTTTCTAAGCATCCATAATGCTGGAGTCTGGAACTGGATTGTTTGGCGGGGGGTGAGCTTGCACTCACCTGCACTCAGGCCTTATAGGCTGCCCCCCGTAAGTGGGCATGTCCACCGAGCCTCTCATTCCTCAAGCCAAACAACACTTGTGATGTATTTGAGGAGAAAGCCAGGTGAGACGTCATACTGGCCATACTGGGCCAGAAGTCCCCCAGTATGGATCCTCTTTTTGTTGAGAGAGCAGGGCAGTGACAGAGCACATGCTCGGCAGTCTCGTCATCCAGGTTACACCCTCTACACTTGGGGTTGTCTATAACTCTCAGTGTATGGAGGTGTTTGTTTAGTCTGCAGTGTCCTGTTAGCAATCCTACATAAATGCGCAGATTACTCCTGGACATCTGCATACAGTGTTTGCCTTGCTTACGACTGGGTGTGGCCAAAGCCATTCTGCTGTTTCTGCAGCTGCTCAGACCATTCCAACAGTCCGCGTGGCGTTTGAGTGTATAGTTCTTTAGCAGGGAACTGTGGACTGAATCTGAGAGCGCTATTGCAGGTTCCGGACCATTCACGGCGCTCTCAGATCCCTTGCGGGCTAAAGCGTCCGCTTCTTCTTTACCCTGAATTCTGTCATGTCCTTTCACCCAACGGAGCTGGACACTATTGTTTTGTGCGAGTACATCTAGAGTCTTTCTAATTTCCAGAACCAGTCCCGAGCCTGTCCTACAATTGTTTAGGACAAGCCTGTATGTGTGCCTAGCGGTATTGTCGAGTGTAGAACGAAGTCTTCTCAGTAGACCCCAGCTCCTGATCCACAGTCCATTTTTGAACCATCGGTGTAGATTGATATGTCCGACTCGTCATTACCGGACACATTCAACTCACCTCAAAGTTCTTGTTGGTTATATATAGGGGGATACGGTCGGTTCCATTCCCAGAAGAGGAATTTGTTTTGTAGCCTTCTCTAGGATACAGGCATGTCTCGTAGCCGTGCCTTTAATATACCATTAACTTACAGATTGCAATCTCAGAGCAGTCCTGAACGCCACCTCCTCTATGTACAGATTTAGAGGGGGGATGCAGAGTATAGTCTCCATTGCAGCTGTAGGCGTCGTTTTCATCGCACCAGTAACGCAGAGACATGCCAGTCTTCGAACATGCTCCAGTTGAGATGCTGCTGTTTTTTGCCTTACTCTGGGCCACCAGACTATGGCTGCGTAACAAAGCATGGGTCTTATCATAGCAGTGCACAGCCAGAGGTAGATCTGGGTGAGAAACTCCAGGACCTATCGACCCCCCTGCGACACTGCCAGAATGCCGCACATGCCTTGTTTATCTTCCAATTCAGAGTGCGATCAAGTATGACCCCCAGGTACTTGACCTCACTTGCTAAGTGGAGTTGAGTGCCCGATAATTTGAGCATTTTCATATTTGGTAGTTTCCTTTTCTTGGTGAATAGTACTAGCTCAGTTTTCTGGGGGTTAACCGAGAGAAAGTGTTCTGTGTACTAATTATCGACCAACTTGAGGGCTGTTTGCATAAGTTCGCATAGCAAGCCTTCAAAGTTCCCATTTAGCAAGATGGTAATGTCATCTGCGTAACCTATTGTGAAGAAACCAGAGTCATTGAGGCGGTGTAGGAGGCTGTCGGCGACCATAACCCACAGTAGGGGTGATAGGACGCCACCCTGTGGACAGCCTCTATTGACCATGCCTCTAGTCTTTATGTTCCCCACATTTTTTCGGTCGGCTCTCCATTTGAGCATGTGTGTTATCCATTCACTAAGTGTGTTGGGAACACCATGCGTTTGGAGGGCTATCCCTATACTCTCGAAGGTTGTTATATCAAAAGCACCTTCGATATCAATAAACACTCCAGGGTAGACATTTTTATATCCGCCGATCTCTCGATACGAGATACCACGGAGTGAAGTGCCGATTCTGTTGATTTCTCTGGGATGTAAGCGTGTTGATTTGGATGCAGTGGATGTAAAACTAACACTGTATCTCTAATTTCTCACAGTCTCTCCAGACCTTTCAATAGGAAGGAGGAGAGGCTGATGGGCCGATATGATTTTGGTAGGGAGTAGTCCGTACGTCCTGTTTTAGGTATGGAGTAAAAATAAAGTTAAAATCGAAATAGCGAGGGCGCCTGGAGATAAGAAATATTTAACTGGGTGAACTACACATAAATAAAGAAGTATGACTGTACAGTTTGGACTTTTTGCGAGGTAGGGGACACATTATTTGTTTGAATAACTGTAAATGCAAAACCTAGTTTTTTTATCTCTTCTTTCCAAACACTTCCAGTTGTATTGGTCGTATTGCAAAAATAAAAAATGGAGATAAGTCTCATTGAAATTTAGAGCAAATCTAGATATACAAAACCTCCAATAAATATGTTAGTACTGTAGTACTAGAGGTAAAAAATATGTAAAATTTGGGAATAATTTCTTATGTAATGATAATTTTTCTTTATGGGTTATTATTGTAGTAAAAGGTAATCGTCTTCAGTTTCTATATTGTCCGGATACTTGCTCTCACCCTCAAGGCCACCTCTAAATTTAAATATTCAATATTTGAAAAAGTATTACTAATTTGTTTTTTGAATGTAGGATAGTTATGTTTTTGGGATCACTGATTACGAATCTGAAGTCAAAATTAAAAGATTTAAAATGGAGGCTATATGGTGAAAGGCCCAGGGCTGAAGCTTCTTATGCTTTGGGCAAATTCGCAACGGTATTCCAGACCGAAATTTTTGCTATTTTGGTCTGCGCACAGGAGAATATCCGAAGGAAATATTCCAACAGGCACATATATATATGTAGCGACAGTCAAGCGGCCCTCAAGGCCCTTGCATCAGTCCGGACCAAGTCAATCCTGGTTCAAAACTGTAGACAGGCTCTCTGTGAACTTGGCTCATCCAACTGGGTCAAGCTTCTCTGGGTGCCAGGACACAGCAACATCGAGGGTAACGAGCGGGCAGACGCTCTGGCCAGAGGGGGCTGTCAGAGGCCCCTACTGGGTCCGGAGCCGGCTCTTGGTTACCCTAGATCAAATGCCAAGAAGTCAGTAGAAGACTGGACACGGTCTCAGTTCTTTGACTTCTGGGCTTCCTACCCAGGACTCCGGCAAGCGAGGCTCCTGATCTCGGGGCCCTTGCCGAAGCGAGCGGAACAAATCCTGCGACTAAACAGGAAACAGGTCAGAACCGTGGTAGGTCTTTTAACTGGACACGGCTCTTTCAGAAAACACCTGCACACTATGGGGGTGGTTGACAACCCCGACTGCAGGTTCTGCGGAGACGAGGAGGAGACTTCCATCCACGTCCTTACTTCCTGCCCTAGTCTTATGTACTTGAGGCACAAACACTTCGGCATTGGCTTTCCGGTGCCGGAGGAAATAAGGAAGGAAGGAATATATTTTTTCTTTAAAATGCTAAGAATCCTATCATGTAATTCAATACTTCGTCAGTATTAGCTAGAAGAGTAGTTGTTTTGATTGGTTCTCCAATAATGAGTGTTTTAAAGTATTTACCTAACTAGTATATTAGCGTGCCCAGATTAGGGCAATAATATACAGAAAGTAGGTATTTTCATAATAAATAAAAAAGTGTGTAAGTTGTGATTTGCATAATACCTAAATAATATTCTCTAATCATGATAAAAGCAAATAAATAAAAATAATTAATGGTAAAAAATAAATCAAGAATAGGCTTGTAAATAATGAATGAATGTTTCTATACTCTACTGATGAGAACTAACGAGTTCGAAAAAACTTGTACAACTTTTCTAGAGTTGAAATAGAATGTAAGGTTCAATAATTCTTGTGAATGACTGAATTTCAATAAATAATTTAAGTATCTTCAATATATTTTTTTTTTGCCTTAAAATGCCAGGAATCCTATCATGTAATTCAATACTTCGTCAGTATTAGCTAGAAGAGTAGTTGTTTTGATTGGTTTTCCAATAATGAGTGTTTTAAAGTGTTTTCCCAAGTAGTATATTAGCGTGACCCGATTAAGGTACCAATATACAGAAAGCAAATAATTTCATATTAAATAAAAAAGGTGTGAATGACTAAATGTAAATGAATGATTTAAGTATTTTCAATATATTTTTTCTTTAAAATGCTAAGAATCCTATCATGTAATTCAATACTTCGTCAGTATTAGCTAGAAGAGTAGTTGTTTTGATTGGTTCTCCAATAATGAGTGTTTTAAAGTATTTACCTAACTAGTATATTAGCGTGCCCAGATTAGGGCAATAATATACAGAAAGTAGGTATTTTCATAATAAATAAAAAAGTGTGTAAGTTGTGATTTGCATAATACCTAAATAATATTCTCTATTCTTTGTTTTTTTTTTAAATTCTAATTTTCTAGACGTTATAACTTAAAGAGCATCAATTTATATGAAAAGTTGCATAGAACCTTTTCTTCTTAAAATTTGATTCCCTTTCAGCTCCAATGTGTTTTGTTTTTTTTTTTTAGTTACCACCCCCTGAAAAGAGGTGGCGTGCACCCCCTTAAATTAACAAGCCGCCGCATAATATAGAAACATTTCCTAGCTGCCAAAAATGAACAAAATCCGTTTCATATGACTTTATTCCGAACTTAAAATCACTAGTTACTGTACTATGCAGGTAATTAATCTCAATAAAAATGAAAACGCCAAGTTCTAAAAAAATTATTATAGCTTTAGTAATAATACATGAATTTAGATAAAATTTTGGAAAAATATGGTCTTTATGAATGTTAATAGCAATAAACACAATAAAATGTTTAGACTTGAAAATACTGTTTAATTCTTCATGATTACCAATTATTGGGAGATAATGAACTTAGCATATACAGTCTGTCCACGGATGAACTTAACTATGTTTGTAAATTCTTTTATTCATTATATATTGATAAATTTTTGCTTATTGTGAAAAGTCCTTGGCCACCCTCATGATTACGATTTACTTTATACTGTGTTCGAAAGTGAGAAAAATATAAAATTTTGGTAGTAGCTTTCTTGTAATGAATATAATAAAATCTTATAAAGAAATATGTAAATAGTACCAAGTGCAGTCCGATTAGAAAGTTTCATGCAACTTAAAAAATTTATTTAATAATGATATATTTTAAATAATAAAAATGTTCAAGATTAATTGACCATGTGGATGAAACTGTGTATTCGAATTGTATATGACATTATTTAGAACTATCTTTATAACATTTGTTTATATTTATTACAAGAAAGGTGCTTTACTCTTGATACAATATTATATTATCTTAAAACACCCGTTATAGTATATCGTAATACTGAGAATGGCTAAGAACTTTTCAGAATAAGCAGAAGTTCTTATGAAGAATAATTTTATAAAAAAAACAAACAAAAATAAAAACGTTTACCTACGATCACTACTGTAAATAGTAAAAAACACACTACCTGCCATCCATGTAAGTTGAATTTTACGTATTGTAAACAAAACGCACTGTAAACAAATCGCACGGTAAACAAAACGCACAGGACACCCAATTATAGGTGGCTTATATCGCTGACGCGGGGTTTAAAAAAAACAAATGCGCCTACGTAATTTTCAAACTCTGTCAAAACTGACATAATATTTTCTGAATGACATTGTTGACTACTAAACTAAATCCAGATTTTACTAAATAAATAAATAAATATGATCGTAGGTAAAGTATAGTACATAATTCGAGTTGTAAACCAATTACGCACTCATGGAAATACGCACTCGCCGCTACGCGGCATCGTGCGTAACTTTTCCATTCGTGCGTAATATGCTTCTTACAATTCTCATTACGTAATATACTATTACAACTATAGTTAAGCCCATCTGTGGACACACTGTATGATACACTATAAAGTATATAAAGTATTGCCATTATCTGAAGAGAGCGAGGGCCTCGAGACTTTCCTTACCTTCACTCCTACACCTCAAGGGTTTCGTGCATCCCAATGGCTTAAATGTTTAATACTTTGTCTCTCTTTTATTTTAAGGTGTCGAATTTTTTTTATTGTTAATTTTTTTCTCGAAGATTTTGCTCTGGTCACATTAAAATTTTTATTTCAAGTTAGGAATATATGTGTAATAGCACGGTAGAATACTTCCTATTAAAATTGGGCTATATCTGTCATGATCGCCAAAGGTGTATAAACTATGTTTTATTATAATTCTCCCAGATTCGAACAAACTTTACGTAGATTAGGTGATGCATCAATTTTATTTTAAAATGTTTCTCACGAATTTTTAATAATGCCATTAACAACGAATGAATGCTGCATTCATACGTTTCCAACTGCGGATACTTATTAAACAGGACAAGTTCTGTTAATTTCAAAATATTTATTTAAAATTTTGAACATATGTAGTGTAGCATAGTAGAATACCCAATATTGAAATTTGGGTTATATCCGCCATATGGGATGATCGCCAAAGGATGTAAGCTATCGTGTGCTATACAAATTATTTCAATATTATTTTAGAAAAAAATTTACAAAATTTTTGTACACATGACCATTGTCTTATTTTGGCACATAGAATCCACCATGTGGCGTTAGAGAAAATATTTGGACATCCCCATAACATATCTGAAAAAAATAGTGACGAGTTATGCTTTGACTATGAAATTCATTTCACAGATGAAGATTTAAAAAGTACGTTTTTTGCTAGAGTCCAATATACGCTAGGAACAAAAAGTTCTTATTATACTTTCAATGACTGACACTTGAACAAAGATTTAAATTTTCGTTATACAGAACTAGAAATATACAAAAAAGGGTATAATGTGATAAAGTCAGTTTAACATTTTAACATTTTTCATATTATAGAACCCACAAAATTTTGTCCCAAACATCCGCAATCTACAGGATTATGTAACTGAATTAATAATACAATCCTGATCACGCTTCACTCCAAGAAATATTATAAGGTGTGATATAAATTTTAAACTTCGGGACACATTTTCATTCATTCCGTTCCGTTATCTAGAAGTGCTTGCTTATAGCCCGGGAGACAGCGACAGAAATGTTAGTCCGATTTCATTAACATTCCTTTTAAACAGTGTCATAAATAATGAAAATAACTGTCTGCCATGGTACGCGCGACACACGGCGCGATAGGAGTGCTTCAACTAGTAAAAAAATAGTGTCTTTGACTGAAGTCGACGATAATTTTCTTTTTATGAATTATGGACATCATGAAATGCTCGAAAAACGCCTATCTGCCATCATACTTGTGGGACAAAATGCGTATGCCACTTGAACAAGTATGTCAAAGAAACGAAGTAGTTCGACTTAAATCAGTAATGTTGAAACTTCTTGTACTAATTCTAGTATTTTCACAGCTTTGTACCCCATCTATAAGAATTCTATCTGAGTTCTATGTATAAGTAAGAGAAAACTAAGTTAGTCAGTTAGTTCGGCAATTGTCCCAGAGATGGCGCGTGGTGCTAACATTAAAAAATTATCTAGAAGCTACTTACATCTATCTGTAGAGCGAGTCGTCGCACAGACAGTTTAGTTTAGATAGTTAGTGGGAACAGATCAAGAAGAGGTAAAGTGGCTGAATTATTGAGTTAGAGTAATCAGTGTTATATTAGTAAAGTAATTATTTGTTGTAATTAGTACGTAAGTTAATAAATTAGTATTTAGTGTTGCTCTGGTGTTATAATTTCTGAACCTACAGGGGTGTAAACACGTAACAATTGGTGTCAGAAAAGGGAATTATAACAGAAGATTTCTGGATTGTTCGAGAAAGTTTTACAAGTGTTCTTCTCGGGAATTAGTGGGGACACGGATAATTGATTTAAGGAACGTTGTGTAAGGACTAATTTTGAACTAAAAACTGTGAATGTGTGTTTCCGGGAAGAGTTTCAGAACATTTTATTCGGAAACTAGTAGATATAATCAAAATCTCCTGAGAAGGTAAATGTAGCAGTTGTTGAAGAATTGTATTGGGACAAAAATAATCTGGAGACTATATTGACAGACTTGCACAAAGTGGTTGCTAACGAGTTCTCAGGGAAGCAGGGCAAATAACAAAGTAGTGGAAAGCCAAGTCGGGGCATCCGATGTTATAGCTGCGGAAAACTAGGCCATGTAAAACGAGATTGTCGACATCGGTGCCCTGAGAAAGTAAATGCCGTATTTGTTGAAGAGTTGGATCGGAAGGATTTTAGAATCGAACATAGACCTGAAAAATCTCGTAAGAATGCAGATGCTCCATCCAGAGGACCATGCAAGGAAAATTGCAAGTACTGCCATTGTGTGGAAAAATTGCAAGGCATGGTAAAAGTCAACACTGTCAGGATAGAGATTCCAGACGATTGGACAGTTTTAAGATAAGAGCAACTGAACGGTACAAAAATTGGGCTTATGTTTTGAACAAAGGAGTAGAATTGAAGGCTTTATGGTCGCAATGGGATTCACTTAGGGTCATAGACGAACTATTGGAGAGACCATTCAAAAGCCCGGATGGAAAGCAAGTTACCATGCGTCTAGTGATTCCCAAGTGTCTTGTACTAAAAGTACTACAGGAAGTGCACACTAGAACGCCCGGCGGACACTGACGTAAATAAGATGCTCGATAAGGTACGAGAACGATTTTATTGGGTTAATAGTCGCCAGGATGTGGAGGCTTAGTGTCGCAAATGCAATATATGTGTAGCCAGTAAGGAACCAGAGACTAGAAGTGGTCAATTGAAGCAGTATAATGTTGGAGCCCCTTTTGAGTCCACCATAGCTAGTGACCGGATGAAGCCTCATTATGACCGTAATGCCAGTTCAGCAGGATTCAAGGTAGGAGATCTGGCTTGGCTATACAACGCGCAGTGGGAGAAATGGAGATTCCGCAGCTTCAACCGCCTTGGGAGGACCGTATTTCATTATCGCCCGAAGTTATTTATCGAATTCAAAGAAGCAAAAAGTCAAAGATGAAAATTGTACACTTGGGTAGACAGGCGAAGTATATGGAAGACACTAAATTGCCTGACCGGGACGTTCGGGTTTAAGGAGGGAGCAACAGCTTTGTACGCCATATGTAAGATTTCGCTCTAAGCTTTATGTATAAGTAAGAAAGCTAAGTTAGTTAGATAGTTAGTTCGGCAATCGCCTCAGAGATGGCGCGCTGTGCTGATATCTAGAAATTATCCAGAAGCTACTGACATCTACCTGAAGCATTGCAGAATGTACCAGAGAGTTCCAGAACCAATTACCTAGAAATATAAATAGAGAGAGTCGTCGCAGACAGTTCAATTGAGATAGTTATTGAGAACGGATCAAGAAGAAGTAAAGAGAGTGAATTTTGAATTAGAGTACTCAGTGTTATATTAGTGAAGTCAGTATTTGTTGTAATTGGTACGTAAGTTAATAAATGAGTTTTTAGTGTTACCCTGGTGTTATAATTTCCGAATCCACAATACAAGGTGTTTGCTAAAGGGTGTCAAGACGTAACAGTATAAAATGTAAGAGAAAAGTAATCTGCCAGTCTTTCAGCGACATGTTTTTTTACGTAGTTAAGACTCCTATCGGGGGTTGTTTCGCTACTTGCAGACTCGCCATTAACCATCACCAATTAAGAGGGCGTATACAATATGAAAAACAACTAAAATTAATGAAATGAGTCAATCGAAATTGTCGCCCGCTCCCGGCCTATTAGGTTAAATTTCACTTACCGTCTTTGTCGTAGTGGCTCCAAACTTCCATAAATTGATTCGCAGAGAGTTTTTTAAGTTCCCTCGAATCTGGGTCCCTGTACTGCCTCATGAAGTTCGTCGCCTTCTCTAAATTTAAACGTTTAGAATTAATTGGATCTGCTTGAGCTGTCATGATTCTGAAAAGAAAGAATACGATTTCAGCAAAGATTTCAGAAACGAAAAGTCGTCTCATTTAATTACTATATTGGCAAAGTTTTCCATCGTCAGTTAATGCTAGAAGTTTAAATTAGAAAAACAAATTACATTACTGTAATTAAACTTATTTACATCCGTGAAGGCGTATTTCAGTAATTCAATAAAAAGATTCATTTAGATGGACTGCATTCAATATTCTCGCCACAACAGCGTCGCTGTTCAACAGTGATCAGAAAATAAATGTCTCTTTTTAACCAGCTGCAAATATTTTTTTATGTCTGTACAATCATTATTCATAGATTCGCTTAAGCCATTTCTATGAAAACTTCTCAGACTGTAAGGTATGGCCGATGGTGGTTCCATATTTATATCAAGTTACATCTAGCATAAGGTGAGCAAAAATTGGAAATAAAATTTTTTAATCGAGAATATTCGAGATTATAAAAAAATTATTTTATGATAAAAAATTCAAATTCGGTCGGAATTGCATTAAAATTGCTAGTTACGTATTTAGAAGTAGCTGATAACGAATTTGATACCGAAATTTTGAGTTTACAGATTTACATGAAATTTGGTACATAGTGATTTCAGGAATCTGTGATAACGAGGCTACGAGGTATTTTACTCTTTGAGTTTACAGATTTACATGAAATTTGGTACATAGTGATTTCAGGAATCTCTGATAACGAGACTACGAGGTATTTTACTCTTTAAAATCTAAATATAGAGGTCTAAAAGGGAGAAAAAAATGAACTGCCTTCAAAAAAGATCCCTAAAAAGTTATGAAATAAAATATCACCGTCGATGTTGAAGTAATATTGATATTAGGTAATAAGATTCAATTAACCGAGCGACGCAACGGTGAAATTTTCTTTCATAATTTTTAGTACCTATCTTTTTTGAAGACAGTTAAATTTTTTTTTCAAAAAATTTTTCTTAACAAAAGAGTGCAATCTGTAAATATAATGGTGCGACATATTTTCATCTATAGATGTTATATAATATTTGGTACACTGTATAAAAACTTGTACGTGACTTTTATTCCTTTTAAACTATCTCAGCATATCATATTTCAGCTACGTGTTGATAACGAATTCCCTCATATTATTTATCGCTGATATGTAATATCATATTTCCTTTGGCTTAGCTTGGGAAACAATACTAATGCTGACTAAGTACAGCCAACCGAGGATATAAATTAGTTAGATAATCTTTTGTATTCAGTTCTTATACTCATGTCAGATTAAACAGTTCATTTTATAACTACATTTTTATTTCGAAGAGTCAACGTTGACTCTCATTAATTTAATAAATCTTTTTAAAAAGTCACTAATGTAAATCGTGATCTAACAATTGGCGCAGTCGGTAGGATTCCGTGAACACCATTAAGAACAAGAAGCCTAACTGGTAGTGACCCACGAAGAACAAGGACAACATCTCCACGAGGTGCCTAACTAGTGCAAGTTGTCTATCAGAACAAGGAGACCTTCCTCACTTGTGGTGGCGGATCCCAATCCCTTACTGGAAGAACCTACACTCGATGAAGAATCTATTAATGTAAGTACTTTAACGAATCATCTCGTAATTTTCACTTATCGTTTTATTATTATACGTAGTGTATTATACTGCTAATACACAGAAAAACTATTTCTATTATCCAATCCCCATTTATATTTATTTTTATTATTACAAACAAACTAAAGCTTAGACGTTAAGCACAAACGATTAATCTACAGCATCATACTGCTAATGCTCAACTAAAATCGTAAGAGTTAATTTAAAATACTGTGCATTATACTGTTGATGCAACATTCGTATCACTAAAAACCCAATCGATCTACCAAAGGTACAACATTTTTTTATTCTAATCAATTCATTTTAACTCCTTAAATTACTAAATATCGAGCAACATGCCCGACGACGTAACACAAGGTACAGCACAAGGTGCAGCATCAGGTCCAGCACCAGCACCAGCACCAGCACCGGTTCTTGAACCGTATAAATTAAGTGAAATTTTCTCAATTGTGCCCGAATACGATGGCAACCCTTTATTTTTACAAACTTTCTTATATGCTTGTAGTCAAGCCTATTGCATGGCCGTGGCAGACCAAAAAACATTGCTCTCGCTACGTATAAAAAATAAATTAAAAGGCAAAGCTGCCGAGGTAATAAATTCAAGAAACCCAACTTCATGGGGTGAAACTAAAAACTTATTAGAGTCTCATTTTGGAGATGCACGCGATCTAACCTCGCTTATACAAGATCTGCAACGACTCCATCAACTAAATAACGAATCACCATTAACTTTTATCTCTAGGCTACAAACCCATAACGCGAAAATGCTTTCCGCGGTAAACAAACAAATCGCTATGACAAACGAACAGAAAGATGCGCAAACACGCTTAATTGATACTATGACCCTTAATACCTTGTTAACCGGACTTGAACCCAAATTAGGCCAGATAGTCCGAGCTGGAAACCCGGCTACTGTACTCGATGCAACTCTCCGAGTAAAACGAGAATTACAATTGTCTTATTTTGAATCTCAGAAATTCAACAAATATAACCCAAATAAAAATCCCATTCAAACTCAAGCGAAACGCCCTCCAATTCCACAAAAATTCTGTTCTTTCTGGAAAAGGAACGGACATACAATTAATGAATGCCGCACAAGGCAAAATCAACAATTTTCATCCCCTAGTTTCATTCCAAACGCTTATCCCAGTCAAGCGCAAATTTCAAGACCAAATTTCCAGAATTTTTCCAGCCAAAATAATCAAAGGCAATTTTCTCCGCAAAATTCCCAACAAGCAAATAATCCACAACAAAATAGACCTTCGGTAATAAGACCGAACCCCAACTTCCAACAAAGATTCCCAAACCAACAACAAAATCCAAATTTCAATCGTCAAAACCCACAAAGAACGCATCACGTTAATTTTGACAATTACTGTGATCCTCTAAACTATGAACATATTAATTACTATAATGAACCTGATAATTTCGACCATCAGCAATACAACGATTTCCAAAACTACCAAACTGATTGCAACGATCAATATTTACCACAAGAGAATTATACTGGTAATTCTCAAAATTCACAAACAAACCATACCGATATTTGGCAAAATGAATACGAGAGTTATATTGCTAATTCTCGAACGCCTCAAGAAGATTATAATACCAATTCTCAGGATTTTTGTTTAGGCCCGGAGTATCCCGCGGATACTCCAACACAGGAAACAGATCAATTCGATCAAATATCGAATCAAATTCAAGCTATGAATCTAAACGACAATTTCAACCCGTTCCTGAACTTTCCGGAACAAGGGTTCATGTAGAAGCGCTATCTCACTCACTGTTGACTGTAAATTCAAAAAATTTATACTACATTAAAGACATCACAAATAAATTCAAAATTCTAATCGATACGGGCGCAGGTATCTCTATCTTTAAACCAAAAACTGCGGAAAACTACAAACGAAGATTTTCAGAAAATGTAATTATACAAGGTATAACCGATCAGAAAATTACTATTAATGAATCTGTTCTTATACCCTTCACGGACAACGACCCACATAAAGTTTACATCTATGATCTAGATATCAATTTTGATGGACTGATAGGAGCTGATTTCCTAGAGCATTATCATTGTATCGTCGACATAAGAAATAAACAATTAATAACCAATTTTAAAACGGTTCCACTTTTCAAAGTAACCGACGATTCGTCAAGACCCGAATGCGACAAAATTCAGTCAAACCACAACCCTAATCAAAATAAAATCCAAATTGACGGCCGTACTGAAAAAATTTATAAACTAAAATGTAATCTTAGAAATACTGACGCTATTTTGCAAGCGCAGGAAAACGAAAAAGTTCGTTTACCTAATGCTCTTGTTAGAGTAAACGAAAACGGAGAATTTTTAACGACAATAATCAACGCTAACATCATCCCGAAGACTGTCGATTTTTCTAATTTAAATTTAGAACTTCTACAAAAATTTAAGTCAATTTTTAACTTAAATACGCAAAACTCCGACCAACACCCAATGACGGACAGATCCTTTGAAATTAAGAACGAATTGCGCTTGGACCATCTAAACGAAGAAGAGGCCGAAATAATAACGCAGCTTTGTTTAGATTTTCAAGACATATTCTATTTAGAAGGAGATAATTTGACCTTTACCAACGAAATCAAACACCCTATTGACACCGACAATTCCCGACCGATATTTACAAAATCGTATCGCTATCCCCAGGTCCATAAAGAAGAAGTTAAGTCCCAAGTATCGAAAATGTTAAGTCAAGGTATCATTCAACCCTCAATTTCACCTTGGTCCTCCCCTGTTTGGGTAGTCCCAAAAAAACTGGACGCTTCTGGCAAACAGAAATGGCGCGTTGTAGTTGACTATCGTAAACTCAACGAGGTCACAATCGGTGACAAATATCCTCTGCCCAACATTTCCGATCTCTTAGACCAACTTGGCAAATGCCAATATTTCACAACCCTAGATTTGGCTTCTGGTTTTCACCAAATCGAAATTAATCCCGCAGACATTCAAAAGACTGCTTTCACTGTCGAAAACGGTCATTACGAATTCGTGCGAATGCCATTTGGACTAAAAATGCTCCATCGACGTTTCAGAGAGTGATGGACAATATTTTATTAGGCATCCAAAATGAACGGTGTCTCGTCTATATGGACGACATCATTATTTACTCGCCTACCATTCACGAACATATTTCCCGTCTAACAGAAGTTTTTAAACGCCTTCGAAAAGCCAACCTCAAAATTCAACCAGACAAATGCGAATTCTTACGCAAAGAAGTCGCCTACCTAGGACACCTCATCACAAAGGACGGTGTGAAACCAAATCCTAGTAAAGTCGATGCCATTTTAAACTTTCCGCAACCTAAGAACCAAAAAGAAATCAAATCATTTTTAGGACTAGCAGGTTACTATAGAAGATTCATTCCAAACTTTTCCAAAATTTCTAAACCCTTGACAAAACTTCTGCAAAAAGATGTTCCTTTCGACTTTAATAACGACTGTCAAAATTCTTTCGCCGACCTAAAACAAACACTAACTACATCACCAATATTAATTTACCCAAATTTTGACGAACCTTTCATACTAACTACTGATGCGAGCGCATTTGCCGTCGGTTCTGTGCTCTCACAAGGACCAATTGGTAAAGATTTACCTATTGCTTACGCTTCCCGAGTTTTATGCAACGCCGAAACTAAATACTCCACGATAGAACGTGAACTTTTGGCTATAGTGTGGTCAGTAAAGCATTTTAGGCCATACCTATTCGGTAGAAAGTTTAAATTGATAACCGACCACAGACCACTTACATGGCTATTTTCTATAAAGGACCCAGGTAGTAGATTAGCTCGCTGGCGCCTTAAACTCGAAGAATACGACTACGAAGTCATATATAAACCCGGAAAAATAAATAAAAACGCAGACGCCTTGTCCCGAATCAAAATTAACCACTTTAACGATTGTTCCAAATTTTATTCCAAAATTCTAGCCGCGAACGGAGACGATGAATCAAATGACGAATCAGATGACGAAACCCAAGACGATAACGCTAGATTTACCAATGACCAAATTACCCAAGAATTCGAAACCTTTGTCAACTTGTACAAAACAACATCTTTAATAGATTATTCAAAAATCAAAGCCTCGAACAAACAACTATTGTATCGAGAACACAAAAACATTGTAACCTTCTTTCAACAAAACAATTTACAAGACCTCCATCACAAAATTATCGAAGACATATTTGAAGAAAACCCAGAATTCCGCAATGACAAGATCAATATTGTATCGAGCAAGACGGTCAGACATAGGAGATACTTTATCATCCCGTTACCATTCGATATTGAATCCGTAATTGAACACTTATTTCTGGTGTTATTTAAAAACCAAGACGTCTTGGATCTCTCTAAAACTTACTTTGTCGAAAATAATTTAGACCTCCCTATACTTGAAATTCTGTCATTCATTTTTGCGGAAAAGGACCTAAAATTAATAATTTGTCAAGATATTGTCAAAACCCCTGATGAAGACGAAATTCCTATAATTCTAGATCAACATCACAGCGGTAAAAATAATCTACACCGCGGAATAAACGAAACTATTCGACGAATTAGAGAAAAATACACTTGGCAAGGTCTAACTAAAGACGTAGAAAATTTTGTAAAAAATTGTGAAACTTGTCAAAAAAGTAAATTCTGTCGGAAAAATTTAAGCAGTCCCTTAGTAATAACCGAAACACCAAAGACACCATTTGAGAGAATTAACATTGACCTATTCGAGTTTCCCACACGCAACTATGCTTTAACGATACGCGAAGAATTAACCAAATTTACACAAGCTTACGCAGTCCCTGATAAATCCGCTAAATCTGTAGTAAATACCTTATTACTATATTTCCAACACTATGGTACTCCTCTAAGAATACATTGCGACTATGGAGGAGAATTCGACAACCGATTATTACGAGATTTATGTATTTTATACGATATAAAATTAACCTTTTCAAGCGTAGGACACCCGCAATCGAATGGCTCAATTGAACGATTCCACGCAATGTTAGCAGAAATGATAAGAGTTAACCAAACAGAAAATCCGAACGAACACCCGTTCACTATTTTACCTTACGCTGTAATTTGCTACAATAACTCTGTTAACAAAACACACGGATTTACGCCATACGAACTAGTTTTTGGTCATACATCAGTTCGACCACCAGAAACCTTGTATAACCAAAAGGAATTAATAACGAAATACGTCAGAGATTTAAACAATCGTATCTCCCATTACTATAAAATTGCTAGAGACCGAACGGAACTTCAAAAACAAAAAGCCAAAATTAGATTCGATAAAAACGTCCCCGAAAACCGTACTAAATATAACGTCGGAGACAAAGTTTACGTAAAAGAATCGCAGATTAAAAATAAATTGCAAAACAAATTTAACGGACCATTCGAAATTATCAAAATCTTTGAAAATTCAGCTATCTTACTCAACCCAGAAACTAGACAAACTAGTAAAGTCAATTTTGACCGAATGAAACCTCATTTTGAAAGCTAACCTTGTTTTCAGGTTATTCCTGCTGTTCGGATCAGCAACACTAGTGGTCTCCCAATATAAAATCACGCCTATAAACAACACCATAGGAATATACTACCACGAAAAAAACTGACGTAATAGTAACCAACGACAAATGGACATTACTGGTTCACAAGAACATTTCCTCCCTAAAAACAACCTTTGACAGAAACGAAAAAATGTTAGAGCTTATCCTAAACACCCTGGACGCCGCCGATCAGAAAACGATCACTTTCAGGAGTGAAGTTAAAACAGATCTAAATCTGTTAACCCAAATATCTAAAACTATAAAATTAAAATTTGATGAAATCTTTTTGGATACAAAACGATATAAGCGCGGAATAATCAACGGTTTCGGCACAATTTTCAAATCAATAACCGGAAATTTAGATGCCGAGGACGGTCAATATTATTCTGATTGCATCAATAAGCTAAACAATGACGAACACCAATTGGAGAATCTAATTAAAAATCAAATTTCAGTTACTACATCCGTTATCAAAAATTTCAATTCAACTATTCAAAAACTTCAAATTGACGAAGAAACATTTAACAAAAATACCAAAGAAATCGACCGCACAATTCAATCTATGACAAGTCACATCGAAGCCATTGAAATCAAATTAATATTCTTACATTATTGCGAACAGTTAATGACAAGTTATTTGTACATCGAAGATAATTTAAATGATGTTCTAAATGCAATAACATTTGTACGCTTGAAACTCATTCATACGTCAATCATCACTCCAACAGACTTAATTTCATCCTTACAGGAAATTTCACAGAATTTGCATAAAAATAACCTACCGCTTTCAATAAGGCTATCAAAAGTTGCTCAATATTTGGATATTATGGAACTCCAAGCCTTTCAGACCGATTCAAGTTTAATCTTTGTTTTAAAAGTACCTTTAGTAGACCCACAAACTTACACAGCCTATCAATTATATCCTAATATTGGATAATAGAACTGGTTTACACCACTTATTATCGGTATCACAAAAATATATTGCGAGAGATGATGATTCCTTAATGTTCTTACCCATCCCGGATTTAGACGAGTGCAAACAACTTTACATGGGAACCAGATTATGCTCCAACCTGTTCGCCTACCCGATAGATAACAATGCCATATGTGAAGCAAGGCTCTTCAAAAACCTCATGACTCTACCCCAAAATTGTCAAACCTCATTCATAATCAGTCAAGGATACAATGTACAAAAAACTCCAAGAAAACACTTGGCTAGTCATCAACGCAGAACCATTACATGTTACCGTTAATTGTCCGAAGAGAAATTCAAAAACAGAAGTCATCACGAAAAATTCCATTATAAAATTACAACCCAGCTGTTATGCCTTTGTTGGTATTACCAAAATCCAGGCCAGTTCCAATGAAGTGTTAGATGTCAAAGATAACACTCACCCAATCGAAATTCCGTATGATTGCTGCAGTGACCTTCCAGACAAAACTCAACTACCAAATTTAAAACCATTGAAATTAAATAATTTGAATACAGAAGACCTCGAAATTGCGAAACACAAATTAGACCAGTATTCCAAGGATTTAGACGACCTCATTAACGAACCCTACGTGACAAAACACATCTCGTGGTTCACGTACTTCACTATAACCCTAGTGATATCCCTTATCCTACTCTACCTGTTCTGCAAATGCAGAAAAAGAAGCCGAAAGTTAGCCCTTGTTCATGCATCACACGATTCACCTCCATCTCCACCGATGCCAAGAAGAACATACAAAAGTTTCACCAGTATCTTACCTCCAAGGAGAAGACCCAGTATTCAAAGAGAAGAAGAAACCGAAGAAGTGGAACTAACTTAAAGATATCCTACATTGTTACCAATTTTATTTCATGATTAATATTAATTTATGTTATATGTACATCTTTAAATATTCTTATATACTATTTGCATTTTTATATTTTACAATTTTATTTTTTCATTTTATTATTATTCTGCTTTTATATTTTACAAAAGTTGCTGTATAATCACCAACTTTTTTAATAAGGGGGAAGTTGTTATATAATATTTGGTACACTGTATAAAAACTTGTACGTGACTTTTATTCCTTTTAAACTGTCTCAGCATATCATATTTCAGCTACGTGTTGATAACGAATTCCCTCATATTATTTATCGCTGATATGTAATATCATATTTCCTTTGGCTTAGCTTGGGAAACAATACTAATGCTGACTAAGTACAGCCAACCGAGGATATAAATTAGTTAGATAATCTTTTGTATTCAGTTCTTATACTCATGTCAGATTAAACAGTTCATTTTATAACTACATTTTTATTTCGAAGAGTCAACGTTGACTCTCATTAATTTAATAAATCTTTTTAAAAAGTCACTAATGTAAATCGTGATCTAACATAGATATTGTTACGTATTTTCGAGAAATACTAATAAATTTCGATATAATTTAAATTAATTCTATTGAAATAAAATGGACATATAATTTGAGACTTTTCTATTGGAGAGGTTCACAGTTCACGGGTGGAATATACAATTATACATATTAATAAAAACTGTGCAATAAAAAAAGGTATACAAAAACATACTAATAAAAATAAACAGAAAATGTAATATTCCTTAATAATTATCTTATAATAATACTTATTTATTAACATAAAATATATATATATCAAATATCTATATTTTATACAGTTTTATTTCTTAAAAATAATAATATCTAAATAACTTCTAAACACTGCGTTAATTTATTTTTTAAATTCTCCGTAACTCTTACTAGGAATTCTTCGGTGATATCTTCAGTTTCTCGAGAAAGGTTACCTTTCATTTTTCGGGGTCGACTCTGGTATACTTGCCACTTGAGATAACCTCGTAAAAAGAAGTCGCATGCCGATATGTCAGTAGGCAATTTAAGGCCCAATATTTCGAAATCAGTTTGTTACCTTAAAACAATAGAGCTACGCCATGCTGTGTGGGCCATTGCATCATCCTCCTGAAACGAAACTATGCCTTGTACCAGATTTCAAAATTCCATCCAAAATTTTCCAACATATTGACATAACGATTTCAGTTGATGACCGTTCGATCACTGGAGGATAATATCCAATATTGCCCTCACAACACGCTAATGATCCATGGAGGACAATGTGAATACGAGTGTCGTCCCTTTCAGTGGGCTAGTGGGTAACTGCTGATACATAAGATGAGCAGCACTAAAACATATAAGAACGGTAAGGCTAAGAAGTAGACCAAATGTCGAGTGAGATGCTAAAAACTGAAGGAGAAACTCTGTAGAAGGTACTTCTCATTCTTCTTAACAAATGATTGGAAGAAGGAAGGATTCCGGACGCAAGAAGGAATGCCGGATTACCAGCCAATTAGCAAATTACTAAAATAATCGCCAACTGTCTCACCAATAAGCTCGACTTTTATCAACACTGTAGAGCAAGCTGAATTCAGTTGAAACTCATGCATATTATATTTCGTCCATACCTATCATTTTTATTATGTTTGCTTTCAAAGTTACTTAAATAATAAATCACCTTGTAGCATAGGACATAACATTAATACACTAGGAAAATTTTCGGAAGCGCAAAGGCCTTACAAAATATACCACGACCTCCTGTTTATTCGAGGTAAGCACTGTCGGGCTTAATTGAATAAAGTAGGGAACTGCTATAATAAGCAAACCTAAAAACAACATTGTGTATTGTTAGATAGAAATTAGTTAGGTGTAAGAATCCAAGGAGAAAAAAGTTCCAGGTAATTACATTGTTCATTCATGGTCTAAATAATGCAATAAATTAGTCACAGTTATGTCACTGAGTTTGCAGAAAAACGGGGATATTCGTATTATAACATAAATAATTATGATTTGTTTTTGTTATTAAAATAACAACAATAACATTATTCACATGTCCTTTTAAATAATTACAATGTGTATGTGTAGTAAAAAGGTCTGATTTTCTGATTGTCGTCATTTGCAATTAGAATTATTATACCTATTCACTTTGGGACAAATAAGAATACATACAATCAAATAAATTTTACTGCTACCATTTTTTTTTAAGTTAAACTAAAGCCGGTATTCAAAATACATAAAAAGAGAAAACAATATTTCGTTAATAAGTTCCCGAGGCTAGTATTAATATGTATTAAAATTATGAAAATATTTCTCAACCCTCATTTTAAGTGGTATTTAAAAACTATGAACTCATCATAACAACCGTAGGCAGGTAAATAAGAAAATTCCGAAATTAAAAGCATTTTATTTCGAGAATTTAATTTCATATTTCAAATATTTTTTCTAAATTCGAGGATTAGGTATAGAAACTATTTAGGACATCAAATTCAGATTTCAAGGTAAGTAAGAAATTTTGACGCTTTCTCGACAAACGGTTTGTACATTTGTTTTGAAAAAGAAACAGTTGATTTCAGAAACTTATCGAGAAAGTCTTTAACTCTTTTATTATGTAACAAATTTTGTGTCTAGATGTTTAGCAATTGCAATCAATAGACTGTTAATTAACGCAGTACCTACATTGAAATAAGTATATTACAGTAAATGGTACGGCCATGCTGAAGTTACTATCTCGCTTGATTGAACATTTTTTATTCATCAGTAAACTTATGTGAACTTTCTGGGAAAATCAATAATGACATATTGTTAGATTTGTAATTGTTAACGTATAAAATATGAGCATAATCGTTGGAGACGTTTTCGAAATAATAGGGTAGGTGAAAAATAAAAAAATATAGAGATATTTATAACTGAACTCTAGATATCGAATTTAAACGAGATTCGTCAATTGGTTTATACATAGACCTTTTTTCTAAACCTCTTTTTCAGTATCTGGGAGTGATATATCAAAATTTGCCAAATACTCAAAGTCGAATATTTGGACAATTATAATAATATTTTCACTCCTAGTGTCGTTAGAAAGTAAAAGTCAAGAAAGAAGTGATTATAGCTCAGTAAAATTATATATTATGTGACGACAATAGCAGACGTAACTTGGAAAGTTGGTTGTTCGCTTTGAAGCCGCGAATAACAGATGAATAACAATGAAATTCACGTGTAAAAAGAATGTTAATGTCCTACAAGTCTGTTATTTTACAATAACCACCCTATTTTGAGATACATTAAATGAAAAATAACGCCCTAGGGCGTTATGAATATCTATAACGCCCTAGGGCATTATAAAATTATAATACAACCCAAAACAAGCAAATTATGATAGCGTTATTGACAAACAAAATGCGTTGCTATGCAACGGCGGCGTTTACAAACAATTTTGATTTTTACTCTCTTTTAAATCAAATCGTTCTGAACATAATAGATGTAAAATTAATAAACCGTAAATGTCAAAAAAAAAATCGAATTAAATAACAGACTTGCAGGACATTAAACGTTGAAGGCACCACGGGTGTTATAGGATAATGACGCCCTCAGTCGACGTACACTCCCTCGGGCCAGAAGCCCTCGGGTTTGTACACTGCCGACCTCGGTGCGTTATTATCCTTATAACACCCTTGGTACCTTAATAACTATAATGATTCAAAGGCATAATGAATTTATGATGCTTGTAAAATCATTGTTAGCAATAAAACTGCACGTAGATCATATTGTTTAGAGAGTCGAGCTGGTGTACAAGCTCATCTTCAATTGATGCAACTAAAGAAGTATCATAGGAAAATCTTAAATCAATCCACCTATAACTACTTTACCCTACCAGTCCTTCTACACACGTGTTCACTACAGATGTTATTAAGGAATAGTGATAGAAATCATCCCTGTCTGACTCTTGTGCCAATCTTACATTTGTCGGAATTGGTGTTGTCGACATTTAACAATGCAGAGTTTTCTTCTAAAATGAAGACCAGATGTCTAGGTGTTCTTAAATTTAATAATACGGTCCAGAATTTGTACCATTCCACTTTATCAAAAGCCTTACGTTTAAGAAAAAAAGATTAGGTGTCCCATATTCAGAATTTATCTCTAGTACCGCGTGTTTTATCAAAGCCTGCAATAAAATATATCACGCTGAAGTCTGGATTAAGAAATATTTATTTTCAATATTTTTTATTTTATTTATGTCCGGTATTAATACCAGCAATCTAGAGGCCAGAGACATTTTTGTTATACCCTTTCTGTGTAATGACATATAATTATATAATGAACTGTGTTTCCTATAAAAGATTCTCTGGTAATCGATTATGGGCGAGATAATGCTATCTTCCTATCCTTGAAACAGCAACTATTTGTCCCTCCGTAAAGCGAGTAGGATATGACTCTCTCGATCGGTTAATCTTTGCTAGAAACCTTGTCATTGCTGACCTGTGCCATAGGTCAATATCTACAAAGATGCGGTCAAACAACTAATTGAGAAACAAATAGGAAGCAAAGTGACACCAAAATTGAGGTTCTTCGGTCATCGGGTCCCGTATCTTTTGGCATATTCCGTGAAGGATTGCCAACTCATCCTCGTCAACTAACTTAAGCGCCTCGGCGGTGATATTGTCAACCCCAGTTGCTTGGTCAGCTTTTAATTATTGTGCAGCTGTCTCTTCTTTTAATTTCAGTAGAGCAAGTTTGTGCTTGTAGGTCTGCCGCCATTCTTCTTTAGACTGAGAGTGATGAATCACGTAGATAAGAATTGTTATGTCTGTGACAGAAAGTATAAATTCCTCACGTCAGTGTGCTATACTCTTTGGTTTCCAAAGCAATGTTAATACCTACAACCTTTAGTTTTGCTAGTTAGTACATCGGTTAGAGTTGCGGTCGTTTCACATTCCTACGTATGTTGCTTTTTGTTCCCGTCACCGCTTATGTGATTTTATTCTTTAGATACTCCCAAAACATATTTGAATTTTCTTTGAGTTCACTTATAAGACGTTCCTTAAAATTTCGGAAAGCTGGATCATACGTTATAATGGCTAGATGCATTTGCTTTTTCATCGACATGCTTACTATAATTGTAATGTACTTATAATTTGTTTTCTATTTCATATTGACCTTTTTGTCCTAAACTTGTTAACGGGAGTTCTTATTTCAAATGTTCATTTGAATAGAGAATCAGGCCAAATTACAAAGACAATGCAAACGTACGCTAACTTTCCTAATCAGATAATAAGTGTTTTGGTAACATAAGCCGAGTTCAGGAAATTATAAGGCCTCTCTGAAAGCGTTCATCTGTAGTATGGGCTCAGTAATTGCCACTATCGGATAACTGGTATGTTTGTAAGAAACTGGCGACCCCGACGTTTTAGCATCCGTGATTACGGTTTTAGTAGACTTCAATTTCTGAATTTCCTTCACATGGATGCTTATAACCTACATAATTATTCCATATACAGGGTATTAATAATATAACTGGACAAAGAAATAATGAAATGTTGGAATACAACCAGACAAACATTTTATTAAGTGTCAGATACAAATGTGAATTTCAAAATAATCTAAACTCATATACAGGCAATCAATCAGTGTGCCTAGAGCTACATAGATGACAGAACAAATTTTAAGATATTAATGAAATTCATGAAGAGAAACAAAAAAACGAATTATGTTCATTAAGATAGTTTGGATTGCAGTGTTGAGTGCCCGCTGTACTGAAGCTGAAGCTTTTTTTATTTCGTTATTACAATATCTTTCAGTCACTCCTTAATTGTATTGACACAGTGCAAAATAATGCCCTTCGGATATGTCTTGGTGCTATGAAGTCAACACCTGTTGATCCTTGCATGTAGAAGCTCTAGAACCTCCAATAAAACTCAGAAGAGATTTACTGAGCGAAAAACTATTTTTGAAAATTTATATTAACAATCCGTCACTTTTTAAAAAAATATCATCACTCAATATCTTTGATCTGACTAATAAATATTGGATTAAAAAAAATTCTCCACCCCTCGCTTCTGCATTCCGTGAATGTTCTCTTTTACTCCCAAACATTGAAAATGATGATAACTGGCTTAGCAACTACAATTATTTTTCCTTATTTACGGACTTGACGGTATCTATACCACATTACAGTGAGAATTTGAGGATGAGCATAAATTCCTTAAATTTAACACTCGAAAAATACCCAAATTCGCAGCTGTTATACACAGATGGTTCTAAGTCCTCAAGTGGAACAGGATGTGCATTTTATATACCCTCAAAAAATATCGAGAGAAAAATAAAACGTAAAATAGAGTGCTCTGTTTTTACAGCGGAGGCGTCAGCCATCTATGAAGCTTTCAAGTTCGTATTTACTTCAAAATACCAGAAAACCGTTCGAAATTCTTTCTGACCCCCGTTCCTTTCTGTTCGCTTTAAAAAACACCACCTTTAAAATTAAAACCAATCCCTTTGTAATATACATTAAAAGCTTGGTACAAAATATCTTTGACGAAGGGAGAGAGATATACTTTGTGTGGGTAAAGTCCCATATAGGATTGAAAGATAACGAACATGTGAACGATTTAGCTACGGAGAGTATTGATGTAGGAAATAATTGTAATTATAAAGTATGTATGACGGATGCCACGGTAATATTTAGATCGAAACTAAGGAATAATTGGGATTACATGTGGAAAGTATCAGCTTTCATAACACCGACTCGATATTCTCTTATTCACCCTGACTTGCCGTATAAGTTTTGGCATGAAAACTATAACTGCTCACGAAAATACATCTTAACGATTATCCGTTTGAAATTTGGACATGCATGTTATCCTTCACACTTGTTTAAAATAAAGATCTACAGCTCTGATATCTGCGAATATTGCAATGTCGCAGGTGACCTGGATCATATATTCTTTGAATGTACAAGACACGCAGAAGCAATTGATACATTACTCCCTATGTCCTACACCTTTGTGTTATAAAAACCCTCCTAACCGTGGTCTTATTTTATATCTTAGGAAAATGCCCTGAAAGACCCCAGGGCGAGTAGTTTGTGACCTATGTATATCTTTTGTTTTGTTTCTGACAGTATGTCATGTAGTTTATTGGTTATTGTTTAGGTTAAAAGTAGGTTGGTAGTTTCTCTTCTGTGGCTGGCTGTATGGCTTCGGCCTTTATGCAAAAAAAAAAAAATTACAATATCATATAAAGGCATGTGTATGCTCGATAAACGTTTGATATCTCTTCTTGTGTCATAAGTGCTTTGGTACATCTTGGCGTTTTTGATCTGCCAGTAGTCAGTTGTAAAGAAAAAAAACGATAGCTTAGACAAGGTAATCTTTTTTAATAATTGGCATTATCTTCTCAACCAAACGTCATCTAATGTATTTTTCTGGCAGTCACGCAATCATAATGATGTTATCAAAACATAAATCCGTAATTTCACAACTATACTGAAAAGACCTAAAGCTTTCAGATTCTACTAACGAAGTAGAAAGCAGAACACTTGTTATTCTCTTTTTAGTGAATTTTTTCACCTTTTCCCGCTGCAGTTTATGACCATTTAAGAAACATATTCGCAATACTATCTCGACGTTGCTAAAACTTTCAATTACATTTTCCTAGAGGTAAAAGAATGTATAAAAAAGAATATATAATGATAATTTTTTTTTATTGCCGACTCATTTAGTAAAAGTTCAGTTTCCACATGGTCCTAATACTTTTACCCCCAAGGGGCGGTAACCAACCTAAATCGACAATTTTAATTTTTTTTTTTGCTTTAAAAAGTATCCGAATACCTTGCATTCCAATACTTTTCTCGGATACGGGTACCGGATACTTTTCTTTCGTTTGTGAAAAAAATATTATATGAAATTCAGTTTTTTTTAAAGCTGTCCGAGAAGCTCTGTTTCTTTTAAATAAATATATGTAGTAACCATTCCAAGGAAACGAATATTTTCCTGGCAGTGCCTTTGGGTATTTTATTTGTTTTTTTTTTGTAACAAAACAAAGTTCACCAACAACAAATTAATTTTATCTGAAATCGGTCAAGAATGTTTACTTTTTCGGCACAATTTTAGATTCCAAAATGCTCTATTCTGGTATTTTAGTCCGGGAAACTTACTTTCCCGGACTCTTTTTTATGTATGTATTTTAGACAGTAAATAATAAGCACTGACTCTCTGAGTTTTATCACAACAATAAAACATTCTTAATTTATGATAATATTGATTATTTCAGAAAAAATAGTATGTGTACTTCGTAGTAAAGGAACATTCCCGGACTTTAATGCTTGTTGCCCTCGGCTTAAAGCCTCGGCCAATAATTTACATCGTCGTCCGGGAATGTATTGTCTTTATTACTAGATACACAATGTACATTTAAGTGCAAAAAAATATCTAGAAAAAGAAAGGCTATTTAGCATTTTAACAAAAACTAAAATATATTTTTTGCAATTAATTATTTTTTATTTATTTGCTTTTATCATGATTAGAGAATATTATTTAGGTATTATGCAAATCACAACTTACACACTTTTTTATTTATTATGAAAATACCTACTTTCTGTATATTGTTGCCCTAATCTGGGCACGCTAATATACTAGTTAGGTAAATACTTTAAAACACTTATTATTGGAGAACCAATCAAAACAACTACTCTCCTAGCTAATACTGACGAAGTATTGAATTACATGATAGGATTCTTAGCATTTTAAAGAAAAAAATATTGAAAATACTTAAATCATTTATTTACATTTAGTCATTCACCCTTTTTTTTATTTAATATGAAATTATCTACTTTCTGTATATTGGTACCTTAACCGGTCACGCTAATATACTACTTAGAAAAACATTTAAAACACTCATTATTGGAAAACCAATCAAAACAACTACTCTTCTAGCTAATACTGACGAAGTATTGAATTAATACCTAAATAATATTCTCTAATCATGATAAAAGCAAATAAATAAAAAATAATTAATTGCAAAAAATAAATCAAGAATAGGCTTGTAAATAATGAATGAATGTTTCTATACTCTACTGATGAGAACTAACGAGTTCGAAAAAACTTGTACAACTTTTCTAGAGTTGAAATAGAATGTAAGGTTCAATAATAATTGTTGTGAATGACTGAATTTCAATAAATAATTTAAGTGTTTTCAATATATTTTTTTTTTTTTTTTGCGTTAAAATGCCAGGAATCCTATCATGTAATTCAATACTTCGTCAGTATTAGCTAGAAGAGTAGTTGTTTTGATTGGTTTTCCAATAATGAGTGTTTTAAATGTTTTTCTAAGTAGTATATTAGCGTGACCGGTTAAGGTACCAATATACAGAAAGTAGATAATTTCATATTAAATAAAAAAAAGGGTGAATGACTAAATGTAAATAAATGATTTAAGTATTTTCAATATTTTTTTCTTTAAAATGCTAAGAATCCTATCATGTAATTCAATACTTCGTCAGTATTAGCTAGGAGAGTAGTTGTTTTGATTGGTTCTCCAATAATAAGTGTTTTAAAGTATTTACCTAACTAGTATATTAGCGTGCCCAGATTAGGGCAACAATATACAGAAAGTAGGTATTTTCATAATAAATAAAAAAGTGTGTAAGTTGTGATTTGCATAATACCTAAATAATATTCTCTAACTAAAATATATGATATACGGAGTCATTCTTTCTAGAAAGTTTTGCTTATACTGAAAAGTACTTCACTACTTTAACTCTAGGTGGAATGTTGATATAACGTACAAGGTGGTTAAAAAATAAGAAAACTTGAAATTTCTGCGAGAATAAAATACCAGTTGTTGAAATTGAAGCAAAAGTTTAAAATCATATAGGAAAAATTGTTCCTAATGTCGATGGAAGTTCAGATATGAGATTTGATTAAATTATCTAGTTTTTTTGGAACCAAGATTAAATTAATTTTGCTAAAAGTAACTGAAGAAAGTGGGTGATTTATTAATTTGTTTAATAAAATAATCACAAAATAGTCACTTTTATACCGTTCATGTTATTAAATAAATTATCCAATTTGGTCAATTTTAAGAAAGTATTTGAATACAGCTTTCGGATACAGAAAAAGTATCCGAATACTGTATTCGAATACAGATATATTTGAATACTACCCAGCTCTGAACAGTACATGCTTGTCAATCACGTATAGTAGCTGATTTATTTATTGTATAACACACCGGTACAGTTTCATTACATCTTGCCTCGATATGAATTGTCTGCTGGAAGCAGTATGTCCTTTGCTATATCCAAAATTTCAACTTTTTGGGACATAATGTGTAAACTACTACTATGAATTTTACGTTGTGATGTTCCTCAGACTCTCAATAAGTTGATGATATGCAAGTTCCATACAGTGCGTTGTTTCCCTATAGTAGTAACTTTTGTCAAAAGACTATTAAATTAATGATTAATTCAAAAATTACGCGCTCTTAGTAGAAAATATATTGTATATCGAATAGAATTAACTAACAAAGACTAGTTCTTTTATAACGCAAGTAACTAAAAATAAAAAATTGGCAGTAATAAAAAATGACCCACTTTGTTGCAATCATACGTTCAACTCTTCTCCGGTATCACGTTGTCTAACTGCTATTTTTTTCTCGTCTGGAGAACTGAAAGATGACTTGTTCATTAACTTAGCTGTTTATCTATGAGAAATTGTTTTTTTTATGGTTTGGCTCTAATTTATTGATGTTAATATAATTATCTGTCATTGGCGTTCTCGTTTCCTTTTAGTTACTTTGAATATGGTATGTAAAAAGTAAATATAAACATGTTTTTTATCAACTTTCGCTATGGGAGCGTTTGTCAAAGTTGAACATTTATTCAAAGTATTTTCTTGCCTTACTTTTTAAACTATAAGCGTAAACACGTTAATTAATGATACCTATAAGTAAAGGATAATTATGTAATACATAATAAAATACAAATATTATATTATGCAACAATATTATTATAAAAGATGTTCCAAATAGCCTTTTCCAGTTGCTAAGCAATGCCAAAGATTGTCTTGAACGTTTTTGATTGCATTATCTGTAAGAATAGTAATGGCAAAAATAAAAATTTCAACGATTTAATTTAATATTTTTTATTGTAGCCCACAGATCCTTTTTCATTTTTTTTTTTTAAGAACTCGTGCCTACTGTAAGTTCTTATAATATTATTATATTTTTGACACGGTTATTTAAAAAAAGAAATCGAATGTTTTTCCATTCGTAGGGCTAATAATGGGCTTATAGACAACAACGAAAATAATAAGATGCTATTATAGCATGACCCTTCAACATGTTATAAATATATTTCAACTTCATTTTATCGACTATTATTTATTTAATTGTAAGACGAATATATGTAGAAATAGTAAAATAGTATATTATATTACTAGGAGAGAACGCACTCTTTTTTTTGTGTTGAGCCCAGGATTTGCGGCTGAGGCGAAGCCGAAGCCGCAAACTGGGCGAAACACAAAAAAAGGCGTTCTACTCCGTGTAATATATACTATTTTTTCTTCAAGCGTATTAAAATGCAAAAATTCATTCATTTATCATAAATGTACAAATATTCAAACTACAGTCTTACATGTTGACACAATATGACAAGTGGCTAGTGGATAACGCGCCACCGGTGGCTTTCGGTATTAACATTCTGTTACCAGTAAAACAATACCCACTGTGGTGGCGCTTTCGGAACTAACATTATGTTACTAGTAATACAATGTCGACTACGGTGGCGTTCGGTACTAACATTTTGTTACTAGTAAAACAATGTCCTACTTCTACTTCTGTTTTTAATACGCTTGAAGAAAAACTATATTTAAAGTTCCATCGTCTATAAATAATCAATGTTCCATCGCTACAACTGAACAACGATGGAACATTAAATCAATCAATCATTAGAATTTGTTAAAAAATGAAACATTTTAAAACTGCAGGTGAGATCCAGATACGTAACAAGGAACAAGGAGATGATTCAATGAGTATATAACTGAAAAAATATATGCAAAGGAATTAAGAGACATTTTTGCGTGTGTTCCAATGAACGTAAATCCGTGGAATATTTGTCACACTTGACCATGATTGTTTATTATTTATTGCATGGAAGATATTTATATACAATTCCACGTCTAACTGAACAATCCAGTTGGTGATAATATGACAGTAGGTATTGAAGAAGACAGTGATAACGATCGATTGTTATTAATTGTTATGAAATATGTATACTTTTAAACATTATTTAATACTTAAAATATAAAACGATTCCATTAACATATTTATCCATTTTTAGTTTTCTTCAACCTTTACTAAAAAAAATGCATAGAGCTTAAAATTTTATAAAAAAATTATGATAATAATATCGTAAGAATATGGAAACAATGATTTCAATATTTATATGTTTTGAAATAGTATTAATAGATTGATTGATTTTCCCAGATGTTCTCATTAGGGATTGCATTACCGGTTAACCGGTTAACCGGTTATTAGGACAAAAATCACATGACGATAATTACCGGTTATTTTAATTTTTTACCGGTTATTTCGGTAAATTCTGAACTTACGATATGTCACGTATTCAACGTTTCTATTTATGTCACTGACTAGTATTCACTAAATACAGAGTGACTGTCCCAACACCGAGCACTTTTAACAATAAATAAATAATATTATAAAAAGTAAACTCCAAACACCAAGCCCCAAGAAATACAAGAGAGACATTGACAATATCTTACGACAGAAAATTGAATATTTCACTACCGCAGATATCCGTGGAATACATTTAGAGTATGTTATTATCAATTCTTATTAACTTATCGACCCACCAATATCGGTTGAGGAAGGGCATCTTCAGCTGGTGGTATTCCGTGCACAAATATCAGACGACTAACAGATATAGCTTTGAAAAACTAACCCTTTTAACACGCTATTTTTAAAAAATATTGTATTTTTAGATTAGGTATTCAGTAAATGCCCTATTTGAGTTTATGTTTATAATTTTTGTTATTTAAAGGGATATTTTTGTTATTTGCAGAATAATTATTTCATTTATATTTTTTCCTTTTGATAAATTAACTCCTATATAAAAAAGTCTATTTGACAGTCACATTTTTGTCACTTTGACAGCGATAAAAAATGTGCATCGTTTTTTATCACCGATAAAAATGCCTGTTCCTCAAAAGCCTGGTAGTCGCACGTCACTATGAAATCTGTACTGTCAGCTATAATTTTTAGGTATTGTATTGTGGAAACTATACTGTACGATATAAGTCGTTTTGGGAAAATTATAATTATTTTTAATAAATTATTGTTGTTGTTCGTTCACATTCATATTCTGTCGTTAATTTATCTCGCCAAAAAACACTCGAGCTTTTCTTTTATGGATAAATTTCTTTTTAACTCAAAATTTTGCCAATCAGTAATTTTGCTCGAAAAACTGACATTTGACAAAATCGGCTCGACCTCCGGTCACGCGATTTTTTTCATCTCAGTTTTTCTTATAAAATCACTGATTGGCAAAATTATTTCATTACAAAGAGAAATTTATCCGATAAAAAAAGCTCTTGTAATTTTACTGTTGATAAAAAACCTTTTGTTTGTTCATTATATCAAATATACATATATAAAAATGTTTTTTTTTTAATTTAGATAATTTTGTACATGGAAAAAGACAATTGCCATTTTCGCCACCCTAATCATCCATTTTAAAATTTACCGGTAAATACCGGTTAACCGGTTATTTACATTTTTATTTACCGATTTACCGGTTATTAAAACTTCCGGTAAATTGCAATCCCTAGTTCTCATCATCAAATATTTTCTCAGCTTTTTTAACAAGTGTACCTCAACTATAACGATAGCCACAGCATACATTTTTTTTATAAATGCGATGAGTGAAATTTTATACAATTTTTTTGTGCTTTATAATAGTTAGGAAGTTTCCTATTTCAGAAATATCATGTACATTCAACCTCATTTAGTAGTCTTTCAGTTAACTAGTCCAACAAAAACAAAATCATCTCGATATCTGAAAAACTCACGAACTTATTTAATTTCTTATTAGAATACTTCGCGCTAGACTGTGACGTCACAGTATACAACTCGCTGTTATTTTAGGCATCATTACTTATTCAAACGATTAAAACGTTAAACAAGCCCAACTACAAAAATATCTTACGCTGTGTCCGGTAAGAATAACACTGAATGAACTAAACTTCCGGTGCCCGCGCCCGCTCGCTATTGACGGAATCATGTACTGTGATGTCATCGAGCCTCAGCCCAGATGAGCGCCAACTTTCTTATTTATAGAGATAATAAAAAAAAAATTACAGATATTTTAAAGATTTTTACGACTATTTATTACGAGAAAGAGAAAAAAATGGAAACTTCCTAATTCTTGGCTTTCAAATATAACAAATGTTTGTTTAAGATGGAGTATCCTCTATGTAGGGCTATTTAAGATGTCTTATAAGGGAGGCTTCTTATAATATCTTATATAATGTAAGCAGAAGTAAATGACAATTATTTTTATATACATTTCTTTTTAATTTAAAATGGTCCAGCTGTTCAAAAGATATAAGTTATTTTTGACATATTTCGTATTTTAATTACACCTAAACAGTTAAATATTAAGAGTTAATGTTTGGTAAAATTTCAATGGCCACTGATAGCAATCAAAATATAAAAAAAAGAAAATCCGCACTGGGGTCCACTGGCCATTCTGATGCTGTTATACTATGTACTGAATTTTAATGAATCATTTACGAAATTGTCTACTCAACTAATACTTCTATTATAAATAAAAAGTTTATATTGTATTTATGAAAATATACTATTTAAAGTAGTATACAAAATATTCAATTCATTTCAAAAATTCAAAAATCGGTCTGAACCTTTATGGTCGACGCCTATGAATAGTAGTAAATTCATGTAGTGGGTATTTCTATGCTGTTCTAACTGACTGTGAAAATGCTATAATTCCTTATTTTTGTTAAGTGGAATAATACAGAGCTTTCCATAACTAATTCTGTTAATTAGTATTATGGATTCTCAGAAAAAAATATATAAGAAGAAAATACGTGAGCAAAAACCACAAATAAGTAGAGATTTCAAATAGTTTTTTATGATGTAATATAATCATATAGATAAAGGAAGTTGTACGAATATGCAGAAATGATCCCGCAAAATCCTTTGGAAAATAGCCCTCGCTCAAAATGATTGAAACTGTAGTATGTGATAGTTCTTATCCTATCCTAATGAAGAAACAGACGAAAATTAATAGTTTTGAGATACAATTTATGTTTAAAAATTGATAATCACTTTTCATTTATAATTACTTATTTTTTCACTTATTTTATATCATTGTAATGACCGTTTGGATTACTAAATAGGTATTCTGTTCTGTCAATAAAAGTTGATGAGAAAATTCTGTAATAATTTCCAAAACTTCATTGAACTTTAACAAATGTATTTTGGTTCTTACACTTTTCCTCCATTAAGTTAATATTTTTTTGCCAGCAATTTGTTAAAAGTCAGTTAAATACATAAATTAATTTATTGCTCATACGACATACTTGAATACTCTGAATAAGTATGAGAAAATATCCTATATCTATGTCTAACTTAACACGAGAGAGAGGAGAATATTTATAAAAGATGGCGAAAATGGATATGAAGGGTCACACGCTTCTTGTTCTGGGGTCTGTCAGGATATCTTAAAATAGACACTACAGGGAGGACCACGGTTGGTAGGGTAAATAACGCAAGGAAAAACATATGGTAACAAAGAGTCTCTTCTAAGAAGTTAATGGTTTAAGATAAATCATTCTTGAATCTCTAAAATTATGGAAATTGTCGAGTTCAGAGACTATAAACTCAAAAACTGTCCACTTTCAGACTTTGTATTCATTGAGACTTTTGGTCTACACGATAAGAATTATCACATATTATAGTTCATTAATATTTCATAAGCGGGGTCCGTTGATGGATATCTCCAAAAAAATCCCAGTAAACTCTAATAAAACTAACTGAAAATAAAAATAAAACAATTAAATATTACAAATTCAAAATAAATATATTTTATTTCTGCTTACACAATTATTGAAAAATATTATTTTGGGTATTTAGCAGATAACTCTCAAAGAAATCATCTGTTCCTTTCAGTGCAGTGCTGATCCAAATCTAATCATGCTAGTATATGCTACGAGACATCTTATCAACTTCTTTCATACACTTAATATAATGAGTCCGACAGAATGAGGTATCCATTTTCAAAGCTTATTCACGTCATAATATAATGAGATGTAAATTCAAATCAAGTCGCCATGCTTCCGCGATAAATGGAACTTTAAGACAGTTGTCAAAGCGTTCGCGAGAAATATCAGTTTAGAATATGTAGCGTTTATCAAATATTCAACGTTCTTTTGCGGTTGAAGCTTATTTAAAAAATAACTATTCTGTTGTAATCACCCAGCGTTTATTTCGTCGTCACTTTCATTTAAATTCACGAGATCCAGTTCCTAGTCGAATTACAATTAAAAAGTGGGTATACGAGTTTCGCAGTACTGCTTAAATAAAACAATTAAATATTACAAATTCAAAATAAATATATTTTATTTCTGCTTACACAATTATTGAAAAATATTATTTTGGGTATTTAGCAGATAACTTTCAAAGAAATCATCTGTTCCTTTCAGTGCAGTGCTGATCCAAATCTAATCATGCTAGTATATGCTACGAGACATCTTATCAACTTCTTTCATACACTTAATATAATGAGTCCGACAGAATGAGGTATCCATTTTCAAAGCTTATTCACGTCATAATATAATGAGATGTAAATTCAAATCAAGTCGCCATGCTTCCGCGATAAATGGAACTTTAAGACAGTTGTCAAAGCGTTTGCGAGAAATATCAGTTTAGAATATGTAGCGTTTATCAAATATTCAACGTTCTTTTGCGGTTGAAGCTTATTTAAAAAATAACTATTCTGTTGTAATCACCCAGCGTTTATTTCGTCGTCACTTTCATTTAAATTCACGAGATCCAGTTCCTAGTCGAATTACAATTAAAAAGTGGGTATACGAGTTTCGCAGTACTGCTTCATGTGCCAGAGAAAAACCAAAAGGAAGAACTAGTTCTGTACGCACACTTGAATATGCTGAAATGGTAAGAGCAGCTGTGCTACGAAGTCCTAAATGATCTGCAATACAGGCATTAGCACTCAATATTTCGAACCGTAGTTATCGCCGCATTCTGAAAGACTTACACTTCCATCCCTACAAAATTCAAGTCGTACGAAACTTCTGCCTCGAGATTTTGGAACACGCGTTGATTTTTTCGAACGTGTCGAAGAGCTATTTGCTGAAAATCCAAATATCGTTGATTGCTTGCTGATGTCAGATGGAGCTCATCTTCATCCTTCCGGATTTGTTATCAAACAGAACTTTCGCTACTGGGCGACGGAATATCCTCTGAATTGCACGTAGTACCGCTTCATAGCAAAAAGGTTACTGTTTGGTGTGCAGTGTCCGCCTTTGGAATTTTTGGGCCGTTCTTCTTTGAAGAAAATGACTTGACGGTTACTGTTACATCACAACGTTATCAACATGCATTGCGTAACTTTGAACAACAACTTCATAATGTTGGTGTGGATATTCGAAGATTATGGTTTCAGCTTCTCACACTGCTAAGAATTCTATGCGAAGAATATTTCCTGGTCATGTCATTTCGAAATTTGAAGACATCAGCCGGATCTCTTAGATTGTGATTTCTTTTTATGGGGCTACTTAAAGTCAAAAGTGTTTTCTAATCGACCGCAAGCTTTGGAAAAATTGAAATATAATATTCGGACAGAGGTTAACGCAATTCCACTTGAAATGTTGAAGCGGGTGATGAATAATATTCGTGCTAGGCTTCAAAAGTGTCAGCAGCGAGGAGGGGGTCGTTTGATTGATGTAATATTTAAAAAATAAAATTTCCGTGTTTCCTCTAGAACATTGTGTTTAATTCCTGAATAAAACTTTAGTCACTAATAAAAACAATAATAAAACAACCATTCTTTCTATACACTAATGATCTAAATCAAAATATTAGAAAGACAGGAAATAGTAGTTAGTAGTAGAAATTAATTGAGATATCTTGAAGATTGTTATTATATTATAAGTGACAAAAAAGTACCTAAAATAAAACATAAACGGAAATTATTATGTTAGAATATTTCACACCTTTATTTAACATCCAATAGGAGGGGACTTTAATCTGTTATTGTTTCTATGGCAACTAAGAAAAAATCCAAAAATTTTTCACCTGATTGTACCTAACTTATACATTAATCATAAAAAGAGGATGGTAATTAATTTAACTGTCAATAGTGTCAAGCGGCACATGTCAATGAGTTGAGTTGATAAGCCTTTGTAAAAATATCTTTGAATTACAGCCCCTCGAAATTTAAATGTCAAAAGAATCACGCATTGTGTTACTACATGTTTCATGTGTTACTATGCTCCTTTTCCGGTTATGGTATACTATATATAATGTTATTAGACTAGTAGATGGTGACAGAAAATCAGAACTGAGAGCCTACCGTCTGCAAGTAATTTAGTCAGTATTATGTATATATTAAAGCTCAATTTGGGGTACTTTCAAGGTTTGCACGCATGCACGGAATGTAGGACACGATTTCCGGTTTGCATAAAAAAACAATATTTTCAACTAATAAATTACCGTCTGCAAAGTTCATAATTCGAAATTAAAGGAATAAAAATATGTCGGAAGCGCATTTGCAGACAGTCTTGTCATGCACCAAACTTTATACAGGGTACTCGAAAATGTATCAAATTTTCGTAAAAAAAAATGATTATTTACCGTCTGCAAACAGTATAAAATGATGATTCTGGTTCATGAAAACGGGTAGGGGAAAGGCGCAGACGTTTACGATATGCACATCACCATATCGTGCGCATGTCAACATGTTATTTTTTTTTTACAATTTTGAACAATCGTCTACCGTCTAATTATAGTTTTATTAGAAAATTTAGGTTACAAAACTGTTGTATTAATTATTTGCAGACGAATCCAGTGTGCACGGTCGTCCATTGAATTCTATAAACTTGTAAAAAAATGGGGGTAACTTTTACCAATTATTTACTGTCTGCAACTTGGTACGAAGAAAGATCATTGATTTAAATATGCAATTATTTAATTTGCAGACATTGCCCACATGCACGAGAGTCACAATAAAGTGTCCAAATTTGGCGAAATGCGTTTGATATCTCTCCGTTTGCGATATGTACCAAGAACAACTATCTACCGTCTGCAACTTGGTACAAAGAAAGATTACTGGTTTAAATACGCAATTATTCAATTTGCAGACGATGCGCACATGCACGAGAGTTAAAATAATGTGTCAAAATTTGACGAAATGCGTTTGATATCTCTTCGTTTGCGATATGCACCAAAATCAACTCTTTACCGCCTGCAACACGAAATTGTGTAAGCTAACTTATTAAGTATACTATTTTCTCATGGATAGTCCAGTGACCTCTATTTAAACTGGACTGCTAATACTAACGGGCTGCGCATGGAAATAATAAGACACAAAGGAGCTCATGAAATAGCTATTGCGCATGCTCAAACCCATCTAAAACTATCAAATTTAATCTGGAATATTAGTTTGTAGCATAGGCGTAGTGATAACTGATAATTCTGGGTTCAATCAAGTGATGTAAGTTGGTTACTAGTTTTCTTTCTTGTATATGCATTTAGCTCACATAAATCTAAAAATAATTCTTTTGATTTATTTTCACTTAAACATTTCTGATTTTATTTTTCGTAAAATAAATGATTATAAGTAACTCCTAACTTCGAAACCCAACGGTGACGCCCATGCTTGTCTGTAAATAGTTTGTCGGTAATACGCATGTGCGTAGGGTAACTTGCGCAGTTTCAATTTGTTGCAGAAATTGAACTATTGTTTTGTTTATCCAGTTTATATAGAGATCAGTGGGATAGACAGCATGCACATGCACACGACCCAGAATTAGTACTGGTATTCGATAAAGTTGGTCATTTGCGTCATTCAATTGAATAAATAATATTTTATTACAATTGTAATAAAAATCTTATACATATTATTATACATATTCAGATCCAGATCCAGTAGTATAAGTACTGTTCACGGGTGTTGTATGCTCTTATCAAAATTGAATATTTCGTGTAGTTAAATACAATAATAATAATACAGACATTATATACCCATCTCTGGACCAGAGTGACCAGACCAGGCCAGGAGGGCTAGGCGACTGGCGAATGCAGTAGAGAGAGATTGCAATTACGCAGTTTGATTTGAATGTTGCGTCATTCATCCTGTCTCCTGTCCTTTTCCCTCCCTTCTCGCGCTCGTGTTCCGTCTTCCGTCTATCGCTTCGCTTCTTATTCTTGTCACGATACGACAGGTTGAAGTTTTAAATCAGAGATGGGGCGTCGTGTCACGGCGTGAATATTATCTCACTCACGCTCACGCACGGGATCTTTTGACTCACGCACACTCACGAAATCTTCCGTGATTTGGTACCTTAAATGTACACGCTCACGCCGTGACACGGTGAAATTCACGTCACGTGCCCATCTCTACTCTGAAGGAGCGGGCGATTGGCCTTCCCCCACTGCAACCTATAAGGTCTATTGTAGTACTCCTTTTTGTGTACTTCAGGGCTCCCCATCCAAACATGGTCTTCCTAGACTTCGAGTCTGTTGATAAGGGTCCCCAGGCACGGTTATCAGCCTCTGTCTGTCTCTCCGAGCCGCCTCAGTCAGTCAGGCTTTTACAGCTCAGCATATGGACTGAGATCTCCAGCGAGTACTTGGGTCAACATTCCAAGCGCTGGACGCGACCGACGTTGCTTAACATCGCTGATGAGTGCCGGCGCCTAGATCGAAGGCCGTACAGAGAGCCGTATCACAAGACTTACATAAAACGTACTTTTTTAAACAAACATGATGATAACCATAGACATAATCTAAAATGACTGCCTCGAGCATGACAAGCATGTCAAAAGTGACACCTCTATTTATTTTGTTTAATTGTTAGGGACATGTTGCAAAAGGTTTTAAAATTTTTATTAAAATTTGTCAAAAATAAATAATCCACTGCATACCTAGTGGCTCAGTCGATAGGGACACTCTTGTAACTTTTGAAAGGGTTAATGGAATTTCTTCAAATTTGATGCAGTGATATGGGATGAAATTTGCAATTATATGATGTAATGAACCAAAATGGCCGACTTCCGGTTTCGATGCAATTTACATGAAATTCAAATTTTTTAAATGGAACAACTTATATATTTTTGCATATTTGCGTTCTGCTGGCCAAAATACATATGATTTGACCCTCAAATATATTTTGATTTTCAATAAATGTAGATTTTTTTATTTTTAGTTTTAATCATAGAAAACCGCAATTTTGCCAAAATTGTTAAAAATCGGTCTGCAAGCATCTTTAAAGTATTATCTCATCAGATGCTAACATTAAACACATTCTCCATTAAGTTTTCAACAATTCTTTTTTTTTTAATGGAACTCCTATGCGATAACCTGGTATTTTTAATTAGATCCTTAAATTACGAAAAAAATCTAGTTTCTCTTTGTGCTAAATTTATAATTAAAATAAATGTATTGATAATAGATTATTTATTATTTCAAAAAAATTAGCACAACGAAAATTGAAAATGAAAGTAATATTTGAGAGTCAGATCATATGTATTTTGGCTAGCAGGATCCAAATATGCAAAAATATACAGGTTATCCCGTTTAAAAATTTAATTTTCATGTCAATTGCATCGAAACCGGAAGTCGGTCCTTTGTATCATATAATTGAAAATTTTATCCCATATCATTACATCAAATTTGAAAAAAAATCCATTCGCCCATTCAAAAGTTACAAGAGTGTCCTTATCAGCTGAGCCACCCGGTAGAGTAACTTGAGGTTAGTAAAAATTATTGAATAAATTTGAATGGAAAGGTATTGAAAAATTTTTTAGGATTTAAATATGTAAGAAAGTTATAATTCCAAATGTGCAAAAAATTAATTTTTCACCGCTTATAGTGAATTTAATTGAATAGTGAAGAAATCTTCTAAATTCCCTTTTGACCATATATTTGTATTAAAGAAATTGCATTTTATAATTTTCTATTAGAATCGTTGGAAACTCTGTATAGTACTTTTCATATTTAAAATTCAAAATTTTGTAAGAAAAATATACCGACACTTTTAGCGAATTGAATTTGAAATAAACGATAAAATAAAGTCTTTTAAATTCGCTACTAATTATATCTTTATAGTAAAGTATACTGTTGCATTTAAGAATTCCCATTAATTCCTACCTGATTAAAAAAATAATATTAAATGCAGATAAAGAGCTCATTTTTGTCATATATTTGGTGTGAAATTTTCTTGAATTGGTAATTAAATTTTTTTTCGGTTTGACTCATATTTTTGTTGTGTATTGTTTGTTAATTTTCACAATAAAATGAAATGAAATTATTAGTTGTGGTATAATCAGCTTGAAGATATGAAAGTTGTTTTCTGTGAATTGCTTTAAATACAGAATTAAAAGAATATTCAAACCAAAATTTGCGTGCTATATCTTCACAAATAGTAATATTCCATAATTCAATTTTATATGTGTCATAATATAGTGATATTGTATAAGTTTTTGTCATAGTTATAGTTTTGCATCCCTTCTATTTACGGTTCTATTATATATTATACACTGTAAAAAAATGTGTGTAAAATTACATTTATGGATGCAAAAACACTTTGAAAGTTAGTTCAATTTTCTATGAAATTATACACAATTTATTTATTTTTACCAGGACTTTCAGGGCAAAGTTAAACATATTTATGGTTTATAGTCCATCCAAATTAGGAAAAAAAACGCCGTTTTAAAGAAAGATTTTGAACAGCAGTTTCTTTGCATAGAGAGTAATTACTCAACTTTTAGAACAATTTTTTGCTTATGCGCAGAAAAAAAAGACATGATTTTTGAGATATACATATATATACGTTTTTTCGTGTTTTTTTTCATTTAGACTTTCATATTTCGAAAAGTACACGTTTTTAAGGCTAAACGAACATAGGTAAACGTGTTCAGAATACGATTTCTTACAAAAAAGCTTCTATACACTTTCCCAATTATCCCATTGGTTTTTCCGGAAAAGTGACTTGAAAAATATATCTGTCTTTTTTTTTATTTTGAATGCAAATATCTCGAAAAGCACGCGATTTTGGGGCTAATTAAACATGAATAATCTTATTCAGAATGACATTTTCTACAAAAAAGCTCCTATACATTTTTCGATTATCCCATTGGTTTTTCCGGAAAAGCTTCTTGAAGAATATACATTTGTTTTTTCGTATTTTTTTTTTAAATGTGGACGTATATATCTCAGAAAGAACGCATTTTTAAGACTAATGAACATTACTAAACTTGTTCAGAATGTGATTTCCTACAAAAAAGGTTCTATAGACATATACGTCAAAATGAAAAAAAAAAAACACGAAAAAGCAAATATATATATTCTTCAAGAAGTTTTTCCGGAAAAACCAATGGGATAATCGGAAAAATGTATAGGAGCTTTTTTGCAGGAAATCTCATTCTGAACAAGTCTATGTTCATTTGGCCCTAAAATCGCGCACTTTTCGAGATATTTGCATTCAAAATAAAAAATACACGAAAAAAACACATATATAAGTCGCTTTTCCGCAAAAGCCAGTGGGATAATCGGAAAAATGTATAGAAACTTTTTTGTAGGAAGCCGTATTCTGAACATGTTTACCTTAATGTTTAGCCTTAAAACGCGTACTTTTCGAGATATATACGTCTAAATAAAAAAAAAACACGAAAAAACTTATATATATGTATATATCTCAAAAATCATTTCTTTTTTTTCTGCGCATAAGCAAAACCTTGTTCTAAAAGTTGAATACTTACTTCCTATGCAGAGAAACTGCTGTTCAGCATTTTTCTCCGCTATTTTCCTAATTTGAGTGGACTATTAACTTTCAGTATTTTTACATCCATAAAGTATTTTTACATCCACTTTTAAAGTATTTTTATATCTATAGTGTATTTTTACATCCATTTTTTACAGTGTAGAAGTCATAACATAAGCAAATGAGTACGTTTACGCAGATAAAAATCGCTGCCCAAGGAATCACTACTTCCACATCCAGAGTTTCTATCCAAGTCACTCACAACGGAAACATTTTGTATGTAGAAATAATTGTTTATGGAACTTTAATAATATAATATTTGAAATCCTCTACCTGAAAAACCCATAAAGCGATATCCCACATAGGTAGGGGGTGGGGGTGGTGATAGGGGGTGGTAGTGGGGGTGGATAAAGTAAAAAATATTTTGAGGCTTCTGGTTCTTGTACACACACTAAATCACATATTTTTTTCATCCCCCTTAATCATGCGGTGAGGATGGTAATGGGGGTGACTAATGAGAAATTTTTTTTTGGGACCTTAGCTTCTCTTGTATATACTAAATACCAATTTTATGAACTCTTACCTGCTTGATTTACCTATTTACCCCAAATTTACCCCCCAAACCTTCGACGGAACAAGATGAAAATATAATCTAGTTCTAGATCTTGTTAAAGTACATATGTGTCCCAAATTTCAAGTCAATATCTCAAACGGTTCCAGAGTAAACGTGAGTACAAAAAAAAAGTTACAGACCGACAGACAGAAGGCAGGCAGGCAGATAGACAAATTTTTTTCGCTCAAACTTAAAATCTCGACGTTTCATGACATTCTAAACCTATTTGAACAACAAAAATTTTTTAAAATTTTTCTGTCGTTACTATACTTCCACTGGATGTGGAAGTAAAATGCAGAATAGTTCAATTTTTAAATTATTAAGGAAGCCATGTATTTTCCTTCCACTTGGGAAGAATATATTATATTTACCGCCTCTTAAACGTGCGCCACTGTTACTAACAAACCAATTGTTTGCAATATTAATTTATTAGAATGCTATAGAACACCTTGACCTCGAAGATATTTTGTATATAAAGAATTACTTTTAAGGAGTTTATTCACACAGAGAGAGCGAAGATAATAAGCCTAACATCATGAAAGTTTTTGCAAGTGCAGTGCTACTTGTGGCGCTCTCGGTGGTTTCTGCAGACCAGGTAATTCCTATTTCTTATTTGTGTCTCGTAGACATCTAATTTAAATATATGTATAGGAGCGATAAGTGGGTTACACCAAAAACAGAAAAGCAGTAAGCTTCAGAATAATTATGGTTGTCAAAAGCAATTAATATATTTTTATAAAATCGTAAAATTATCCTGAACAGACGTATGAATTATAATAAACTGGATCGTTATTTATCTATGCCGAACAAATCATTAAACTCAAAATGAAGTGAGTGTATATTTCCTCTTCAATGTAGTGAATGTTACCAACTTTTTAGAAAGGGGCCAAAAAAATATGCCGAGTCGCGTTGTGTGTCTTGACAGCAGATGAGCTACTACTTACAAAAAAAATTAAACTAAAGTGAATTGTTTATGTTCAACAAATGTATTCATTTAAAATATTACGTAAAAATATTGCGGTTACCACATCTAGCTTACACTCTACTCGTAACAGAAATATAGGCAATATTATTACTATAAAAAATGTGATTTTAACTTTCCCGTATACGGAGTGTTCAAAGTGTTGTTTAAGTTAAACGTTAAAATATTTCAGGGTGTTATTTCTTACCTGATTTTATGAAAAAAAGTGAGAACAGATCCCCAAAGATTCCTCGACTTCTATCTAGGTGTGCTAAAATGTCCCAAAAAATATCGAATGTTTCTTACCATTATTAGTGCAGTTATTTAAACCAAATGTGGTACGCAGTACTCTTTGATAGGGTACCTTAAGATGTAATTATACTACGCTCTACAATTAACCAGTGGCGGAGATGCGGGTAATCAGTACCATAAATTTGATAAAAAAAGTAGTAACGTTCTGTAGAAAATTAAAAACGAAAGTACCAAGGACACGAAGCGGAAGCGATGGCTCATCAGTGATTATATAAATGTGGTATGGTATGGTATAGGTCAAGTGGAAATTTTGTCGAGCCTTCATTTAATTCTGACGGTAGACATTTTTAGAATTTTTTTTAAATTGTTGATGCACGTAACTTACAAAGTTTATATCACTTTTGAAAGACAATGGCTCCAACTGGTTGTTCATCCATTAAACCGAATTACCAATTGCAGGATTCATTACTGTTTCCTATCCTTTTTCTTCTTCTTCAACCTTTAGCTGTCCACTTCTGGCTTCTGTTTCTCTTTTTCTTCTTTCTTCATTTTGTACCGTTTAATGACTCTTCTGTCTATTTTATTTTTTATCGTTTTACCATTACAGTTGACTATTATATACTATTTTTATAGAATTTATTATTATATCTATTATTTATTATTTTTTGTTTCACTTTGTGTTGTTCTACTTAGCAACGTGTTCTATCTAACTTTATTTAGATTTGTTACACTCCGGAGCCTCGTAAAATATACAGTTTTAAAGAATGGCGAACTTTGTTTGTGTTTGTCCTGGAGGAGGTGGGAACTTTCGATGTGACGCTGTCTCTGAAGTAGTTTCCACAAACACCAAAACAGATGAACACTACACTTGAAGACTATCACTCGACGCGCGTTTTGACAACCATATTGGCATCATCTACAAACATTTAAAACTAATGTACAACTAAAAATGTTTCCATATTTATACTAAAATAATGTCACGGTTGAACTTATGACCATGACCTAATGCGACCTAACCGATAAAGCGGACTATTTGGGATACTATTTTTGTCACTATTTATATTATTTTTGCATTTTGCAATTTCTAAGCTTTCAAAATCATCCAGCTGTATATTATTTGTCACATTTCTGTTCAACCTTGTTATTAACATCTATTCTATGATTGTTATCAAAGATATGTTAGGCAACGCTACACTTTTCAATTCTTCCATTATTGAGTTGGGCTATATGTTCTTTGAATCTTGTTATGATTTTATGTTTTGTTGGTCCAATATACTTCAAATTACTATACCTTAGCCGGCAAAGGAAGATAGTAATAAATTCAATTCAATTCAATTCATTTATTCAATTATTATCATACAAATACGTTTTATGATATTATATCAAAGAAGTGCCTAAACCCCGAAGAGGTTTGTTTGCACTTAATTATAATTGTATATAAATAGGTATAATAATAAGCATCATAGTACATTTATCCTAGTACATGTCTCAACATTAAACAAGCTAAAAACGTACTCTTCGCCAATTTACTGAGCTTTTTATATATAATTGTTACACATTCTATAGGATACTCTTCGCAGTTTTCTTGTAAATAATGTTAACTTTTGGACATCCTAAATTTTGTAATACCATCTTTGTTGTGAAAAAAATTATATGAAAAAAAAATGAAAAAAAAACATCCAACCTGTGTGGGATTCGAACACGGGACCTTTGGATTGCAACGCCAAGCAAGCAAAGCAAATAAAATTTATTAATGTTCATATATACATAGCGCCTCCCCGAAACCTGCCTCGGAGCCAGCCAGAAAACTACGGTGCGCAGCGCCGTGGTGATTGTAGGGCTGAGCGGGGTAGGTTCGGCTCGGCTTGGCAACAATGACAAAAAAAGGAACAATTAAAATTCCTACCCACCTAGCGTGGATTTAAAATTAATAATATGTTTGAAAATAAGCTGCCCACAAAGGCCTAAAACTAATGAATATAAAACTTAGAACTAGTTGCTGGTTGTAACACTGAATAAATTTTGGCTGTTGACTCGGGTGAAAAGCTAAATGAAAAAAAACCCGTAAGAGAACTGCTTTAGCCGCTGCTCCACCACCTATAGCTACGAAAATTGATCGTCTGTGGTATATATCTTTCGACCATCATACATATTTCAACTCGTACTTCTATGAAATATATATTAGTAAAATTCATAAACAAAAAAAAATAGATTATGGAAATAATATTTCGCAAGATTTCCATTTTAGTACAAGCAACAAAAATTAAGAGAATATATTTTTTTAAATTAAAATAATTAATAACTTTTTTATTTACTGATCGATTCTCTTCAAAAACAATAGGGTTCTTCCTCTAGCTAACACTAACTTACTTTCCAAATTTCAATACAATCGGACTTTTCTTTCTTAAGTTATCGTGCTTACAAGAAACGTGACGGACGGACGGACAGACGGACATTTTGAAAGTTGTTCAGAATTCGTTCACTAACAAAATGATATGAAAATTTTTTCTCTACGAGCGATATTTACGATTTTAGAAATGTGCCGATCAAATACAATATACTCTTCGTTTTTGCGAAGAGTATAATAATAAAGGATTGTATACCTACGTACCCATTCACACGTGTATCTATACAGATACACATATACGTACACATTCACAAACATACAATATAGAAAATATCTAACAATAAATGTAAAATAAATCATTGTTTGGAGAAATATCTTGAGTGGAATTGATGAATAATGATTATTACATATAAAATTCCAGTAATTTCTTCCTAAAATGTTTTCACTCGAAATATTTTTTAGTTCTACATTATAGTATTTGAGTCCTAAGAAATCTGTAAAATTTTGTTGTGTTCTAATATACATTTTCACATTTAAGTTTTTTTAACTTTGATTTTGTATTATAGGCACTTGTGGAGAGGCTATAGTTAGTTAAATTAGTTTTTACATACTCTATACATTCAAGAATGTATAAATGTTTTACACTCAGGCATTTTATTTCTTTAAATGGGGACATACTTGAATATATAGTTGATTTTCGCAGATTAATATATTCTTACTTTATTAACCAATCAAAACGTACATTTTCAAAAAAATTGACCAATAGGATTTGTTTAAAGTGAGAAAAACGGCTATCGATAAGTGGAAAAAATCGAGAAAAATGTATGTTACTTTTTTCGTAGTGCCATGTGTCAAACTAAAAAAGTCAATGAAATTATTTAAATCTGACATTTCACGTTTTCATCTTGATTTCTGTACACAAAATGAATGAGAAAAAGTGATTTGGTGATGTTTCACAAAAAAATATTAACGAAGCTGTGAATGAAAGTGTCCCAGTTAAAAAGAGAAACACTAGAAATTCTATATGGAAACAATTTAAAGCTTTTTGCAAGAGCTCGAAAAAGATATGGCTACTATGATGAACTTGCAAATATTTTGACTGACTGGGGTTATAACATGATAGAACATTAGAAAATGTTTTTATTTTTTATTATAAATCGTTATTTTTAAAACATTAAATAAACAGTTTTGTTGTTTTAATAATTATTTTAGATAATATTTTTTAATCATATATTAATCTTCTGTAATACACACGAGGTTGATTTTCTACTTGGGTAAAATTTTTTTGAGTGACTTAAACCTGTTTTCCATGAAAATTATGCTCGAATTAAGGGACATAAAAATTTACCCGGTAAAAAATCGACCTCTTATGTATTAATACCCGAATAATTTTTAATATTGTTTTTTGAATAACTTTTACAGGGATAAATGCACATGATCAGTGTAACTTCGTAAATCCCGGACCTTTTGCTTGATTCAGTTTTATCCTTCGGGTTACCTGAAAATTGTTACAATTTTTTTCTCGATGAATGAACATCTGTTATATTTTAAAAATCCTGCTTAAATCTAAAATACACAAGGGTTCATATGGAATCAAAACAAATTTTGAATTTCGTTCAGTTTGAAAGATTGAGAAGTTTCAAACGGTTTCCGGACTAACCCAATAGTTTTTCTACGAGCGGTATTTACTGAGTTTAGAAATGTGTCGATCAAATGCAATATTCCGTATTTGTGAAGAATAGAACAATATAAAAAATATTTTGCAATATTATAAAAGGGAAACAACAAACCATGACACCTTCAAGGTTTTACGCCACTCCATTATACCATAGCTAATTAAATTATAAAGAATTCGATCACAAACTAAATCTATAATAACGCAATATAATTATAAAGAAGTTAGTTTATTAGTAAGTATAATCCGAAACTCCATGAAATCTTCACTGTTTAATAAATTGAAGTATCACACGTCATGTCAAATAAGAGCTCGTCAATGATTAAAGAGATGCTAAGATACAGCTCGCTGTCTACTGCACCAGGAGACGCTGAACACAAAAACAAATTACCTTTCACCTACCTATTCAAAGTTGCCCATCTTTTAGAGAATATGTAGGCATCCTTTTCTTACTCTACCTTTTCCCAACTTATCTGTCTACCTTCTTCTTCATTTCATTTCATCAATTTTTGTTCTTCGTCTTTTTGTTTCTAAATTACTAGCTCTATATTTAAAAGATTTTTTAAATTATTAGCATGAAAACTAGAAATTTTGTGGAAAATTCAGCTGTTTTTGCTCTGTCTTGGTCTAAATAGGTAGTCAAAAATCTACGATAGTATTTACTGTTAATTTATACACCCCAGAGGAAAGCCGTATATCTGTATCGACACATTTTATAGAAATGGGAAAAGAATATTATTTTAATTATAATAATGGACTATCAGCATTACTTTAAAACACAGAAATTTCGTTAGTACTTAAAATTAGTAAATTTGGGTTTACTTAAATTGAACTGGTTACTTAAATAAGTTAGTTATGCCAATGGCGTTTGGAATTCATAAGAGTATATCGTTGTATGTTAATATAATAACCTTATGACGGCTCCTCTGAAATAATACGATGACTTAAGAAGGAAAAGTCCAATTGTATTGAAATTTGGAAAGTAAGTTAGTGTTAGGTAGAGGAAGAACCCCATTGTTTTTGAAGAAAATCGATCAGTAAATAAAAAAGTTATTAATTATTTAATATAAAACAAAAAAATCTCATTATTTTTTGTCGCTTGTACTTAAATAGAAATCTTGCGAAATGTTATCTCCATAAACTTTTGCCTTGCAATCCAAAGATCGTGTGTTCGAATCCCACACAAGTTGGATATTTTTTTTTCATTTTTTTTTCATATAATTTTTTTCACAACAAATATGGTATCACAAAATTTAGAATGTCCAAAAACTAACATTATTTACAAGAAAACTGCGAAGAGTATCCTATAGAATGTGTAACGATTATATAAAAAGCTCAGTAAATTGGCGAAGAGTACGTTTTTAGCTTGTTTTCTTTATTTTTGCAAGTAAATTATTGATATTTGATACACTTGATTTCAAAAAAAAGTATTACAACTCTTAGAAAAGCAAATGGCCTTTTTTTAGTTGTTTAAGTTGTTCCCAGTAAGTTATTGAAATTAACTTAATAATGGAAATATATATGTAATTACATAAGTTGATATTGATATGTTGATAAAATTTTTTAAAAATTCTGGGTAGACCAAAAAAAGAACCGACATAAGTTCAATTATATCAAACAGGTACTAGATGAGATTAGTAAATTTATTAGCAATATTGGTTGTTTTATATTAAGTAATAACTATATAAATAAACAAGTCTTATTTTTAATAGAATTATTTTTTATATATAACATTTTGAATAAAAATTTAAAACGCAAACAAATTACAACATAAATAATAACATTTAATATTTGGTCATTGCTCCATCCCTCATCTAAAAAAATTGCTTGTAGTCTCCTAGGCATTGATAAAACTAAATTTTCTGCAATTTGGGTATTACATAAACTTTCTCATTCATCTTCAATTTGAAGACGATAATTTAATTTCTTTTTATGCTTCACCATAATTGCCCAAACATTTTCAATGGGATCAGTGTCGGGACTTTTAGAGGACCACGGTAGCTCTTCCACATCATTGTCCCTGAGCCATTGCTTTGTATTACGCGCAGTATATATGGAGCAATTATCCTGTTGGAAGATAAAATTATCATCTGGATATAATTCCCTTACTGACGGCAACATAACATTTTTAAGTATCTCAATATATTTAGTGGAATCAAGGTGACCATCAATAAACCAATACATTCCCATTCCTCTATAAACACGCTGTAAACACGAATATGTCCATCATTACACGATTCAAAATAAATTGTTATTGCTTGCTTGCTTACCTTGCAATCCAAAGGTCGTGTGTTCGAATCCCTCAGAGAGGGTGGCCTGCTTTTTTTCATTTTTTTCATGTTTTTTTTTTCACAACAAAGTTGGTATCACAAAATTTAACATTATTTACAAGATAACTGCGAAGAGTAGCCTATATAGAATGTGTAAAAATTATATAAAAAGCTCAGTAAATCGGCGAAGTGTATAATGCTAGTCATTTTTTTTTTATTAAGTTGCATTAATTCGTTAAATTATTTTTTCCAATATCAATGAGACTTATTGCTTTGTACATTTTACTATTTATCGAGTCTGTCTAGAGGTACCTTTGAAAACCATTAATTAAATAGAGTTCCTTCTAATGACTGATTATTATTTTTCATTTCATATTTCCATTAGCCTGGAAATTAATATTCGTTTTGGAAAAATGTTATATTTGAAAATTAATACACCCACCTACAGTAAATATTTATTTCGTTTTACACACTTGTAATATAAACAATATGAGTAAGAAATAGAATACAATAGAAAAAAAATAGATAAATTTAGCTGGCCTTAGAACGTAATGTATTATAGCATTTAACAATAACATAATTTACTTTTTTGTACCATGTACAAACCAACGGAAATAATGGTTAATGGATTTCCTTTACAAAGAACAAAACGATAATTTTCTTGTTTATTGTATAAACTAAGCAAACAGAATAATCTGACATGACGTAATAACAACCAACTTTCTTCATTGTAAACCCAATAATAATAATGATATACAGTTAAAACTGTGTGCCATTTTCTCGATAAATAAAAGAGATATTTGAATTCTGTAAAATGCGTTCACTAGGATATATAAATAATATCAGTTTTGAGTAAAAACATTCATTTAACAAATTGAGGTATAGATGGCGTTGCGGTGCAAAGAAATTATTTGATCCTAGGAACATTGAAATGAGACGCAAATGGTGGGACATTACGTTCTGAGCGACTTTTATAATACGAACAATTTTCGAAACATCACTGGAATCAGGCTGATTTAGATGGTAATGAAAATTTAGTTTTAAACACAAAGTAACTTTTTTTTTCAAGTAACTGCTATTTGGAAATTAAAGATTTTGACATTTCTGTTTATTGTGCATTGTCTAATTTTTGCGTCATGTTTATGTTGTATGTTCGACTAAATTTTACACTGTAAATTGTAGACATATTTAAAAAAAGCAATTTTTGTTACTTGAAAAATTATATTGAAGTTCAAATATCTCGAAAACCAGTGATTTTTCGAAAATTGTTCATATTAAAAAAGTTGCTTAGAATATAATTCTCCATCTCATGCACCTCATTTCAACGTTCCTAGGATCGAACAATTTCTTTGCATCGCAACGCCTCATTGTGTAAAATAACTATTTTTATTCAGAACTGACGTCATTTTTGCATTCTGGTGGACACCTTCTACAGAATTCAAATATCGCCTTTGGTTATCGAGAAAATGGCGCCGGGAGTTTTAAGTGAGACACCCTGTATATACAGAATGTGTAAAAAATATGGAAAAAAGACCATAACTTTTAAAACATTGATTGTTTAAAAAATTCATAAGCCGATTTTTATTTGTAATTACGCAATTCTTGGTACAATTTATAATTTTTAGCTTTACGTATCCCCACCCCTAGCCACCTCATTTTTTTTTTCAAACAGCAACCTATCTTTTGTGATACCTCGAAATATTTATTTATTTTTATACGATAGTCAACGGGATAAAGAAAATTGAAGTCCGTTGAAGATGTTCTCAAAATGTATGCAATCTTCTCAAACGCAAAATGGACTCTTCCAAATTAAATTATCATTTTATACTATTATTTCATGTTTCTTAAACTTAAAATTCCATAAATGTGATTAAGTTTCAAAATACTGTTACAAAATAATCGTCAATAGGTAATGGGGAACTTGCCCATTTTGTTTTTTATGTCATTAAAGTGTGTGTTTATATATAAAAACACGCCACACCGAATATCAGCTCTTAAATCGCAGTACTTACTTTCCAATAAATTATTAGTACACTGTGACGTCACTGCGTGAAAACTAATCTCGCGTGGTGTCCCTCCGACTGGGCAGTGGTTGGCTTTGAGACTAATTTGCAATTTATTTTTTTTCACAGAAACACCTCTTAACTTAACTTTCGTGTTTACGTTTGCTTGTGTGAAAACGTTGTGTTGTGGATTCACGTGTGCTTTTCGGCGTATTTTGAAGATTTTGTTTAGTTTATGATTCTGTTTTATGTTGAGAAATGGAAAATACTTATTATGCACACTGCATAGTGTCACTGTATAATAATACAACTATTAAATCAGCAAATAAAATTTTTATTCGCGTACCTATATAAAAATCGCTGATCAAAATGGCTAATAGCATGCAGAAGAAATAATATAGGAGATATTTCTGAAAAGAACAACGGCATTTATGTATCTGATCGTTTCAATGAAGTATATTAAGTATAGCCAAAATGCCAAGAATTTTTAGAGAATATATTATATTACAGGTTACAGGTCAGTGTTAAAACTTATTTTATTTTACCATTGAATAGAGTGCCAAACTTTAATTTCTTTAAATAATGTTTATTTCTTTCTAACTCTCAGTGTTTTTAATGTATGAACCACCATAAACATTTCCACACTAGGTAAATTGTCTGATTGTCCTTTTGAAAAACCTGCATCAGTCATTTTTAACTAAGATGTTTACCATACAAGATTATATAAAAATAACAAATATCATAGTCCAGTGCAATTAGGTTTATACCTCGGAAGCTAGCTATGGTGAATGGATTTGAATGATTTTTTTTTATTGGATTTCTAACGCCATAAACTAAAAAGTTTATCCATTGAAAATTACCGCAATTTCGAAAATCCGTAAATTAAAAAAAAATAAAAATTTTTACAATGTCGACGAAAAAAAAAATTTATCGGAATTTTTAAATATTTATTTTAAGAAAATAATGATTGTTATAGTTTTCTAGGTTGTTTATAAAGAATTTGTAAAAAAATGAAACTTCTTAAAATTAATTTGAAGATGAAAGTGGCTCCAAAAAGCGAAATAAATGAAAGAAACGTTAATAGTAATTTACGTTATAAGTCCGGTAGGTGATTTATTACAGTACGAGTTGTTTTACGGACGAGGCGACGCAGGAGCCGAGTCTGGAATATAAACGAGTACTGTAATGAAACCTACCGGACGTGTATCGTATAATATTTTATTTCATACTGTCCGGTAAATCCTTTTTAAAATGAATAAAAAGTTATACTTATTGAAATTTGAAAAATATTAGTTCGTAATCTAACAATCGCATCACCGCACCGTAACGATGTTATAGCCATTGTTTTCCATAGCTTTAGCTTGTCACTGTCAACTAAATAAAACCATAATTTTTGCATTGTTTTGTATTATGGAGATTTCGAAGCAGACTTAAAATAAATCTGTTGAAGCAACCGGAAAATTAATCCAGAAAAAATCATCATATTTAGTGTAAATTAAATAATCTGTATATTGGCTTCAAATAAGATAGAAAACTCTAGAATCAGAGAGCTTTATTTAATCAAAATAAAATAAAAATTACTAATTTTAGTTAAGCAAAATATTAAAAATTTTGCAAGTAGAAACCTAATCTGTAGTTACCTAACATTCTTCATTTACTAAAGTTGGTTGAAAAGTATGTTTTATAAGTGGGGGTAGGGGCCAAAGTGCTTACTTCACAATAGTATCAATATGAATTAATATAAGTTCAAATAAAATAAAAATTACTAACTTTAGTTAAGCAAAATATTATAAATTTTGTAAGTAGAAGCCTAATCTATAGTTATGTAACATTCTTCATTTACTAAAGTTGGTAGAAAGTATATTTTATAGTAAAAAAACTATACAGCGGTGAATGATTTTCTTCAATAAAACACTTCTCGGGACGCATTTTTATAGTTGGCTATGACTCCATTATTATGTGTTTCTTTGAATTATGACAGTTATGTTTGTTATCAATATTGAATAACCTATTAATAGATATTATTATATCCCCGTTTTCCAACAATATGGCAAAAAGGTATACTCAGTTTGCACATTTTGATTTTGATTTCGTGATATTAATAATTGTAATCGTCATTTAACGTATTTAACTGACTTACTTCGTAATAATTGTACTTTAGAAGCGGATGATAAAATGTTCCGGAAAATTCAAGAGGCTTTTAGAGTTTTCTGTCAAACAAGACGAAAAATCGAATTGTCTCAAGGTATTATATCTATTATATGAAACATAAACATTTGATCGTCGACGATTTTCATTCCACATATTCACCATTAAGGAGAAAAGTTCTGAAAGAATTTGAAAAGCATTTGAAAATATGAAATAATTGTTGTAGTTAGTTTAAAAATAAACTTTTCATGTATTAACTAATTGCTAAAACTGTGTATTTAAATATTTTATTTCTTAAATTTTTAGGTGAAGAAGTCAAAAGTCAATACTTGCTTACTAATAAAAATAATATGATAGTGTTGCTAGGTAACACATTACAATATCAGATACCGTAATGTTCACAAGTAACACAGTACGGTATCACATACTGTAATGTTCGATTTACCGGCCGCAAATGAGTCCGGGAAATAGTCATTTACCGGACAGTATGAAATAAATAATACAAATACATCAATTTTTTATAGAAAATAATTTATTAACAACTTATACTAAATAATAATTTTTATAAATTTTAATGATATAAATAATTATAAATTTTTATTACATGTTATATAATTGTCTCCGACGTTTTCGATTTCATTCATTAATATCTAAAAATAAATTAACTACTGGTCCTGATGGAATTCCATATTTTCTACTAAGAGACTGCGCAATTATCTTCGCATTACCGCTGACTACTATCTTTAATCTAGCTCTTAAAACAGAAACATTTCCTCAAATTTGGTGTAGGCCAAAAATTTGTCCTATATTCAAAAAAGGTGATAAGAATGCAATTGAGAACTATAGACCTATTATAGTCATCCTACGAGACTCATTTTAGCAGCGAAACAAAAAATGTTTTGTTTGCATTTTTTAATACATATTTTCGTAGATAATGATAATATCAACTTATCTACCTACAGATTATGACCCAAGAGCTAATAAGAGGGCTATTAGCTTCAAATTGTCAAAATAATTTTGGCTACCAACGCGTATTTTTCAGGTAAAACTCATATTAAAAAAAAAGTAACCGAGGCCTTTTCAGACCGATTTTAATCGAAAGGTGGGCTCTTTAGCTTTAATTTAAAAAAAAATTAAGTCCCTAGTACATCTAATATAGAAGTTTACCGCAAAACAGACAACAACGTTTTCACTGCAAGAGCGTAATTTCTCAAGTAATATGTTAATAAAAAAAAATGGAATAGCCTGGCCCATTTTAGACCACTTTTAATAGAAGGGTGGGTTCTCTAGCTTTAATGTTAAAAAAAAATAAGTCCCTAGTACATCTAATATAGAAGTTTACCGCGAAATTGTCGTTGACGGCGTTTCCACTGCTACACTCAAAGAAACTGATAGGTGAATTCAACCAAAAAGAGCATATGAAATCGCGCCTATCTAGTTTCATAGTTAAATCAATCAGAAAAGAATAGTCATACAACAACTTTGTTTTCGTAAACAAATAGTAGTTCATATCTTCTTGTAGAACAAAAAATTAAATAGTACAATGACATTTTTTTATGTTCACTAACCATTTTCAATTTGGTCTACAATTAAATAGTACAACGACTTTGTTTTTTGTTCACCAACTAATTTTTAGGTTGATCTACACTTTATTGTATGATGAAGTTTTTTTTGGTTGGCCAAAATCTCAGTATTGAGACATCAGACGACCCAAACCAAAGATTATAGATCGTTTATAAGATCCATCCAAATATATCGATGATCCCTGAGAGAATTTGAACATTGCAATCATGTTATTAATTTTCTATAAATTCATAAGAGTATAAGATAATGCATGATTGATTATTGTCAGTGATTTGTATGTGGCGTCATCTAGGAATAATTTCTGTAATAGGCTACGTGGTAAGCAAGCAAATTTTATGGTAATTCCCTTTTAGAACTTCTAGAAGACAACAATAATATTGGTTTGTCTACAAAGTACAATAATACAGCGAACTAATACTGGGTTAGAATTACAATTCGATAATACTTAATAAAGTCTACTATTTATCTAGTTTCATTTGACAAAATTCAACAAATTATTAGTAAGATGAATAAATTATAGTCTTCTGCACCTATTTTTTAAGCTAATGTTTATTTTGTTGTGTGACAATCACCTTTTGTTTAAAAATACTATTAAATATACTTCAGTTTAACAAAATGAACAATATATATACTATTTTTTTGGTTGATTTAACCCATACTATTTGCAAACAAAATATACTATTATCTAGTTTAATTTGACAGAATTCAACAAAATAATAGTCAGACGAAAAAAATAATAGTCTTATTCATCTATTTTTTAAGTTAATGTTTGTTTTGTTGTACGACAACTTTTTATTAATTAAAATAACAATTACCTTTTGTTTAAAAATACCATCAATATAATTTAGTTTAACAAAATTAACGATATTGTTAGTTAACCATTTTTTTTTTGTTGAATTTGCCCATACTATTTATTTGAGTGTAGCGCATTTTTTATGTTAAACTAAAATAAAATAAGATCTATTAACCTGGCCCTTTCCGGACTGATTTTAATCGAAAAGTGGACTCTTTACCTTTAATGTTAAAAAAAAATAAGTCCCTAGTACATTTAACATAGAAGTTTACCGCGAAATTGTCGTTGACGGCGTGTCCGCTGCTAGCGCATTTTTTATGTTATACTAAAATAAAATAAGATGTATTAACCTTGCTTTTTTTGGACCGACTTTAATCGAAAAAAAAAAAAAAAAAAAATTAAGTCCCTAGTACATCTAACATAGAAGTTTACCGCGAAATTGTCGTTGACGGCGTTTCTGCTGCTAGCGCATTTTTTATGTTAAACTAAAATAAAACAAGCTAAAAACGTACTCTTCGCCAATTTACTGAGCTTTTTATATAATTGTTACACTTCTATAGGATATTATTTGCAGTTTTCTTGTAAATAATGTTAGTTTTTGGACATCCTAAATTTTGGAATACCATATTTGTTGTGAAAAAAATTATATGAAAAAAAAATATCCAACCTGTGTGGGATTCGAACACACTATCTTTGAATTGCAAGGCAAAAGTTTATGGAGATAACATTTCGCGAGATTTCTATTTAAGTACAAGCGACAAAAATTAAGAGAATTTTTTTTAAAATTAAATAATTAATATCTTTTTTATTTACAGATCGATTTTCTTCAAAAACAATAGGGTTCTTCCTCTAGCTAACACTAACTTACTTTCCAAGTTTCAATACAATCGGACTTTTCTTTCTTATGTTATCGCGCTTACAATAAACGTGACGGAGGGACGGACAGACGGACGGACGGGCGGACAGACGGACGGACAGACGGACGGACAGACGGGCATTTTGAAAGTCGTTTAGAATTCGTTCACTAACACAATGATATGAACATTTTTTCTCTACGAGCGATATTTACGATTTTAGAAATGTGCCGATCAAATACAATATACTCTTCGTTTTTGCGAAGAGTATGATAAGATCTATTAACCTGGCCCTTTTGGACCGATTTTAATCGAAATGTGAGCTCTTTACCTTTAATTTAAAAAAATTAAAAGTTGTTAATAAATTATTTTCTATAAAAAAATCGATGTATTTGTATTATTTAACGTTTCTTTCATTTATTTCGCTTTTTGGAGCTTCTGCCATCTTCAAATTAATTTTAAAAAGTTTCATTTTTTTACAAATTCTTTATAAACAACCTAGAAAACTAAAACAATCATCATTTTCTTAAAATAAATATTTCAAATTTCCGATAATTTTTTTTTCGTTGAGATTCCAAAAAATTTTATTTTTTTTTATTTACGAATTTTCGAATTTGCATTAATTTTCAATGGGTAAACTTTTTAGTTTATGGCATTAGAAATCCAATAAAAAAAATCATTCAAATCTATTCACTATAGCTGGGTCCGTCATTTTTCATATATAATGACTAATTGCACTGCACTATCACTCAAAATTAACGAATATTGAAGATGTTTCTCCAACCTGGCTAAGGGCTTTTAAACGGAGCAGTATTTATATTTTAGGTTAACTTGTATTCACTGTAGTTGTTTCTTTCAAATGCGCATGCGGAATTGTCAAAGCCAGAGCAGAATCGGTGTCGCTTAACGCCGTCGTTCAACTTTCTCTCTCTGACGTCACGTTTCAAGACTGGGTAAAATCAGGCAGATTTTAATCGCTTATATTTCTGGAAGAGATTTCTTTTAAATTTATTGTTGTCTATGGGGTTTTTAGTGATGTTAGTTTACGATTTTGAGTATTTTAATTCAATTCTATTTTTTGGGCAAGTTCCCTATTGTTGAAAAATAATTTATTTTATTTCAAAATAATCAATTGTTTTATGAATCTTGCATGGAGCGTTTAGGTGACAAACAACGAAATGAAATTTTAGTCCATGGGATATGGCGACCGGAAAATGACCTATGTTGAGGTTTCTTTACTGAACATTATCCATGTAGAAATTTTTTTAGATGTGCTCTCAGTCGGGTGATTAAAATGTTTCGCCACATTGGTAGCATTAAAAATTTACTAAAATCATGCAGATCTAGCACAGTAACAAGTAGTGACGAGGCGTGTAACATTCTGCTATCTCTGGAGGAAAATTCAAAGCAGTCTAAAGTTAGTAAGCAACCTTTTAAAAGAAAACTATGTCCATACAAAGTTCATTTGACTTAGAAATTATCTGAAAATGTCTGATTGTAGACTGAAATTCTGTGAAATTATGTAAGAAAGATGTAATATAGTATTCACTTTTAATATACTTTATACTGACGAAGCGATATTTTATGTAAATTGATCGGTTCATAGATGTAATTATCGCTACATGAAAAAGAAAGTTGAGTTGGCTGAGTGTGGGTATGGTGGTGTGTAAAATTAGAAATTATAAATTGCACGAAAAGTTGCGTAATTGAAAATAAAAATTCACCTGTCTAAGGGTTATTTGTACAATCGATATATTAAAAGTTATGGCCGTGTTTTAATACTTCTACGTAAACTGCATAACATGTAAATTTGTGTTCAACATAGATTGTGTATTCACTGCGTCATGGGGAAAAGTTCAAGTTGCGATAAAAAGCAATTCACGGGTAATGCGACTTACATGATTTTTAAAGACCCTATGCATAAGGGAGACTATACTGGGATTAATTTTTCTTTCCGCTTAATGCTACGCCGGGAATTCAACCAGGGTCCTCAGGACGAGACAACAAAGCAGTTATGGTGGATAATTTAAAAACGGTATATGTATATGTGTCCAATAATATGTTCCAAGGGAGCTATACAATTCAAGGATTGATTATTTATTAAAACATTTAAAATGTCACAATTATTATAGGTGCTACTTGAACATATTATACCAATACACTTAAAAATATCTTCTATTTAAGGAAAACACGTTAATTAAAAAACTTCCGAAATTAACAAATAAACTGATAAAAATCTCATATATATTATTAAATATTATTCTAACTTTACTAAAAACAGAGAAATTATATACATAAAGCTCTCTAAGCTAATTTATATCAACTTATTCATTGTTTGTTGTATGCCATCGTAATACTTCATCATAAAATTGGCCTAACCTTTCTTATTACTACATACTTTTCTGAAGACACCAATTTATTTAGGCATGCGGAAATGGTTCTAAAGTCGCCGGACAAGTGTTGCTCTTCTAGGAATCGATGTGTTTTCATCTTTAAATGCACAGTTTTTTTTAAGAAAATCAAAATGATTTAAAATTCGTCCTGTGTTTTTCTCAAAGGATCCATTCAATTTGCTTTAAACTATAATATGGTTTCAGTACAGTATCAATGTATTTTAAACATTACCGCATTTTCCCACATTTATTTCTGTTTCGATATTTTCAAAGGCCACACATAAATTGTTTATTTCTGGCGTGTTCTCTGTCACTTTAAACACGCAAAATATCTGAGCTTCTAACTTTTTTGCATATTTCCAATCTTCGTTTAAGGAGGTACATGAATTTGTTTATGAAGGAAAATAACAAAAGCGACAAATCTGTATTCTACATAGGTAGTCTGAAACGTGAAAATTCGAAGAAATCTCAGAAAGTGATTTTTGCAATAGTTTCCTTTGATAAGCAAGGGAAGCAAACAGCTGTCCAACAACTTAAAGCACTTAGAGAATCAACAATTTCTAACATTATGAGTTTTTTACCCTTTCAATTAATATTTCTACTGCATGATGGTTAAGTTCAATTAGAAGTAAGCTCGAAAATATATGCAATAAAGCTTTAGTTATTTTCAGTTTTGTTTAAAAGGCCATATTTGGCGTTTCCTTGGCAATAAATAAAATGACAAGAAGTGTTTTTATATGTAGGTACAAATTTCCGTCGAAATTTTAATGAGCACAATTTTATTTCACTTTTTATTTCCATCGCTTAGAGAAGGACAGTATGGTAATCGTGAAGAAAACACTCGCATTTTCAAGTTTCATTTTCATACTATAGTCCATGCCAAAGTTACAAAAACCCCAAAAGTGCAATGATAGCAACCAAACATGGCTACTCCCTCCCCCTCCGCTTTCGAGGGAGATGAACATGATGGAGATAGTCGCGCGGTCCCTACCCCCCCTTCCCTATAAACTCAAAAACCACCCATTTTTTCCATTTTTCGTTGTCATGCATACTAGGACTTGTTGGATCAACTCAATATATCCTGTAAAATTTCGCAACCAGACATTCTAACAACCACCGGGGATTGAAACCACCTCCTTCCTCATTACCGAAATATTCAAAAAACATCCAAACGTGCTGAGAATTGTTTTCTACACATTTTCAAGGGTGGAAAACATGAAACTGATATTATTTGGCCTACCACCCCTAACCAATTACCCTTAAATGCATGAAACCACAACTTTTCCCCATTTTTCGTCATCAGGCACGCGAGGATTTGTTGGATCTGGGTTTTTTTGAGAACACTCAACCACCCCCTACGTCAATTCTAAAGTGTCCTTTAAAGAGAAGGTTTTAAAGAAGGTGTCCCCGTTTTGCCGCGGCAGGTCAAGATTACGGTGGAAGGATGGTGTCGATGAGGATGCACGAAAGATCGGTGCAAGGAATTGGAAGCAAGAATCGCAGAATCGACAGGAATGGGGAAAGAAACTAGAGAAAGTCGGGGCTCATATAGGGCTGTAGCACTAGGGATGATGATGATGATGAATGATCCCTCGTGGAGAACACGATCGTGGCATTGGAAAACCCCCGATCCAACAAGTCCTTGCATGTCTGATAACGAAAAATGGGAAAAGGGTGATTTTAAGCATTTAGGAGTAGTTGGTTGGGGGTGGAAATAATATCAGCATCGTGTTCCCTGCCCTTGAAAATGTGTACCTTTCGACTATCTCTATCGTATTGGTCGTCTCGAAAAGGGGGTAGCCGTGTTTGGTCGCTACCTAAAACTTTTGGGGTTTAACCCTTCTTTTGCAAATTTGGTATGGACTACTAGGTATATAGATTACGAAAATTAAAGTATTTCAATTTCATCTGTCTGTCAGTCGATCGGTCTGATGTCTATCTGTCTTACCGCTAGGTAGGCAGTTGATCCTAGTATCAACGAAGACATGAGATATACTGTTAGTTGAAAATATACGAGCCGGACTCACTTAAACAAATAATAATTAACGAAAAAAATGTGACGGGGGATAATACTATTTACAATATAACTGAAAAATGAAAGATGCCAAATAGAGAACGAAGTGTTGTGTGAACATCTTTACAGATTATTTTTACTAAGTACTATGCGAATTGTAAATCCGTAGATATTTACAGAAAACGGCAAAAAAAATAGAATTATATAATATAAAATTTTTACTTTCATATTATTAATATTATTGATATCAGAAGAGTTTCAAAATGGCTTGTTTATAATACATTAACTTTTATCGGCACTTGTTAAATTCCACAGCCATTACGTTAGTTAATTTCTCGATGAAATTCTGATATGGTGAATATAGGACGACGGACTCATCTAAATGGATTAAAATCGGGACCGGCTTCCATAAACCGAATTCATATGATTAAATGGGAAGGTTTATGTTTTAATCTAATACCAAGACCACCTTTTGTTTGCTTTAATTAAATCATTCGAATGGCATAATTCACATTTCACAACGAGAAGTTTTATTCACGGACGATAATTGTTATTCATCATGGTCCACATCAATTATGCTTTGTAATTAATTTAGAATTAGTTATTCTAACTCAGGTGGCCACTCATTTGACAACTGATAATTTGCAATTTATATAAAACTGGAAATAATGGATTGCAGTTAGTTAGTTTAGTGTATTAGTTTAGTCAAATATATGGGTAACATTTATATACAACGTGTCTCACTTTTAATTGCCCGCTTCCATCTCTCAGTTATTAATTAGACAATGTAGGGTTACCGCTCTCACTCCTTACATTTCTTGAATCTTATCTTTTTAAGCGAAGACAGTATGTTGAATACTGTAATCTTCGAGATGTCGATCACTGGTGTACCCCAGGGCTCTGTCCTGGGCCCACTATTATTTGTTATCTTCATTAATATTATAGTTGACTTGTTAGATATACCATGCTTGCTATATGCTGATAATTTAAAACTGTACTGGCGTATAGAGTCCATAGATGACTGTGAGAGAATCTAAAATAACCCAAAATAAGCTTCTTTCTGGAGTGATACTTCAGTAACTTCTGTCACTAAATGCTGCTAAGAGCAAGGTCTCTTGCCTAGGGAAAATAATGCTTTTGATTTCGCTTATCATCTGAACGAAACCATTCTTGAACTTCCGGATTACTTCTGTGATCTAGGAATGACATTTGACAACTACCTCCGTATCCCAATTATTTCTACTTTCGTTAAATGAATAGAAATTCTGTTTAAGTGGTGGCTGATTAAGTTTTTTAAAAAAATACTAAATATCAAATTCTCAATTCGGTTTTCGCTCTAAGTTTTCTACCACTCAAGCAGTTCAACGGGTGAAGAGGGATACAGTTGAGAGTCTTGAAGAAGGGAAGCATACTGGATTTTTATTATGTGATCTCTCCAAGACCTTCGATTGTGTTCCTCATGGCCTGGTATTAAAAAAGTTATCATATTATAGAATAAGAGGCTTACCCCTAGCTCTATTAAAGTCGTACCTAAATAATAGATAACAATTTGTTCCTGTAAACAATATATGTTTCCCTCCAAGTGTATTCTTCTTATTGGCGACAAAACCTTAATTACTTCAAACACAAATTATTTTACTTTCATTGTTTAAATGAAATTGAAAAAATTATAAATAATGGTTCATTGCAAATAGGTATAAACTAAACACTGATAAATCAAATAAACTTGATTTAATCAAATAATTATACTATTAGTAAAGGAAGAAGTAGATGTTGTTTTAGATGACAAATTGAGTTGTCTTGGTCGTGTTGATTATTTAGGAAAATTATTAAAATTTATTTATTACGCCAGTTAATGTTAGTCATAGAATATTTTGCTAGCGGTACATTTTGCTGTATATCATTTCCATACTCCCTACCCAGTCATTTTAGGAAACTCATTCTATGTCGAAAAGTTTTTCGGTTTCAAAGGGGACCTGTCAGAGTACTTACTGCATTATTGATAATAATAGAGAACATTGTAAACCATTATTTTTAAAGTTTACCAATTTGCTAGTTTGTTGAGAACATCTCGTTTTAGGTTAAAGAAATTTAATAAAAACCTATGAATTTATATGTTGTCGAATAACATAAAACTATTAAATTTAAATCACTTCAAAAATACTATAAAGAATATTTTTATTCAAAGCTGTTAATATTCTGTGGATGAATTTACGATAAACCCAATTCAAACAAACAAGTTCATATTGATATGTGGCAGAGCTTCTTTCTATCGAACTAGTATTTTTTATTTTCAGTGTATTACATAATTATTGTTCTCTGTCTTATATTGTGTTTTTTTATCTTGACATAAAATAGGTTTTCTGAATATTATATTTTAGTGATATAACTATTTATTTTATACCTTATTTGAAACTATTATTATTTATTATTTTCTACGTAGACTACAATGGTTTCTATCTGCTGAATTGCTGCAAATGAACTTGGTTGTATAACGTGGTTAAATAAACATGTATCTAGCTACCCATTAATGAAATGAAAGTGAATGAGCCGATTCTGAATCTAGAAGGTTCCTGAAAGATATGCCATTAAGAGCTAATTGTAACCACAAACGAGTAAGGGTTGAACGAGCAATAAATTACAGAAATTGGCGGGTGAATTAGAATATTGTAATATTCACCAGATTTTAATCCAATCCAGTACGTTTGCAAGCCTAGCAAATGTGACAAAGAGCTCTGGATAATCATCAGCCAGCCAGTCAGCCTTAATGATCTCAAGAGTGTAAATAATAAATTATATACTTAGTACTAAACCCTCTGAGGAATAGAATTACTCTGTAAACAGTAAATAAAACTAAGTATTATTTTAAATGAAGCAGATTTGAATTGAAAGATTCATCTGTTTGCGAATAAAATAATAAATTACGTCCATACCGAAGCGCCTAAAGCATTAAACTTATTTAATACATGGTGGTCCAAAATTGTCTCACGATAAACCGAGCCGTTTTCAAGTTATTTATGTTTACTATAAATCAAGGAGCGTTTACAACATTTTATTAAGAAATCCGTTTACACAAAGAATGATTTAAAATAGTGATTTGGCATTTCTCGAAACAGTTAACTTTATTATAATCAAGTGACATTTATCTTACTTTTGATAACTTATATATTTGATTTTAATTGTTAATATTTAAACATGATTTCACGTTCTCTGAATTACCAAATGTAATTTGGACTTCGGGAGAATATTTCGATAATGCAGCAGTGACACGTTGTAAGAAGAAATCCAGTATAGAAATATAGCTGATACCATAAGTACAGGCAGACGACTGGGGACGAGGGAAACGGGAAATCTTCAGGTGAAAAATAGAGCTGCTAACGGTCCAACTATCACAAGAACTGTTAACGTTGAAGAAGAAATATTAGAAACTGTAATGGAAGATATGTACTAAAAGATTAACCTTAAGAGGGAATGCATCTTACCAACGAGCAAGAGAATTTGAGAATACTACATAAACAACAATTGCATCCGTTCCATTATCGAAAAACTCAGAAATTATTACCTGGAGATAGGCTAATAAGAGCTGATTTTTGTGAATTGTTGACAACCACGGCGCAGCGCCGTGGTGAATGTAGAACTGAACGGGGCAGGTCCGGTTTGGTTTAACAAGAACATGAATAATGAAAGTTAAAACTCCTACTTGCCTATGGCAGATGTGAAATTAACAATGGGTTTAAAACAATATGCAAAGAGACTTAAAAGTAATTAAAATTAATATTAAAACAGTTGGTGATGCACTAAAAAATTTTGGTTGCTGGCACGGGAAAAAGAACTCAACGAAAAAAACCTTTTGAAGCAACTACCTGGTCTTCCTGCTGCCAGGAAAGTGTGGTAGAATGAAACATGCCATAAAAAATGTTTGAAATTTTAAGGGATTTTTCGGTCTAAAAGGAATTTAGAAACAAAAAACAAAAACAACAAAAGGATAAAAAACCAGAACAAATAGAACATATAAAGTGAATAGAAAAGGTTAAGTTAAGAGAAAGATCAAAAGTAGAGAGGTTTTGGTGCAGCAAAGTGTGACTAAAGAAGAGGTTATCGGAAAATGGGCAACGCCTGGTGTGGTAGCTGGTGTCTTATAACGAAAAGTATTGCATTATGCTGTCTGAATCGGGTTATGTTGCGGGTTAGCGGACTATCGCCCAGTTTGAATTCACAGAATTATTCGGAAATTTCTTGGCTTGGTTCGCTAGTGGGGTTATGTCGTAACATCGTGTGTATAAATCTCTAGAGAACTAGAGATGAGGTACATAAAGGGCTTAGCAGGATAAGCATGTGTTAGGTGCCCGCGCACCAATCGGGTCGAAATTTTTAGCACAAGTTGATAGTAGTGTTAGATGAAATTTCCCAACATATTATTTTTGGAAAACCATTTTTACGGGAGTTATGGGGGTAAAAAGAAAAATGAAAAAAAAATTTTTTCTCGAGAACGGATAAACCGATTTTCATGAAAAAAATACATGTTATGGCTTTTGATGGTGCAAATATGGGAAAAAATTATTGAACCCATTTGTCGAAAAAAAGTGGTGAAAAAATTTTTTCAAAATAAAAAAAAATTTTTTTTAGGGGATGTTCCAGAGGCACACCCACCATTTTCTTCCAAATAAGTGCTTATATGCCCCTTTAAAACATATCCAATTTTCAAAGCGATCGAAAGGGTACAACATACTTAAAATTGATAATCATTGGCAGACTGCGGCCGGCGCGTAGTCTATGTAATGAAGCATTATAAGACGACTTTTTTGTAAATATTTCGTGCAAAGACGAGATTACCTCCCCTCCTTCGTTTTCGAGGGTGCTGAACACTATGCAGGTGTTGGGAGAAGTTTTTGACCGCCGCAACCCCCTGAAACGGCCATCCCTCTTATGAATCCCTTTATGTTTCTATATATAAACGGGTTTGGGGAGTGATTTATCAACAGGTTATACTTGAAATAATATGGAAGGGGGTTATAGGCAAGTAGAGTCCAGACAGCAGGCCTAGAGGGTTGATTAAACCCTCCCGAGAGGTATAGTTTTTTTTTCAAATGATTCGGTTCAAATACGTATACTCCTTTTTTGGGGTCGCTGATCACGGGAAAAATATTTATTTTTAGCTCCAACCCCCTCAAACGGGCAGAAATCACCTCTCACTCACCGTTTGAGAGATGAAGAGGGGTTGGAGCTAAAAATGAATATTTTTCCCATAATCAGCCCAAAAACGGGGGAAACGCGTTTGAACCCGAATTATTTTATAAAAAATGATTTTCCATTCCTCCGAAGGGTTTAATTAACCCCCTAGACCTGCTGTCTGGACTCAACTTACTCTATAATCATTTTCCATGTTATTTCAAGTATAACCCGTTGATAAATGACTCTCCAGACCCGTATAGAAAACATAAAAGAGATCCATAAGGAGGTTTTCGGCGGTCAAAAACTTCTCCCACCACTTGCATCGTGTTCAACACCCTCGAAAACGGACGGAGGAAGGTAATTTCGTCTTTGCAAGAAATATTTACACTATTTCTGCCTTTATTACATAGACTAGCGGTTCATTACTACATCTTACTACATCTCACTACAACGGTCACTGGCTGCCATTACAACCCTACCATTTAAATCAGTATCAAACTTCAAGAAGTGTGGTGCAAAAATTCTCTGACGTCAATTGTGGGGTCAAACAAAATCTAGTTTGAAAATCTGAAGATTTTGCAAGGATGACGTCCGCAGTCAGCCTACTAGTTTTCAAAGTCCACTACGAGGAGGTTACAGTGCCTTTCACTAGTGAAGGTGCCTGTTTATTGTGAGTCCCCTTGCCTCTCACGAGTCGGGGTGTTTATTTATCGTGAGTCTCCTTGCCTCTAAATAGTCAGGGCGCTTGTTTATTGTAAGTTCCCTTGCCTCTCATTAGTCGAGGTGCTTGGTTATTATGAGTCCCCTTGCCTCTCACAATTCGGGTTGACTTTTTTGCGTGAGTCCTCCTGCCTCTCACGAATCAGGTTACTCTATATTGATGAGACTTTTCTTAGTCTTCATTCTTCGAGAACATCCCATAAAAAAAATTTTATTTTGAAAAAATTTTTCAAAAAAGTTGCAGGGGGTGCGGCGGTCAAAAGCTTCTCCCACCACTTGCATCGTGTTCAGCACCCTCGAAAATGAGGGGGAGAAGGTAATCTCGTCTTTGCACGAAATATTTACAAAAAAGTCGTGCTTCATTACATAGACTATGCGCCGCGCCGCCCGCAGTCTGCCAATGATTATCAATTTTGAGTATGTTGTACCCTTTCGATCGCTTTGAAAATTGGATATGTTTTAAAGGGGCATATAAGCATTTATTTGGAAGAAAATGGTGGGTGTGCCTCTGGAACATCCCCTAAAAAAAATTTTTTTTTTATTTTGAAAAAATTTCTTCACCACTTTTTTTCGACAAGTGGGTTCAATAATTTTTTCCCACATTTGCACCATCAAAAGCCATAACATATATTTTTTTCATGAAAATCGGTTTATCCGTTCTCGAGAAAAAAATTTTCTTTCATTTTTCTTTTTACCCCCATAACTCCCGTAAAAATGGTTTTCCAAAAATAATATTTTGGGAAATTTCATCTAACATTACTATCAACATGTGCTAAAAATTTCGACCCGATTGGTGTGGGGGCACCTAACACATGCTTATCCTGCTATGCCCTTTGTGTTCGAGAACTCGAAGTTTTCTTCTCTCATTTCACAAGATTTCTATTTAATTACAAAGACATACAAATCAAAAAAACATATCTTTCAAATTTAAATAATTAATAACTTTTTTATTTACTGATCGATTTTGTTCAAAAACAATAGAGTTCTTCCTATAGCTAACACTAACTTACTATCCAAATTTCAATACAATTGGGCTTCTTTCTTAAGTTATCGTGCTTGCAAGAAACGTGACGGATGGACAGTCGGACATTTTGAATGTTGTTCAGAATTCGTTCACTAACACAATGATATGAAAATTTTCTTGTCCGCGAGCGATATTTACTGTTTTAGAAATGTTCCGATCAAATGCAATATACTCTTCGTTTTCGTATTTGTCAAGAGTATAATAACAGCCAAAACAAATTATGGAATTTGCCAAGCTTGTAAAGCACGCCAATGGGGCGGGGCTACTGTCGACACTTATTGCTTCAACTGTAACCCATATTCGACAAACTTTTAAAATAAATGTATGGGTAGCACTCTATGGAATCAGTTTATTGGTTACCATATTTTCCTGAATATTTAAATAGTGATATGTATCGGTGATTTTTTGAAAAACACTGCAAGAATTATAAGGTAATATTTCATTGCGAAGGAGAATAAACTTTTTTTTTATGTATGACGGCGCATCTTCGCATTATAATAGAATAGATCTTTATTTTTGATTGTACCTACTTTTAGCCACAGGAATATCTTGAGATAATTTTCGACCGTGTATATATAATGATCCTTGTATAATAATTTAGTCTCAGCATTTGTTGCAAACAAAACACACATTTTAATACGTTGAGATACTCCATTTCCTTTGAAATTGAATGAAAATATTTTGTCCACAACTACATACATACATACATAATTGTGGTAAGATTCATCTATTTATTCAGTAACGTTTTCATTCGAAATGATGGCACGCCTGCCTTAAGCTGTTATTTTATACGCGTAACGTATATTGTCTTATTAACGAGAATCATTGTAGTAATAACGGAGCATGTAAAATTTACTGAAAATAAATTAGTTTCATCTCAATTAATAACGAATTGTTTTAATGAATACCTCGTATTACACATCATTTTATGTTTATTTAAATTCGGAGAATGATCATTAATGGAGAGCTGGCAACAAAACATATACTGAAATTACTTTTCACGACAAAAAAACAGGAAGGAGAAAAATCCCTATTCATGAAAATTAAATATAAAGTATTTATATATATCGCAAAAATATCAATTTTGAGATACAACGTTCAAATTTCATATCTGGATTACTATTAACATTAGAAACAACTTTTTTCAGTAACATTTTTATATTCCTCTAAAAAAACTAATACTGTACTCTTGGCACAAATTCACGTTTCCTTATTTGCTAACCACTCTGTATGTTATTTCGAAAGTCTGAGTACGCCTAATGATTTTTCACGATAAGCAAGCAGCTTTTTAGCTTTTTATCAAGAATGACTTTTTCTTTTAAACTGCGAAATAAGGAAAATTACAAGTATAGTTAGGTCCATCCGGGGACACACTGTCTAGCAGAAACACTGTAATTTATGATATTGTTTCATTGTACATGGCATATGTGTCTAGCAATAAAAAATGCCATTTCCTGTTTGTCTCTGATAATTTTCTGACACTTAACACTTCGCCAAAGACAAGTGGTTTTCTGATATGACCTTTGGAACATATGGTGGAGGTGCCGGGAAAATATAAGATTCTTTACCGCGCATAATGGGGAAGAAATGTCTGCCAACGAAACTTACTGGACTCCCTACTTAACTTCGGTTGCCGAACATTCATATTCTCAGTTAACGCTTGATTAGCAGATTTCATACATACGTAGTGTAGAGTCAGACGATCATGCTAAATATAAGTAAGTAAGTAATATCTCCATATTACATTCTTTATATTTATTGGAAATTAGTTGTATCGTGAGTGTTTTATTGTAATACATATATATTAATGATGCTGGATTTAATTTACTACTTTAAAGAGAATCATTTATTTTTCTATTTATGTTTATCTTTATATGCAATTTGCCAATCAAGAATTTTGTAAATATATCAAAATATAAATTATTATAAATATTCCCTACATGATAATAATTCATGTGCTTTTATAAATTGTTTTGTGGGAAAATGTAGCGAGACGGCAACCTCCATAAATATTAAACTGTGAGGTCGAAAAAGGTCATCAATATAAGGAATTATTTTAGTGTGTGTGTTAAATCATAAACAGAGCTTTTTATTGAATATTTCTTATATTGTGGTTGGCTTCAATGGTTTACGTTAAAGACGTTTTTCGCATTTTGACTGATAATATGCTGTTTTACCAAATTCAAAATCGTTTAATAAAGTGGCACTTTACCACATGAAAATGTTACTTTAATATATGGTAATGTCAGTGTTAATAAAAATAATTTGACAGGAAATTGTTTATTTAAATATTGGAAACATTGTTATATATATTAAAAGTACAATTATTCAAATTTGAAAAGTTAACGACACGATATTTATTCAATTCCACTTGTTCTTCCTGAAAACTGTTACAATTCTCTATCTGCATTCCTGAATGATCTTGAGGTGCCACTTGCTGATGAAATATACTTTTTGAAATTTTCAACTTATTGCCAATGCTTTCCTCGATATACCCTTCAGCCACACTAGTTGACCGCCATCCTCCATGTCTTTTAAGTGTTTGGATATCAGCTCCACTGTCAGCGAGGAAGGTGGCAGACGTCCTCCTCAAGCAATGGCCAGTGTAACTGTATGCATCTGGGAGTTTTAAGTATTCTGCAACTCTTTGGGGAATTTTTGCAAAACTGTTAATGCCAACTGGTTGTGTTGTACACTTACCGTGATTATAGTAAATGAAAAATCTATTGTTTTACTTGTTTGGGTCTCAATCGTAAATATTTATGATAAATTTCATATCCGTTGCACTCTGATCCTACGGTAAATACACGTTTCTTTTTGGTTTTGGTATCATGTAAAGTTATAACCAAAATTTAAACTGCACAACTCTGCACGCCGACATGCCCCATTTAAACCAAATATTAGCACCACTTTCATTAATAAGAACTTATCGTCTGTAGCCTCTTTTAAAAACATAGTAACGTTTTCCATAGTCAAAACTTTTGATTTCTTTGCTTCGTATGTATCATTTTGACGTTTTAAAAAGGCAAGTAGCTTTTGATATTGTGATGTATCCATATTTTCGTTTATTTGTATAGTACTTTTCAACATAGAATATGTAGACTATAAACTGGATGCCTTAAGAGACTTTGCCTAAAATAGCGAAAGACTTTGTATGACAAACACTAAAATATCTATAAAAATAGCTTACCTTCTCAAAAAAATACGCTAGCATTACACTTTCATCAGTTCTTAGTGGGTTTTTTGTCATCCTCCACTTACAAAATATTTCATATACCTTTTAGTATTTTTCCTTGGATTTTAAAGGAAGTAAACTCGAAGATGTTTCTCGAGCGGCATTTAAAATGTCAGAACAATTTTCTAAATTGTTTTCAGTAGCAAGACTCATTTTTATAATTAATATATAACTTAGAATCAATTCGACTCACAAAAATTATACTTAACTGTTATTATATAAATAAACAAAGCCGTGTCAGTTACTACGTTACGAAAATCCTACACAAGTACCTACATTTTCAAATTTCAAACTTTGTAATGCTTTTATATCTATTATATTTGCTTATAATTACCTACTAACACAAAATGCGAAAAAATGGTATAAACAAATCTCATAAGAAAAGCAGTTTTTCTAAACTTGTTGTTTAATGTACTATTACTCTGTTAGTTATCTCTTTATATTTATAAAGCTAGTTTTCAAATTTATCACGATTAAAGATGAGAAACATTTTTAATATAGTTTATCTCGCCAAATGTTGCAATTCTGGTCATATGGTTAAGTTTATTATTTAAACTAGTTCAGAGCGGGTTTTAATTTGTAGTTCTGAAGAAGTTTACCTAATTAAACGAAACGTGATGAAAGAATAAAGTTGCTTTATATCCTGAATCGACGATTTTTCATCATTATTCTCATTCAAGAATACAATTTCTAATTGACAACGTGATTTATTTTTAAAATCATGGTTCCAAACTCTAAAGAATAATAATAGAAATAAATTTGAAAAGGGTTTAATTTATTCCTTTCCCCTATTAGGAAGACAAACAGAAAACATATAAATTTTTTAGGCTAATATACATACATCCCTGTAGTAGCCGTTTTGTAATCTAGCATTTACTAAAATAATCGTTATACGAGCAGCACTTACAAACACCTTTTATTTCCAAGAGAAAACAACTCTTGTGCTTTATTTTCATGTAACGGAAAAAAGAGTTTTATACTTCTCCAAGCGCTACTGAAACTAGCAAATAACAAACTTTAATTTGAGATTACGTTAACAGACACTAAGCTTCCCGCTTTTGGTGCAGTTGAGACTATCTCGCAATTAACTATAAAATACATTAGATGGTCTTGAAAATAAACAGAAATTCTCCTGCTGTAGCCAAGACCCAGTTTTAGAATTTACTATATGGATACAATGCACCTAAGGAACGTTTCTCTTAAACCAGATAAAACGATTTACTGCAATAGCTTAGGGAAACTAGAGCAGATTATAAACTAAATTTATTCAAATCTAATTTACTAAAAATAAAATAGTGATCATTAGTTTGGTACTGCAGTTTAAAAACTGCTTTTTCTCTAAATCGGTTTGTCAGGAGGGTCTTCTTTATGTGATATTAGCAGGGGAATCATAATTAAGGCTTACACTTCTAAAACTGTGCAGTATAAAAAAAAATTAACTGACCCTCGATTCTCCGCGTAATGATAAAGTTAACTTTAGTGAGTACTACACAAAATTAAGCCTTATTAATGTAAATCCGTGAACTAAGTTTCACAAAGTTGTCCTAAAGAAAATCAATAAAAATATTTATTTAGGTGCTATCCTCAGAGGACCATAGATTTCTTCCAGTCACGTGTTTATAGGAAGTTTTCTTGCTATTTTCGCAGGTAGAATCATCATCTAAAGGGGAATGCAATAATATCAGGACATCCAATATAGAAAATTTATAGGTAGAGATGGTTTTATACACATCCGATATATTTCCAATTTCCCACCTCTACATAATAGAATTCGATTCAAGACGACAATATTTTTGGAATATTAACAGATTTTCATGTTTTAATAACCTAGGAATCATTTGAGATAAACTTCTGATTGATGTCTGTGTGTGTGCATTTGTGTATATATAATATGTCGACCATCGTAAAACTTCTCTACATAGTTATCTAAAAATTGAATAACCTACAGTTATTCGTTTTTATTTGTTGTACTTGTACTAGATTTCATTATATTTTGAGCAAAATGAGTCAAGCAGACACTAAGCATTTGAGGGAATGTTCGACTAATAAAATATATAAATACATTCTAGATGATAAAATATAAAAAAAATCTTAACACCTATAGCCAGTTATTCAGTGTTGTGTTAAAATGTAAGTTAACTAAACGAGTTTAAATTTTAAACTATATTTTTAACCGAGTATTTTTTCCAGTATATATCTTTTTAAAAATTTCGGTAGCTAATTTGTGTGGTTGGCAACATTTTCAAGCTAATTTCTGCTGATTTGACAGATCTAACAAACAGTTTTTTGAGTAACTTTTATCGCTAAAGAGATTGGAAACTTAAAGTGACCTATGTTTAAAAAATAAATATCTTATGTTTCTGCTTACATTATCGTTAAAAATTATTATTTTGGGTATTCAGCAGATAATTTTCAAAGAAACCATTGTTCCTTTCATATACCATTGGTCCAAGTCTGACCAAGTTAGAATATCGACAAGAGTTCCCCTACGAAACGACTTGTCGACTTCTTTCATACACTTAATATATCTAACATTCAATATGAAGAACAAAATAGTAGTTTGTGCAACAAGAGTGGATATGATATCCATATCGCACGATAAAGAAGTTTGAGCACGACGCCGTAGGCGATATGGATAATCCACTCGAGTTGTACATTATACTTTTTCTACGACCAGCTTAAAAAAAACTACAAAGTTTATTAAACATTGATATATTACACAAATACACACTGACAGTTACTTTGACAGCTTACGCACTAATTTGATTTTATCACGAACTGTGATTGGTCGGTTTCATTTCATATCCATCCTAGAACTGATATGAAATATATCCGTTCAGTTAGCTGGAATTGCCTACTTATCCATTCTACATACTGCACAGAAAACAGCAAATTTACATAAGGGAGTAGAAAAAATAACTATTCTTTCTATCCCTTTCTTCCCTGTCTATCTATCTATCTATCTATCTATAGAATAATAGTCCAGTCATTTTAGTTGAAAACATCAAACTAATTGTAAAAGAAATAAACTAAGGTTTTTTAGACTTAGTATAATATCTCCAACAACATATCAAAAGTCTAGAAAAATCTAAGTATGGGAAAGCCGTCATATTGGCCGACATCTTGGATTTACTCTCGAAATCTATAAAATGAATATATTGCTCCGATTAACTTCAAATATATACCAAATAGAAAGTTTTTTGAACCAGGAACGTTATTTAAAGCAATTTAAAAACATTTTTACCATTAATAAGCTTGAGAAAGACATTTGATATATTTGTTGAGGATCTCACAAGTGATGCGCGCCGCGCGTAGTCCGAATCGTCTCTCTGGTGGGCGCTCGGGCTTTTTTGTGACTCTTCGTTTTCGGTCTTCGTGCGCACCAAATAACATGACAGTTAGCGTGTAGAGAGGGGTGAATCATTTGTTAGCTCTAAAAGATATGCTGCCATACTTTGCAGCAGCAGGGCACAATTTGTACACAATCACAGTGTATGTACCCCTTCAAAAGATACAACAACTTAAGAAGTCTCATCCGATCGTGTACAGCAAGTTCCAAAAACGTCTACATGTTGTTCGTCGTAGTAACGAGTATTGGGCAGGTCTTTCCAGTGATCTTATCATTGAACAGGCACTGATGAGAAGCATCAAATCTACAGGAGGGTTAACTAGAGGAAGAGGAATGACAGAAAGACAGCGACAAATATGGGTTCAATTCATGATTCTATGCACAGAAGTCAACAATGCCATGCAAGAGTTTACTGCTGTCATGTATAATACAGGTGAACAACACAAAGAAGCTTTATACACCAGGCAGACAAGAGACTGCTTAGACACCAGGAAAATCTTCACATTTCTATTGGATCGAAGCCCATTCACCACTGATGAACCTTTGCGCAGTTTGACATCGGGGGTGTAATCAGAAGGTCTACATCTCCACATGCATGTATTGTCTGACATCCAACAGTTTCAAATCTTTCATTAAGCATCATCAAAAAACGCTGCTTATTTGTTTTGTTTGACAGAAAAGAATACTTCTTCGCTGTCAGTTTCATGTCCATAGAAAATAAAACGTTATGAGAATAGGGGAGCTTCACTTCTTCTAATGTGAGTGGCGATAATGGAAGGACCATCCAAATATCCATTAAACACAACAACGACCGATTTACCATACCTTGTAAGAACGTAGTTTGTATAGCTATTACAAATGTCTGAGAACAGCATACCAACCGACCATGATAATCGATTCAGTAAAGCACCTCCATCGAGTACATCGAGCTAAAACATGTTTCTCCCCTCTCTACACGCCAATTGTCATGTTATGTGGTGCGCACGAAGACCGAAAACGAAGAGTCACGAAAAAGCCCGAGCGCCCACCAGAGAGACGACTCGGACTATGCGCAGCGCGCATCACTTTTGAGGTCCTCAACAAACATCAAATGCCTTTCTCTAACAATGTTTTTAAATTGCCTATAACGTTCTTGGTTCAAAAAACTTTCTATTTGGTACATATTTTAAGTTAATCGGAGCAATATATTATTATGCATTTTATACATTTCGAGAGTAAATCAAAGATGTCGGCCAATATGGCGGCTTTCCCATACTTAGATTGTTCTAAACTTTTGATATATTGTTGGTGATATTATTCCAAGTCTAAAAAAACCTTAGTTTATTTCTTTTACAGTTAGTTTGATGTTTAACTTTTTGTTCATCTAAAATGACTCTCCTATAATGTATTGTGTGAAAAAATTTTACACTAAGATACTAGAAAGAATTCCTCGTAAGGGCGGCTTCTTATAATATATTGGCAGTGATCATGTTTGTCATATTGAATGTTGAATATAGTAAGTGAATGTAAGGGAACTTCTTGTTGATATTCTAGCTTGGTCAGATTTAGATCATGTTATATGAGAGAAACGAATGGTTTCTTTGAAAGTTATCTGCTGAATATCCAAAATAACAATTTTTGACCTATGTTATTGGACATTTAATTTTTACTATACCGACCTATTTGTGTGTTTATTTATATAGGAAAATATGGATTTAAATTTACATGACCTCTCTAATCGCAAATTATTTGAAGTTGTCATGTGTAATCAGCGTATGCGAACAGGAGTAAATTTAATTTAAACCATCAAGTAAATCCGGTTAACTTTGACGTTCAAGTAAAACTCGTTTTGCTCTGATCGTAAACTGAATAACTGTTAAACCGAAAATATAAAGTTTAACGAGAAAAATTTGGTTTAAACCATCGCTGAAATACTGTCCGCTAGTGTTTCTAAAATATCTAAATATCTGGATTTTGAGAAAAATTAATATTTTCTAAGCAAAATACGAGACAACGTATCTTTAAAATATAAGCACACACATATTATTTTGCAAATTATTTGTTGTGAAAATTCCCTATTATTATTTTTCACAATTTGATGAGGCTTTAAATTACCTACTTATTTGTAATATCACCCGTATGCTCAATATTATTAAATATACTGTGTTGGCTATGAAACATAACTTTTCAAAACACCGCAGGAAGAGTGGCATTTTAAAATAGTACGTTGTGTGTGTCGATACAGTATATTCTGTTAATAATGAGAAATAAACAAAAGGTGTACATTCATAGTCTTGGCACAGATTAGTATACTAACAGATTTGCTAGTCAGACAGAGAAGCTGAAATTTTGAAACAGATTCAAGACACTTCCAGAGGAAATGTTAAAAATATAAAACAGTTTTACTTTTACCTTGTTTAATCTTTTAATCTTTTTGAAGCTCCTTGTGTTTTTATTGAAAACATGTCACTCATTTCAGTAATTTACTGTTTGCAAAAAATGTATTTCAACGATGATATTAAAAAATCACCGTTTTTTTATTATAGAAAATTTCTTTAACCACTAGTAATTAAATTAATAGCGGTTAATTTAATTTCAATAAATACTTAATTCATCACCTCGGTCATTACTTCATTTCATTATTTTTACTATTAATTTACTTTAAAACTAGATAAATCGAACATATTGACAACACTGTATGATTGGAAGCGGCAGGGTACCTACGGATAAACAACGAAGTATAAAAAACACACGAACATTTTCTTTGAACCGCAGATGCCGACAGCGGATGATTCCTTTTATGTCTCGTTATCAATACAATAAACATAATAAAAAGGGAGACATTGAATTTAATTTTAATTTTTACTGACCTACACAATGTTATCTATATACTGTCTGGTCTGAAAATATCGTATTTTTCTAAAATAATTAATTTAAGCAAAACCGTTGTAGTAAAGCAAACATTTTATAAGATTTTTTGGTTTTTTTGGGTCAATATATTATCGTGCAAAATATTTGTACGTATACAACAGACACTCTATATAGAATTCATACCTCATCTACACGGAGTGTTAAGCTTTGCGCGTTAGAGATTTATGGTCGTCTAAGGAGTTCCATGTTATAATCCTATTCCGAAATCTATCACCAGGTGACAGCAAAGGGTAATGACGCCGCAGATATTATTGGATTGCGGAATTAGCTATCAAATTAGAATCTGTATTTTCTAGACACAACTGAACTAGTCTTTCTCCTCTTTCATTTCGTTTTCCGGTGCCAAATTTGCCAACATCACCTCACAAGTGGTCATATATAACGATGGAATTAAATTTGACGTTAAAACCACTCGTAACAGTTGTAATTTCTCTGTATGTACCATAATAGATCCACGGGGGTCGCGGTGGCTAAGGCCAACAGCCAGCTCCTTTTTCAAATCTAATCAACTCCTCTGTATGGAATAGTATGCAATAAGGTCAAATTATCTAATCATTGACAGCTTTATATCTAAGGACTGATTGAATTATTTCTTTAGAGATTCAGAATATTATTTCATTCCAGCTAATGCTATTATTGTCAAAAGAACTTATTTTGCTTCCCGTCTCGATTCTAAACTATCTGGAGTCCCTATAATGTATCTCTGCTGCTGTATCTTTGAGTTTGCAAGTTATTTTACCAACAATTTTCCCAGTTGCAAGTCCTCTTACGTATCAGATTGGAAGTCAAATTTCTTATCGAACAATCAGCATGTCATTGCTAGTAGCCCATTTCAAGAGGACGGCTGCGGTTTTCCATTGATTACTGCACTTCTACTGACAACCATCAGCTCTAGGTCAGACGCGGGTTGCAGCCGTCTATTTTGAGACAAGCACTACTGTTGGTTAGAGGACACAAGGCCATTAAAGTTGCTATTGCGGGATATAGTCTCTGGTTCTGGTAAATGGACCCTTACAAGCCCTAGTTTTGGTTCCTAAGAGAGCTACTACCCCGCTACCTGAACGTATAATTTTAAGACAAATAAAATCTTAATAAAAAAAAATAATAATAAGAGAAAAATATTCGGAGGTTATTAACAAAAAAACAAGATTTTAAAAGTTAAAACTACAAAAATAGTTTTATTTTTACAGCAACCTGTACATATTTTTTAAAAGGAAGCCATTATGACGATTTTAACGATTTGTTCCAAACTTTTCACTGATACTGTACACATAATTACCCATTGTTTCTTTCAAAGCTAACACATAAGCGTTTTTATTGCCCAAAGATCTTGCGAGATTTCCTTTATTTAAACTGACATTGTTTTACAGAATCTCTCGGAAGAAGAAAGAAAGAAAATACTTAAGAACCGCGAGGACTGCGTCGTCGAAACAAAAGTAGATCCTGAACTCATCGATAGAGCCGACAAGGGTGATTTTGTGGATGATGAAAAGTTACAATGCTTCACAAAATGTTTCTATCAAAAGGCCGGATTTGTCACGGAAAATGGAGATTTACTATTGGATACCATTAAAGCTAAAATTCCAGAGGCTGTAGACAAAGAAAAAGCTCTCAAAGTAATCGAAAAATGCCAACAAAAAGGTAAAGATGCTTGTGAAACTGTTTTTCTAGTCCACAAATGTTACTTCGAGTACACTCACCGAAATCAGAAGCAAACGGAGAAGGTGGATGAAAAAAGTGAGAGTAATGAAAAGCAAACTGAGGAAAAAAAGGAAAGTACAACTGAAGGCCAGAAGGAAAATCAGACGGAGAGCAAAAAGGAATAATTAAAATGACTCATTGAAAACAAATGCGCTTATTAGTAGGTAACGAAGTAAAAAGTAGGTAAAACAGTGATAATGGGAATTCACATAAACATAAGCAGTTATTGATTTACTAGTTAACAATAACCTTTGGATCCATACACCACAAGTACCTATTATTTTAAATGAATACTTACCTACATAACGATATTTATTCATAAAACTGTGTAAAAATATTTATTATTAACCGTTAAATAAAGGGCATTGACGTACTGAATATAATTGTTTTTATTTTTTAGAAATTCCAAATACATCGGTAGTTGGTGAACACGCGCTTAATAAACCATAATAGCTAACAACTGGGCACGAAATTTCGATATGATTTGGGTCATGAAAAGTTTCCATAACAATACGTCGTACGCTAAGGGAGGACCCTAATTTGGGAATTTTCTGACAGCTCGAGCGGGGAGAGGCGTCGCCATATTGAAAAAATGGCTCACAAAAACAGTCTCTTTGAAATATCTCGCTTCGGGTACCTCATACGGCAAAAAATGTTGTTATGAAAATAAAAGACCATTAAATTTTCTACAAAATATGTCATATAGATTTTTTCGTTAAACCGAATAGTTTCGGTGCAGTAGCCGAAAATTAGGATTTTTTTGTAATTTCTCAATTTAGTGCGACTTTTATGGAAGTATTTTTGTGCTGAGACAAAATTTGTTTTCATGCCTGAAAATCTTCAAATATAGTTGATTTTACTTGTCTGCTACGCATAGCTCAATGTTCAATAGTCGTTTCCACACCACCTTAAGGTAGAGTATATGGCGCGTTTTTTTTAAATCTCCTGTAGGCCTAATCCACGACTAGCCTTCTTCTTGAGGCGTTTTAGGTGCTTGATGTCGAAGGTCCAGGTTCGTTGTAGTCTTCAACAATACTTTCTTCGGAAATTGCTTCCGTTGCACTTTTCACTGATTCTACGTATTGATTATTCTCCATGTTTACGAGAAATGTTTCGACTGGAGAGTCGAATTCCTTGTCGTCATGAAGCTCGTCGACTGTTGTTGGTGCATTGCCGCAGCTTTGTTCGCTACAAAATTTTCAAATTACAGAACATTTTATCCCTGCCTTTCTACAACCACATGCTGTACTGCACTCTTTTATTGCCAAAGCTAAAGACAAATTAAATACTAAAGGACCGTTATTTATTATCCATTCAGACGTGTGTGGTTCAATAAATCCACAATTGACAATAAAAATTATTTTATAATATTTATCTTTATTTACTTATTTATTATCAATAAATCTGAAGTATTTAAAGTTTTTCAAAATTTTGTAGCGAAAAGTGAAGCACACTTGAATTCAAAAATTGTGCGATAATAGAAGAGAATATCTTTCTAATGAGTTTAAAAATTTCTGTGCTCAAAGGGGCATCACTTATCACTTAACCGTACCACATATACACTGCAACAAAATTCAGTAGCGGAACGTATGAATAGGTCAATTACAGCAAAGGCCAGAGCAATGATACATGGAGCTGAATTAGAATCAAAGTTTGTGGGGTGAAGCAGTACTTACAGCCACATATTTAATAAAGTTCACAACCCAGTATTTCACAAGCGCTCAAAACAATATTGATATCAAATATCACTTTACAAGAGAACAGACTGAATAGAATAAAGTAATTTTACAATATATTTCCACAGGTAACTAATTGGCAGATGCATTTACCAAGTCATTACCATTCCCAATATTCAGCGGTCTACGTTTGAAGATAAGCTTGGAGGAAGCTAATAATATTAATATTAATGACAATGAATGATTTCTTTGGTCTGATTGGATTTTTGGGGGTTTTCCCAGTCCAATCAACAAATGTTGGGCCAAATTTTTTAGATTACTCCCCTATATAAGACAAATTATATTTTTGTTATAATACAAGTCAATTTTTTTCCTCTTTTTGAGTGGGTGTATTAGATATGCTCACTCAGTATACATATTACAAAAAGAAGAAAACAAACTATTACTATAAATACCTTACTCGGAACACGTGCGTATGTTTATATTAGCAGTTTAACGAAAAAATCTATAGAACATATTTTGTAGAAAATTTAATGCTCTTTCATTTCCATAAGAACATTTTTTTGGCGTATGAGGCACCCGCAGCGAGATATTTCAAAGAGATATTTTTCTGTGTCTTTTTTTCAATATGGCGGCGTCCCTCCCCGCTCGAGCTGTCAGCAAATTCTCAAATCAGGGTCCTCCCTTAGTGTACGACGTATTGTTACGGAAACTTTTCATGGCCCGAGTCATATCCAAATTTCGTGCCCAGCTCTCCGTCTATAAGGTATGAAAGGTTTAACTTGTTCCATGAAAAACTGTATATATGAGGATACTTCAACCGCCCGTGTGTCTAAACTAAGTGGTAGCGTTATTGAGAGAACGGAGTGGGAAACCTGCATAAAATGATCCTAATACGAACTGCCAGGTACAAGAAACGAATTACACCACTTAATAGAGAAAATTCTCTATTATTACTTTTTTTGTCATATTTTTCTTTGACAGTTGTATTAACTGTATTCGAGGTATTATCCTTTACATTTTTTAATATTGTTTTTTAGGTTGACCATTAACTACAAGTGGTTTTGTAGATATAGCGCCAACAGACAGGCGCCAGACCGACAGACAGATAGACAGAGATACAAAAAAACTGACGGAATTAAACGGATGTAATTTCCTTAATCTACGTACTCTGAAACGTGAAGATGCGGAGAAATCTCGGAGGATAATTTTTTCACGACTACAATACCTCCCTTCGGTAAGCGAGGGAAGTGAAAAGCTAGAGAAACTGGCTATAGTTTCACTAGCTGTTTTTACATTAGGAATTTTTTCACTTGACCAGCATAGGTTCAATGCGTTTAAAAAATCTGTAACACAACTAAAACCAAAATCAGAATTATTGCTATCAACTTTAAAAGCAACTACACACCATCCCTTTAGAGTGTTCATCAAGTGAACATATAGTTTGGGAACAGAAAGAGTGCTGACCATTAGGGATGGCAGGAAATTGACTATCTTTTGCAGTTTATGGAAACAGTGCCTGATCCAGCTCCAGCATCAATTTTACAATTGATTTCATGCATTTGCGCTAGAGATTATTCTACTGGAAGATGTAGTTGCCAAAAACCGTGCTTGAAATGCTCAATAATTTGTAAGCAGTGCAAAGGGACAGAATGCTTGTACTCAAATATTGATAAAAATGTTCGCTATAGAGATTTTGCAGAGGACCTTGACAATCATAGATGAAGAATCTGAGTTCGGCTACGCTGTGGACGGGGCTAGATTCTTTGAGGCTGAATATAACTTTTCACTATTTTCGGTGAATAATAATGAATACATCCAATTATGAATAGCTTCTTGCTATATATAAATAAATACACTATTTCTTTTTCATTTCAGCCAATTCTAGAAAGCGTGTGATAATATGGAAGAGAAAACAACTCTAAATTCTTTAAAATGAATATTAATTTCATAAGTTATTAATAATTTATAAAATTAATAAAATATACAAACAAGGTGTAAAATAAAGTTGAATAAGAAATACTTATTAATACGTATTTAACATTTAATTCGCATGTTAAATTCAGAATTTTTTAAATAAATAGCATATAGTCTATTTGTTCCATATACACGAGCATAGATCCCTTTTAGAATACTTAACTAGTACTAATGCATTCGGGATTCATCAATTTTGGTTTTTAATAGGTACGTTTATTAAGTTATTTCAGTTTATTGTCAATCCATCTCAACGAAAAAACTTGCAATTTGTAAATGTATCATTTCATATTTTTAAATATTTGTTAAATTTTCAACAAACTTTCACCATTAAAGCGGCATATTCTTATCTAAAATTAACTGGTAAAACAGTTTACATATCTTCTTATTTTAATTCAGAGACAGTTAAATTAAAATTTGGCAATCTTTGCTTTATAAAAATTACACAAAAATTTCACACTGTCTGTCTCACTTCTACGCTAAGCCTTCGCATTTATTCATCTCACTCTCGTGTTTCCTTCTGAAGCTTCTGCTGGGCTTACGTTGCTAAATTTTTCGTCTGTCATAGCAAATTTGAAAAGTGCACGAATAGACAAATCGATTGGTGCACTGTAATTCTTGTACTTTGTAGTTTGGGTAAAGGTAATTTTGAGTTAAATTCATTTACGTCTGTCCAAGTTAAGCTGCTGATCAGATCGTATGCTGTTATAAAATATTAAAATTTGGAGTTTTCTCTATTAATTGGTGTATTTTATTTTCTCTTACCTTGCAATTCGGATTAGGTTCATTTTATGCGGATTTACTGCAATAATGCTACCACTTAGATTCGGCATACGTACGGTTTAAGTACCCTTATATGAATAGTTTTTTGTGGACAAAGTCAAATATGTTGTACTTCACACCTCTGGTTGTGCGTTCGCTAACTCCCGGTCTATAAGAATATTATGGGATAAATGGAATATATCATATGTGAGTACTGAATATGTTGCTGAAATTCTTGAATCTAAGTTGGGAGAGTTATTTCATAATGGCTCTATGTAAGACAGTGAATGTGTGTATTATGTCTTTAAGTGATGTCGTTAACTAGGGCAAAGTTACATAAATGTGGGACGGCATTTCGTAGACATTTATGAGATGGAACACTGTTTACATACAATTTCCAAGATAACGAGAGAAATTGTGTGTTACTCTTCAGTATTCATGTGTGAACAAAAGTGACTGAGAATCTCTGTATTTGTATAAGTAAACTTCTTCTTCGAAAATTAACATTTAAAGAAATGGACTCCGTACCTAGACTTAATATGCAAAAACGAACATTTTTCTCAATGTTGGAAATTCTCGTTCAAGTTACAGTAGTCGCAGAGCTATTGTAAAAGACTTATCAGCTTTTACCAATTTACATTAAAAATAGCTATCAATTTTTGTTTATTTATAAAATTATTGAATTGTATCTCTAGCTAAATAATAACTTGATTTAACATATCTCTGCTTCTTTGCCACGAGCTTTTTGGTCAATAGCCAAAATTGACAAAATAACAAAATAATAATAATAATAATAATAATAGTTTTTAGCAGGGTGGTAGTGTTTGAGCTGCAGAGGCTCGCAACATGTGTGCCCAGGGCTAGCTCAACTCTAGTTGGTAAGTAGGGTAGGTTCAAGGATGACAATACCAAAAAAAATATATAACATATAAGTATCAGAACTACAAATATATGCATAAAGGGAGCCAGTAGCAAAACAAAAACTGCAACCTAGCTAGAAGGCTCCAAAATTTTCAAGGGTACCCAAACACTATCTTTTAATTCCAAAATGAGCCATTAATTAAAAGGGTAAGTTTTATCTTGGGGTAAATTAAAAAGGAAACACACCTATTCAATTAAGCTATGGGTAATAAGTTTATTCAATTTGGTGACATGTATTCAGGTGATAAAAATATGTATTAAGTAGACAGTCGTAAGAATACCTATTATGTTATCAAAAATGTTAAGTATTAATTAGTTTTCTTTACCGTACGTGATATGATGGAAGGTTCACAAATTTTGACTTTATACAATAAATAGTAAATGTACATTTAGGCTACCTAACACATCACCTTGTGTGTATAACAACCCAGTTAAATAATTATAAAAGACTGGCCCTGTTAATCACAACAAAATATTTTGCCAGTTAAATAAAGCCCTATATGTATAACTAACCAGTTAAATAATGATAAATGACTGGCCCTGTTAATCACAACAAAATATTTTGCCAGTTAAAAGAAAACTCTATATATACAACAAACCAGTTAAATAATGATAAAAGACTGGCCCTGTTAATCACAACAAAACATTTTGCCAGGTAAAAGAAAAACCCTTGAATTGCCTCATAAATTTGACACTAATCTTAATAATTGATATTAACAATAAAACTTCCCATAATAATAATCTTATTTACAAAATAAATTCTGGACGATACATAAAACTTTAAATTACTTTGACGTTAGCAAGGAAAAGGGTACTTAAATTTAACAAGCGTTACATAATTTAATGATTGCCGCAATAAATGTATTAAAATGATTTTTGAATTTTGAATAGTCAAACGAAAATAAAACAAAATATGTACTAATATCTAAACATTGACTGATTGATTGAATCGATTGAGTCCATAAGCATTTATGTGGTACATAAAAACCTGTATGGCAAAACTGCCTTCCGAACAGATCCTTGTCTCTCGTAGATAAACTTCAACGTCGTTCCGGTTTACCAAAAAAATCCAATTCATAATCCAAGATAATGCGTAAAGTCGTCGTCGTTAAATCAATCCAGGGACCATAAGTGGTGTACAGGAGCAAATGCTGAAACCCAGGATTACTCCTGCATGAAAATGGTTGGAGCGAAGCATAAACTAGCGAAAGTCCACACCCAAGAAAATAATGGAACTTTCATCTGACATCGTTGGAAGAGACGACGTAAAATCGAATAAAATGAGGTAATAATGAAATGGATATAAGGTAAAGTTGAATAGGGAAACGTGAAAAGGTAAAATTGAAATTTAAGTCGAAATGGAAAACTGCAATTAAAATTGAGAGCCCTGAAAAAATACAGGTATATAAGTACATATATAAAAAAATTATTATTATCAAAGATGGAGAGCGACTCGAATCGGTGATCCCAAATATCAAACCATTTGGATATAATCAAGAAAATATGTTAGCGAAACACGTGCTCCATAGGTTAACAAAAAAAAATGCTACTTACAATTTCTTAAAAATCCATAAAAACGAACATTGTGCGGCGTTCAAAATATCCACAATGCACGCACAAATTAGTCAACTTCTAAAATCCCATAAATAAATTAAATGGAAAGCCTATAAACGGCAATTAAATAGAAAATTTTCACCAGAGAAATTTACCAACGTGCTGGTCAACCATTTTGAGTAAAACTAATATTCTAGAATGCCTTCAAATGCGCTTACCCGGTGGCGCAGAAAGAAGCCAATAATATTGGAAAGGGACACGACCTTAGGAGCTGCAACCCTCTTTACACCAACGTGAAATGCTTGATGCCTTCTTTTGGCGATGACAATAACTTAAATCCAGAAATTAAATAGCCAAGCTTGCTTTTGACATACTCGGAAAAATGGACGATGAAAAAAAGAAAGAATGATCAAGGATTAACTATGAATGCTTAGAGTGATACAATCCTGGGAGTCTCTATCTGTCTACTCCCCATGTCAAACCGTGGTTCGTCTCTAAGGTCTCCATTTGTCTACTTCTAAAGTAAGTACTTCTAAAGTAAGTTCAAAGTTCGGTATCATTTGGAATTTTATCCTGTAGATATTCAGATAAATAAATAAATAATTATTGTAATTCAACACAAAAAGGTGAAATAAATAATATTGATAATTATAGCGGTTATAAACAATTTGTATCTTTCGAAATTTTATTATATGAACCCACATTTTTTATGCAAAGAATCCATTATCAAATATCAGCACGATTTTTTTCAAGGAAAAACCTATTTTAACCAATCTTTTCTTATATAATACACACACTCACAAGTCGACGTAATTTATAGATTTCACTAATATATAAAGCATTTCACACATTTCACTACAGTATTTTAGGTTCAAAACAACAATTTGGATACTCACGAAATCTGTCGTTATTTTACTTCCACATCCAGTGGAAGTATAGTAACGACAAAAAAATTTTTAAAAACGTTTATTGTTCAAATAGGCTTAGAATGTCACGAAACGTCGAGATTTTAAGTTTGAGCGAAAAAAAATTTTCTGTCTGTCAGTCTGTCTGTAACTTTTCTTGGTCACATTTACTCTGGAACCGTTTGAGATATTGACTTGAAATTTGGTACACATATGTACTGTGACGTGGTTTCTTCCAGTCGCCTAGCGCATAAACGAGTGGAAGCGTCACTTTGGCGCCGAGATCTACTTCGGTATCACTCGGGCGCCACCTTTACAATTTTTACGTGGGGCAAAGGTCCCACATTAGCCTCCTCACGCAGCCTGTTGCAGTAGGGCTGGGATAAACTCAGTGAAGAAACGGAAATGTCCAGGGGTCAAGATTTGAGATTAGATTTTCAGGCACATTCAAACAGTAAAACTCAAAAATCGATAAATAACAACATGATAAAATCAATAACAATAGTAATAAAAAATGTTCAGGTTCTCAAATACTCATAAGGAGTTTATCACAGATAAAACTTATGATATTTTATTTTACAATAGGTAAAGCATCGCGAATAACTAAAAAACTAACTAATCAAGCGGGCTGACTAATCAAGCTGACTAACCAATCAAGCTGGGAGAAGATAGATTAATCGGGGTGTTGCAAATGTTAAGGTTACTATTAAACGGGTTTGTTACTAGTGGCAAGCGGGCAATCCACAGGATGCTAAGCAGTAGATAAGCAACCAAAAAAAATGGTAAGCAGTATGCAAAGTAACAAACGGGCAGTATATAAAAAAAAAAATATATATATATATATATATATATATATATAATAGCATAAAAAGTTGGAACAGGCAGTGCTAGAATTCGGGGTGGTAGCAAGGCAACTATTTACAGCAATATAGGCATGCACGAAATAATAATCAGGAAACAGTATTAAAGAACACGACTTTGTTCTTTCTAATAATCAGGAAGTACGGTCAAAAAACACGGCTTTGTTCTTTTACTTCCGCTCTGGAGGTTTGCCTGCGGTTTTCGGGGTGGCAAACGCCTGGCGGGAGATGTGCTGCCTTTTTTAGCCAAACGCAAATTTGTCAGAGCGGTTTCAGATTATGTTACGTAGTAACATATGAAAAATAATTAATTTTCGGGATTGTCAGATTTTCGCGTCAAGTTCCCGGTCTATGACAAAATTTCATAAACTTCTCAGGATACTGGATTTTATTGTTTATTCATAAAGAGTAGTAATTGTTAAAATACTTTACATGAAAACAGTTTCTAAATACGGTAAATTGTCAGGTTTTATAACAAATTTTCATAACTTCTTCAGAATACAGTATTTTATTTTTAATTTATATCAACACGACGTGGTTAAATTAAAGCAGGTAGAAAACAGATTCTAAATACGGTAAATTATCAAGCATTATTTTATCTCGTTGAATAGAAAAACACGGTACAAGTTAAAATAATCTGGTAAAAAACGGTTTACCGTTCTTCTCTCAAAAATGTCTACTATGTTTCTTTTTCTTGGTTCGGTCCTAAGAAAAATTACTGGAACATAACTGTTTTGGACAAAATCTCGAGAATTTATCAGTCTGTCTCTATAACACGCCGACGTTAACAAAAATTATAAGTACAGTATCTGGATAAATCGGAAATTAACAATCGCAAGTTCTGCATTTTAATCGAAATTACTTGAAATTAACAGTTGAATACACTTAATCATGTCGGAAAATCTTAATAGTTGGATGAACGGGATCTGACAAATTTGCCACGGAGCTACCTACTTAATAAAATTAGTGCATCTTACCTTAACAAGAGCTGATACGGGAATGACCAAAATGCCTTTACACTAACTTCGATATTCCCGAAATGAATTACGGCCAGAGACACTGGTGACAATTTTGTAAATTATATTGATATGTCGCGCTATCTTCTCACGGCGAAATTTAATACATTTTACATGAAATAGGATTCTACAACACGGTTCTTTACTTTGGGAGTTCCTCAGTTGCACGGATGAGGGTGAGGAAAATCCATTCAATTAATTAAAACAAGCAAATTTTTCAAGTAAACGGGACAAGCAACGAAGCGTAGGGTTAATTTACTGCATTTTATTATTTAAAAAAAAAACACTTCGTTACAGTACTTTAACGAGATCTAGAATTAGATTTTCATCTTGTTCCGTCGAAGAGTTGGGGGGTAAACTGGGGTAAATTTGGGGAAAATAGGTAAATCAAGCAGGTAAGAGTCCATAAAATTGGCATTAGGCACCCCCATTACCACCCCCACCCCCATTATTAAAGGGGATGAAAAAAATTGTGGTTTAGGGTGTCTACAAGAACCAGAAACCTCAAAATGTTTTTTACTTCATCCACCCCCACTACCACCCTCTATCACCACCCCACCCCGCTACCGATGTGGAGTATCGTTTTATGGGTTTTTGGATTTCAAATATTATATTATTAAAGTTCCATAAACAATTATTTCCACATACAAAATTTTTTCGTTGTGAGTGACTTAGATAAAAAATCTGGGTGTGGAAGTAGTGATTCCTTGGGCAGCGGTTTTTATATCAGAATAAACAAAAGTATACATATATACCTTTTGCCAGATTTCGTCAGTAAGTTCTTTGTATAGAAGAAAATGATTTTCCCATCCTCTAAAAGGGGTTGATTCATATTCAATAACTCTCATTGTATAGATGATATAGGTGATTTTTCCTTCCTTAGAAGGTGTAAAAAGAGTTTTGTAATATGTATGGTATATTATGGTATATGGTATTTTTTCGTGTACATACCACCTTTCTCTCCATTTGGCGACCTAGACTTTTGGCTGCCTACGTATATTTTCCTTAAGAGATCCTGTTTTATAAAAAGATATACATTTCTCACCACCTCCTGAAAGGAGTTGAAAAATATGACTAGTTATTTTGTGGTAGTTGTGATGCATAGCATCAGGGGCGGCCCTAGGGCGGTGCGAGCGGTGCGGCCGTACCGGGCGCCTTCTTGAGGGGGCGCTGAAAATGCAATGAAAGTTCGTCTGCGTAAAAAATAAAATATCTGTATTCTATATTAATTTTTTTTCAGTTTTTAATTAATTTACAATGTAAATTTGACGTACGCCTGTTTTTTTTGGAATTTTACCCCCCCCCCGCTCTTCAAACAATTTTTTTGGATAAAAAAATTTTCTCGGACTACTCCCCCCACCGCTGTTTTCGGACTAAAAAAAAAAATTTTTTTTTGGATGTAAAAAATGTATGTTATCTTCGGTCTTTATGTACTGCCTAATCACGAATAAGCGATTGCATATTGGGGGGGGGCGCCAAAATGAGATCTCGCACCACCTGAAAAATTTGCAAGGGCCGCCCCTGCATAGCATCTTTTTCTTCACATGAGTGACCAGATCTATTGTATGTATACATTTTTTTCGCACTGGTTTGTTGTATAGTTATGATATAAATGATTTTCTCATTTCCTCAACAGGGGGTGAGTGGAGTGAGAGCGTAGGTTATAGTAAGGTTGATATACACAATATCTATTAGTTGACTTTGAAACCTAGTATTGACGTACAAACTGGCTTTTGGGATATAAATTTACTGCTGTGCCAATTGAATTTAATTATAGATTTTGGGCCTGGCAAGTGGAGCTACAAAAAAATTGAGGTCTGTTAGAGCAAAACGGACTTTAGATTATGACACGTACTACTACTACTAGCGTACCAGTTAACATAAAGTTCACATCTCGGTTCACATACTTTGATTAATGTAAATTTAAAAAAAAAATTTTTTTTGAGTACCTGTTTATTTTATACAATTAATATTTAAAGAAGAAGAATAAATATGCCATATTCTTAAATAAAGCAATTACTCGGAAAGCTATTATTCAAAGCTATACAATCCCTTCGACAAGCTTTCAATTCAGATAAATGTCGTCATTCTCAACAGTTTTTTTGTACATCAGTGCCGCTTTCTACTGGTTTCGTCCTAAGGATATGGTTTCGACATGGTGTAAAATGGGCTACGTAAAATATAAATTGCATCTTATAGAATGACACACTGTTTTATATTCAACTCACGCCGAATGTCTTGAACTTGGATAGGAGAAAATGCAAATTTAGCTAAAGTACATATGAAAGGAATCAAGAATGGTAGAATTTCCTCGCAATAGCCAACTTGAATAAGGAGAATTATTTGAACTAACTTATCTTTCAGAGTATCTGTAATATTCGCTTTATACGCCTTTGTGCTAAATTACGTTCAAATAATATATAGTAGTAATTTTACAAACGTGTACAAAGTATTGTAATAATATCAAAAGTTATACATATATAATAAAGATAAACTAAAATCCATAAAGCTTAAGTTGCCCCTAAGAAAAGACACTTCACATATAACTATGTGCAAAGTATTTGTAATTTTTGGAGTAAGGATTGTTGTTTAATGTAAACATAATAACTACACAATAGTACACTGTGTATTTAGGTGTGAAAGCAATACATTCCCGGACGACGATGCAATCGAAGTCTGGGAATGTGCTTTCACACCAAAGTACACATACTATTTTTTCTGAAATCACAATCAATATTATTATAAATTAGGGAATATGTATTAATGCATAACATTTCTTCATTACAATCTAACTGCCTACTAATAAATGCAATTTTAATGTGAGTTGGTTTGTCTGCGTGTATTTATTTACTGTCTAAAATATACATAAAAAACCGTACAGGAATGTTACTTTCCCGGCCTAGGCCGGGAAAGTAACATTCCCGTACGGTTTTGTTGATCGTTGCTTGGCAGCGAACCTTTCCCCGTCTGTTTTCTGATAGTTTCTTAGCAACGGACTAAACTACTGGAATTGTGCATTTTTCGATCTGAAATTGCACCGAAAATGTAGACATTGCCGATCGATTTCAGAAAAAATATATTACGAATAAAATATGAATGTGTACATAACTAAAATTGATTGAAATTGTCGTTTGTAACAACTCCTGCACAGGGGCATATCTTAATACTTCGACTATACATTACAGTATTTATTATTATACAGTGTGTTCCAAAAGCAAGGAATAAAATCGATATTTTTTTTCTCTATTTAGATTTAAAAAATTTCAAAAACAGGTTAACTAGTATATAAAAATGTTTGCCTTTGTGCAGCATTTAAATTTTTTTTTGTCATGTTTAATATAGGTATGATACCATCGATATATTTTTTAAATGGGACCCGCTACATTTAATTGTATAAACTGATAGTCCTCTAAAGATGAACTGACGAATATAAATTGTTACTTGAATAACCGGTCTCAATATGATCATCTAACTTACATTACTGACAGCTCCGAAAGCTTTTCGCGGTCTCAAACCAAGAATGTTCAAATAGGAGTACCTCAGGGCTCCGTTATAGGTCATATTCTTTTCATACTTTATATAAATAAAAATTCAATATCAAATGCAAATTTAACCATATACGCCGATGATACATCTGTCCTTATGTCTTGTAAGGATGTTATTAGATTGGATGTAATGCTACTTATTTTTAATATAAGTACATGGTTCTTTAGCAACTCCTTATATTTTAATAATGAGAAGACTAACTATTTACGTTTCCACAACTTGCAAAGGACGTGGAATAATTCTAATCTTATACTAATTAACTCATCTATATCACCTGCTCTTACAAGTGATAATTTTTTATGACAGTATCTTGAGTTGGAAAATTTTCGCTGTGGTATTTAACCACAGCGAAAATTTTGTTTCTAAGCTGCATAGCCAAAATTGTTCGTTTATTAATCTAAGAACTATTATATGCAGAGATCAGTTAATAAATGGTATATTATTCAACAAGCGTGTAATAGTTATTGCACGCGAGTAGAATACTATAGTTTTTGTTACAACTACTCAATAGGAAGTGGCACTTTAAGGTAAATTTGCAAAAATAATAATTGTGACAAATGGCGAGATTTTTAGGGAAAATGCGAAGTCGCATTGCATTGGTCAAATTTATCTATTTTATAAAGCAGGAAAAAGAATAAAGAATAACTTATATTAAGCCTGATCGATAATCACACAACAACAAAAAAAAGACCCTTGATCAGAAATCATCTTATCCTATGTTTTTAGACATGTCTACCGCCTCTTTTATCCCTTAAAAAGGGCAGAAAAATGGTCTTGTTTGTCCTAAGGTTCTGATCTGACTTTTCTGAAGTATCTTGACACGCTAAAACCAAATTTGGATAACAATAAAACTTCTATCGTGTCAGTTTTTATCTACCAACCATTTTATCCCCTAAAAATTGCCAAAAGAGGATCTTGTCCTAAGGCTTTGTTCTAACTTTTCTGAAGTATTTTGATGATTTTGGGCAAAAAAATTGTATCGTGTCAGTTGCTATCTACCACTCCTATGAAATAAAAGGAGGTGGTAGAGGCAAACTGACGCTATAGAATTATTTGTTTTCACAATTAGCTTCAGCGCGTCAAAGTACTTCAGAAATGTTAGATCAGAACCTTAGGACAAGACCTTTTCTACCCTTTTTTGGGGATAAAAAGAGTGGTAGACAAAAACTGATACTATAGACTTTTTTCTATGAACGCTGTAAAAATGGAATAATGGGTAGAATTAAGAACCTCCTACTTTTCTAAATTTTTTTGTCGTCGGTTAAGCATTACATAAATTAGAACTTTTAGAAACAGAATAAAATTATGACAAAACGACCTAAAAAATATAGGTACATTTTATGTACGCACAGCTCTTTCCAGACATGTTTTCATTATAATTTACTGATGCAATATTAAAATCTGTCTATAAGATTTACTTTTTTAATTTCGTAAATCCCTTAAACTATTTTCATGTGTATAAATGTATCTATGCAATCATTTCACACGTCTGAACATTTGGCTCATCAGTGAATTCCCAGCAAGAGTCCTAGATTATACAACCTTGAGAATGATGTGAACTTAAGAATTTAAAGGATCCAGCTACCGCCATTTAGGGAGTCGTAAAGGGAGTTAAAATATGACGATGTTTACCGAACCGTTTGAATGTGAATGGTTTGTATATGGAAGAAGGGAACTAGAAGAGAATCAGATTTTATTAGAATATGAGCGGTAAAATAAATCAATTTTTCTCTACAAGGTTTTCAAAACAAAATAACTAGATATATCTAAGAAAATGTCTGTAATAAACAAATAAAATTTCATCTTTATTTTATTTCGATATTTCTTTTACTTTGTAGCGTTACAAAAAATAACAGTCAAATTTGCTGATGGAAATGCTCTTTGTTTTTAACAAAATATAACTAGAGTAAACATTATACTATTCGCTTACTTGTTGAACTCTTTATATAATTGTAGCACATACTATAGAATACTCTTCGCGATTTTTTTTTTTGTAAACAATGTTAGCTTCTGGACATTTCACATTTTATGACTCTGACAGCTGGTGAAATATTCGTCAGTATAAAACAAGTAAAAAAGGCAACTACATCTAACCTGTCTGTGTTTCAAACTCGCGACCTTTGTATTTCAAGCCAACATCAACAAAATACACTTACTTCTATTTTAGTAACTCCAAGCACTAGATTCGGAGCCAACCGAATATCCTCGACGTGCTGTGCCGTGGCAATCGAATGGCTGTATCGTGGCCTACGTAAATGATTCCATCAGGCCACCGCATTGCACTCGAATCCGACTGTGACGTCACGAAAGGAGTCCTTCGGTTTTACAAAGCTACTGGGCTGCGGGTGGATTTCGCGCGATTTTGCAAGATTCATATTTTATTTTTTCGTATAATTTGTTTAGTATGAAGTTGAGTATGGATTAGTGTCAACTAATTGGGTTTCAATTTGTATTGGAGTCGAATGAAAAGTGAGTTACTTAAATATTTAATGTGCCTAACATAGTAATAATTCAAATAGATGGAGAGAAATACTATAAATAAATGATTCAACCTCCTAAAACTTAATAATCATAACAGTTATTGAAATTTGATCTTGATTTATTAATGTATATTTATACTGTGAACATTATGAAAGTGCCCTTAATTAATGAATGTCAATTAAACTCAGGTAAGAATGCCCCGTCGATGTTGTGTGCCAGGATTCAAATCAAATGACAATAAACAACGATATACTACTGTGTTTCGCGTTCCGTCGGACAAGAACCTGGCAAAAAATGGTTTCACAGCATTCACCGAAAACATTTTATCCAGAATAAAAATTCAGTAATCTGTGTTAATTATTTTAGTAAGCAATTTTTAATTACTGCAGATTCTGTCAAAAGAGATGATGGAACTCTTCTAACACTTCCTCGAAAAATCCATAAACTTTGTGAAGATGCTGTTCCTACAATTTTTAATGAACGACCCAAATCCAGAGTTTGATATCTGAAAGATTGAAAATGACTTTCTAAACATAAAGTCCAAAAAAAATATATTAGAAACGAAATAGACAGAAACCTGCGATAGCTGTGATATGCAAAGACTGCAACTAATTTGTATTTGTTTGACATACTTTTCTAATATATTGTTGAACAATTATTCTGAAGTGACAAATAATCATATAATAGGGAAGAAAAACAAATGAGGTGTAATAAGAAAAAAAGGTCATTGTTAAGAACGCCGACTTCTTGAATTTCTCCAATTTTTTTGCATAGATGTGTTCACAGACGTTATAGTAATCGTTTCTGATAGTTGAAATGTTGTGCTTATTTTGGAAAACTACCCCCTACAATGGGGGTAGTTGAGAAAAAAAAATGCGAAATATCGGAAGTAGTAAGTAGGTGTATTGTCCTCTAAATAATTTTATTTAGGGTAAGGACAATAATTTTTTTTATTAAAAATACCAATATTATAGGGGGTAGTTTTCCAAAATAAGCGGAACATTTCAACTATCAGAAACGTTTATATAACATTTGTGAAAACATTTATGCAAAAAAATTGGAGAAATTCCAGAAGTCGGTGTTCTTAACAATTACCGGAAAAAAATACTAGCAATAAAGAGATTAAAATAAACTGTGATAAAAAAGAAAAGTTGATAAGTTGCAATCTCTGTAATAGGAATTAAATTTAAAATAAATATGTTGTACATATTCTTGTGTATATACTGATCTTTTAATATTTATAACAATAACTGTTGTGACTTATTATTACAGAGGCATTTTAAACTTTTGTTACCCACAATTTATTGCTGTTAGAGTTTAAAGAAATAATTATTTTTTGTTTTGTTTTAACTATTATTAAAAGTGTTTATTTTATTTTGAATCATTACTCAATCAAGTGTGTATTTTAGTTTTATAGATATATTTAATTTTATAGTATAGTACTGATGGGTAATTATTTACAAATTGTTTATTTATTTATTTTTAGAAAACTATTTGCGTTTTTATAATATATTTTATTATTAATTATATAAAGTAAATCATTTTTAAGCATACATTTACATTTTTTGTTCATATAATTTTATTAGAAACGTTCAAGAAAGCGTTAAAGGTTTCGGTATGTACCGTAATGCTAGGACTCCGACGGCCGCCATTAAATTGAATGCGGTGGCCTGATGGAATCATTTACGCAGGCCACGGCTGTATAGGAAGGCACCAGATCAATTTAACGGAATGCATAATAAAAATAAAAAAACAACTCCTATCGTTCAAAGAGCAAATTAAAAAAGGCAATATAACTTAAAACTTCCAAAAGGGAATAAAATAAATTAAAACTGTGCAGACATACTGATCGCTCAAGATATAATTTCAAAGTTCTGGTTTCAAAAAGTTACGATTTTCTAGAAGTTAGTATGTGGGAAGAACAATTTAGAAAACAAACAGAAACATACAGAAAGAAACACAAAAGAGGCAGACAAGAGCGTAATCATTAGACCACTATTCTAAAAGTGTTAATATCTATATATATAAAAGAATACCCTGACTGACTGACTCACTGATCTATCAACGCGCAGCTCAAACCGCTGGGTCTAGAAACTTCAAATTTTGCATAGAGGTTCCTCGAATGGCGTAGGCATCCACTAAGAAGGGATTTTTCGAAATTCGACCCCCCAAGAGGGGGGAAAAAAGAGGTTGAAATTTTAGGCTTTTTCGGAAACGGTTATATCTAGATGCGTGAAATTTGCCAGAAATATTTTTTTGTTCAAATCTATTAGATACGAGTAAGACGAAATTTCGATTTTCGCTTTTTGAAGAGGTCAAAACGGGGGTAGTAGATGGTTTAAACACATACGGTGCAAACGGCAAAATATATAATTTTGACACTGAAAATGTCACGTCAGAAGATACAATATTATTATGTTTCATATATGGTGTTATCATTTCCAATGCCTCCAATGGTTGCAAGGATTGGGAGATTTGTAAATTTTTACTTTTTTTAACGAAATAGCTGAAGAAAATCTAAGTTGTACAACATACTGATGTCCCAATTGTAGGTGATGGAGCCTGTTTATTCCGTTCCCTTTCATTCTTAATGTACGGCTCACAAGAAGGTTAGTAAACAAATAGTCAACTTTGTGTTAGACAATTGGAACGAATTTTTAATTATGTCCCATAACAGTGAGGGTGACAATTACTCCACATGAGCTGAGGTATCCGGATCTCTGAAATCGCGTAAGTCAGAGTGACGGGATCTTCTGAGGAAATAAGGAGACACGTATTCGACGGCTTTCGGCGGGTGAACAGGAAGAGGGATGTTTTTAAGCATGAAAGACACTACCAACCATGTGCTCTATTGTCTATTAAAATAATTACTTTTTCGATGGGAAGACGGCTTCCTTAAATGCAATGAATATGCAGTGGGTTAGCATCTCAATGTTCTTAATTCCACGCAGATGAAGTTCCACCCGAACGAAGTTCCATGCGGGCGAAGTCGAGGACATCAGCTAGAGGGTGAAAAGGGGGTCGAAATTTTAGGCTTTTTCGTTAGATCTAGATGCATGAAATTTGTCAAGAATATTTTTTGTTGAAATCTATTGGATACGTAGTGGGCTTCCTCGAGTACTATGGATGCACAGTGGGTTTCCTCGAGTACTATGGATGCGCGGTGGATTTTCCCGAGCACTATGGATACGCAGTGGGTTTCCTTAAATGCAATGAATGTGCAGTGGGTTAGTATGTCAATGTTCCAATGTTCCACGTGGATAAAGTTCCATGCGGACGAAGTCGCGGGAATCTGCTAGTCACTAATATAATATCTTTATTTGAAAATCATATTTCAATGTATGGACACTATATTGGTATGAAATGTACATCAACAAAATAAATTATAGGAAATAAGAAATGTTTACATTTTAAGAGATTAATAACGTTTTTATTTATTTGGATCCAATTATTATAAAAGCTTCGGAGAAGCATATCCGTTCATATTTCAAATGTTCCGTGCATATTTTATTTATAATTTTCTGTTTTGGTGCTGTCAAAATTTCAGAAATTGAAAAAAATTCCGTTGCGGATAAATGAATATTCGGAGGGGAAAACGTACCGGAATAAAAATTTCTCTTCATACTTTGGGCTTTTCGGTATGTCTACCTTCTCTGTAGCATCATCTGTTACGGAGCTACGCCACTCTTAGTGTTGTCGCTCGGCGACACTCGTACAGTTAAGTGGGTTCATTGTTGTGTCGATCACGTGTAGTTTAAATAATCAAGCAGGCGCACGGCGAGCTATGCCTTCTTGGTAGTCCTCGGGGTGTGTGCATTGTTTCATTGGTGCAGGAAAAATTGAGTGATCGTAGTTAAGTCATGGTGGTTCAGGGTGGGTTGTCAACTTTGCTTCGGGCGAGTGTGGAAAAAGAAGACACGGAAAATGAGAAGTTGTTTAAAGATCTCGTGAATAAAAATTCATCTATCGCCGTACATGTGACATGCAGGTAAGTCCTACGATACTCGCCAGTTCTAGAGAAATTTTCTGAGTAGCCTAAGACGCTGGTGTCTTACTCACATACGTAGTATTACAGTGCCATTTTTCCTCGCAGGAAAAAATACTCTAGACCTTCCACTATAAGGAAGGACATTGCCATGGCCAAAACTGCATAGCCTGGAAGTGAGACGACTAAGCCGCGGCTTAGATCAGCGCTCAGCCCTCTAGATATAAAAAGTGACTGCTTGTTCTGTGGAAAGGAGGAGTGTATGAGGAAGGAGACGAAGAAGCAGAGCAAGTACAAGAGGGTTGTTCACGAAATAGAAACTGTTCCGTTCAAAAATCGGATCATCGATCGAGCTCTGCAGAGGAATGACAAGTGAGGTGAAGTTGTGCAAGCTCGTGTATCGAGTGCAGTTGATCTGGTCGCAGCTTAAGCCAAATATTACCATCAGTGCAATTTGCCGCTTTTCTCTTTAGGTTCGTATCGGTTCTTGCGTATCTTTAATACACAAAATACAAGCTCTAGATAAAATTCTCGCAACTTAACCCTTAACCTTTTTCCCAACATTATAAGTTCAGTTTTCGGAGAGGTTAGTGCTAAGAGAAAGACCCGAAGACACGGTGAGGTCTGCGGCGTTCCTCAAAATATATTCGTACATAGAGGATTCTGACGACTGCCAGTTTTCTTTGAATGAGCTGATTGATATCATGAAAACTGATGAACATGAAGATATATCATATACCTCGAAGTTGCTTAAAGAAAAGCTGATGGAATCATTATGGGGATACTATTTTTATAACTGACGACGGGTAACGCTACAGAGAAGGTAGACGTACCAATGGAAAGTATAAAGTATGAACAGAAATGTATTGGCGCCATTTCGGAACTTTTTCAATTTTTTTCAATTTTTGACAGTACTAGAACGGAAAACTATGAACAAAATATGCATGGAATATCTGAAATATGAACGGATATGCTTCTCCGAAGCTTTTATGGTCATTTTAGTCCAAATCGGAGCAGTAACAATCTTTATGTTGCACTTTATAGCAAGCTCTGAAATTTCTGCGCTTTAGGCCCTTGTTTCTCCGCAAAAAAGGGGAAGCCAACGGAGAAAAGTAGGGGACTATTTGGTACCTGTTGTCCTGGACCAAAACTACAATTCTGCTTCAGCTTTACATTAATTAATTCCGGGTCAAAAACTAAAATTCCTGGGCTGTTATGTTTTAGTATGCATGTTAATATTCCTTGAATTTAAATTTATTATATGAATGTTGCCTTCATACGATTTTTCAGTTGATTTCTTATTACTAATTGGCACACACTAAGTTAAGCTGGTACAGCAATAACATCAGCTTCAAAGAAATTAAAATCTAGTTCCTCATCTCTCTCAATTAACGTCACAAACTGTATACACAATCTAAAAGTAAAATTTATAAGAGAATTTTAGAATTCCCGTCAAAAACTCTTGAGAATTCTATCAAGAAAAATATTTCCTACGAATTTTTCAAAGAAAATAATTGTACTTAAGTAACACAAAATCATGAGAAGATGACGTAAATTCCTCAAGAGAATTAATTCCCACGACTTCAGAAACAAAAACAAAAGAAAAACAATTTCCTATGCAATCGAATTTTTATTTAACTCATGATGCTTACAAGAGACGTTACAGACAGACAGACAGACGGACATTTCGAAAGTTGTTCAGAATGCCTCCACTAATACAATAATATGAAACATTTTTCTCAGCGGGCGATATTTACGGTTTTAGAAATGTGCCGATCAAATGCATTACACCATTCGCTTTCGTATTTATGAAGTTTGATTTATGGTTTTCGAATTACGACAATAATAAAAATTTTTAAATATTAAATAATCCTTGAAAACGTATTGCTTTTCGACAAAATGTTTGTCCTCATTTTCTCTTTATATTCACTATTTCTACCACTTCATATCATCGATACTTTCAAATTTTGCTGGCTGAGAATTACAAAAAGTTTCGAACCATCGGCCCTATAAATTTTTCGGGCATTAAGCATTAATGAACATGAACTTATCGATAATATGAGTTGGTAGAAAAAGTGAATTTAAAAAGAAAATTAGGAGTGACATTTTGTCGAAAAACAATTAGTTTCCAAGTTATGTATATTTTCAATAAAAAAATGCCTAATATGTCTTTATATGACCTTTCTTTATAATAAAAATCACGCCAGTGACTGAATTAAGTTATGTTTTACTCAAAAGGGACATAATAAAGGTCTTTGATAACGATCTAAATTTGGTTGAAATCTAATGACTAATAACTGAGAAGTGGAGGGGGGGGTATTAAAAGTGAAACACGCTGTATATTGTAAATTTTTACTTTCACCATTCCCATCACCCCTCCTCTCTGCCTACGCTACTGGCGAGGAGTCTTAGGAGTCCTAGAAGTAGTGTAGTCAGTAGCACGGATATCTAATAAACGTGTTGCTATAATACCTTAAAGACAATGGGGTTATTTCACGTTAAAGAAAAACTTAAAAATATCAATTTGAATAGTAGAATATACAAGAGTAATGTATTGGTAAATACTATTTCTTTATTATTTGTTAATTATTCATAAATCAATAAGAAGTATCGTCAATAATTTCAAATTTTATTAACTTCTGACATCACGGTTTACAATTAAATCTAGGAATATTTGTTTTTGTTAAGATTCTTGACTCTTATAATTTGAATGTATGTTTATAGACGGATGTAAGCATGCAATTGCATTTCGGAACCGAAAATAGCGCAAAAACATGCAATCTTAAAACGTTCATATTTTTCAAAAAACACCTGCGGGAGGGCCGAACGATGCCGCGGCGCAAAGAGGAAGAGTTCCAGTTGATCCGCATCGTAAATTACACAAGGCAAATCGAAAATTCGGCTCGGCACGAACGAATCAAAACTGGTATTTCTTGACATTTAGCGAAAACGGCAAAACAAAATGTCAATCACACATCAATATAGGTAATGGTGAAGTTTGCATTTCATGGCTGCCATACAAATTTACTGCTTGATCTATACTGCGCATGCGTAACCATTGACGTCACGGATTTTGGCGGGAACTATCATTTTCAAATTATAAATTGAATTTAAAATTATTTAACGTCCATAAAAAAAATTGCCATTACATATACTTAGTTGTTACTAGTTCTAGAATCCAAATTTAATGTAAATAAAAATTATGAAATTACCCCATTCCAGTACTCTGTGCTTTAACTCCTTGACGCCATTTTGTTTTCGAGAAATAACTTCTTTCCCACACGATTTACAGCTTATCACCATGTCAGTTCACAATTTACGTTTATTGACGAAGAGTTTGATAACGGGCTTATAACTGTATCATTCAAAATCCCACGGAAGTACATTTGCTCACCGACTATATTACCTAATATCAGATACTTAGGTTGATGTAAAAATTAAAAAAAACTAATAATAATAACGAAATCAAACGTATCAACTGGCTTCAATATCGATGTTAGGTATCCACGGTCAAATTAATCGGGAGACTGGTTGAAGTTCTAATTAATCATTTTTAGTAATATTTTTCTTGGGGGTCGGGCGGAACAATCTTTTTACTTACATTTTTTTAATAATAGTAACAATAAATCAAATTGAATTGGACAAATTAGTAACCACCATCATTTCACTTTTATGTCACTTTCTTCAAATGTTGTTCTATGATATTTGCTAGCGCATAAATCAATAACATCAATATGAAACGAGTTGTTTGACGCACTCCAATTTTGTATGATAAATGATGTATTTACCCTCGTCAGGAACTGTTTGTTCTCTTCAATGACCAAAACAAACAATTCTGATATCCGCGTTACGTTTGGAAAACTTTCACAATTCTCTTATTTCCGTACAACTTCAATAGACAAGTTCGTCGTATCTTTCCAAATCATTTCTAAGGAAGATATATGTTACATAATATAAAAAGGTTACTGAGGTGAATAAATTACTGCTGAACAGCAGAAAACACAATTTGTCAACATAAAATGGCAAACATCTTTATGAGAAGTACCCGATTGAAGACAAAAATTTTTATAAAAATAAATAAAATTTGTGCTCACTAATCTTAAATTTTTGTTAATATTTATAGTACAGTACCTAGAGGTAAAAAATATGCAAAACTTCGGAATAATGTCATATTGAACGGATTTCGTTCATGTTTGGTAGTATAATAGTAAATGCTTCACAGAAAAGTTTCTATATTGTGCAGGGGCTTGCTAATTTTTAGGGGGTGGATGCCACCCCTTCTCAGGGGGTGGCACTTAGAAAATATGTATATATTTATTGGAGCTGAAAAAGAATCAAATTTTAAGAAGATATGAAAGTTTAAAAATGCAGTTTAAATGTTAAATATCTGTGACACCTACGTTACGCATGCTAATAAATGAAATTGAAGACAATTAATTGCGCTTTCATATTATTTTTTACTCATTTCTGTAGCACAAGAGATTAGGAAGTTATGGAGGAAAAATGTGTGTATTTATATTTTTTTATATAAAAAAGGTCGCCATTTTGTTACTCTAATTAACTAGTAATTTAAAAAAAATACTCTCAAATACAGTTTTTCGTTAAAATGTAGCATTACCTAAATGCTCAAATTTTGTTGCAAAAATGCACTTTAAACTTTAAAGCTAATTTCGAAATACTTGGATGTAAAATATAAACTTAAATATCTCCGAAATTATTAATCCTACATCAATAAACAAAAAATATAATTAATTCCCAGTTCTGTAATTGGTCTGTAACATTTTTTCGTTAAAGTAATACTTTTCGAGATATTTGACGAAAGTCGTTTGGAAATATCTTTTTTTCTAAGCTAAAATCGCAATTTTGACTTAAAAACTATCAATTTATGTGAAAAATTGCATAGAACCTTTTCTTCTTAAAATTTGATTCTTTTTCAGCTAAAATAAATATAAATATTTTTTAAGTGCCATCCCCTGAGAAGAATAATTGAACGACAATCCATGTAATTATACATGGTGTTTGGTAGAGCTATATCTCTCTATTCATTTCCTGAATAGAGAGGGTGTTATGTGGCATCTAGATGACCAATCATACTTATATGAAAAATGCTGAGGTTTCTTTTTATTGCCGATTTGTACTTTCTCAGAAGTTTCTATTTTTCATCATTTATGTAATTACTACTTTGACTATTAACTTTTGATATTCCGAAATATTTTTCTTTGAACTAAATAAATAAACTCTAAAAAGACAGATAATGTAATAGTTTCTGTTGGTTACAGAAACACAAATAATACATTTACAGAAAAAACAATTAGGTGTTTTCCCTGTATGCAAATTTGCATTTTTGATCTTATTAAAATGAAGTACTCCAAACATTAATGCACTTGCCAATATTTAAACACCATTCTTTCATCTATCAATTTAAAATTTCAACAAATAATTAACAAAACTGAACAGCTGAACGGGTATTATACAAAATGGGCTGTAACATCATCGGTTGCATTAATATAACCAACATAACCTCAACTTTTAGGTTTTTTAAGTTTATTGTCATTTTTAATGATTGTATCCGCACTTTTTATTTGAAACCAGTATGGCTCCAAGCAAACATTTAAAAATTGACGCAAATGATGTCTCAATATTGCTGATTATTAAAAATGGGCTGCTAATTATAGGTTGGATTTCTAACCTACAAAAATCGCCTTATTTTAATGGGAGAAGATATTCAAAACTGTATGAACATTACATTAAACAAGATTTTAGTTGAGAGTACGAGAACCAAGCGGAAATTTTCATAATAGTGACATATTACTCGAAAATGTTTAAAAGATATATATTTTTTAGGTTAGGTGTTTACCATCAGTATGACCGATGACGTCAACAATATGTCTTAGTGTTTTGGGCGGTAAAGTTTTAATTCAAATTTAAAAATACTTTTCTTGAATATTACTCAACTGGTTGTGGAAATTCAAATGTTTTTAGTTATAATTAAGTGTTACATTCACAGTCATTTTAAATTTTAAAATTTGTGAAAACACCGAATTGTAATGGTAAGTTAAGGTGTCATTTCAGTCTTTTAATTTTTTTCTAAAAAAACTAGTCTAGCTGTTACAATAATTATTATTTTGAAAACTTTTCTATTTTATCTCTTTTATTGGTACTATTATACAAGGCGTTCCTTAACGACGCGCTAATATTTCAAGGTGTGATTCCTTATATCATTGTATGAAGAATAGTTCATATGAACATATGTCTGCAACGGCTTAAATTTTTTGCTACAGGGTATTGATTTTTTTTTAATTCGTTATTTATTAATATTACATTACATTATATATTTTAATTAGAATAGTTATTTTATGGCTCCCTGCAAACATGTCCTCTGATATTTTTTCTTCATTTAGCAGTATTATGTCTCCGATTTTTAGTGTTTCATTGAACTTATTTTATTTTTTCTCTGTTTTTAATCGAATATCTCAGTAAATATGTTGAATTATAAAGAAACAAAGGAAGAAAGAAAGAAAAAAGAAAGAAAGAAAGTTTATTTAACCAAGTTACAAAAAGTGTTTGGCAAGTAAAAAATTTTAACAAAAAACATGGACATATAAACATACAAATACAATAACTAATAAAATCATCATAAAATAAACAACTAACCAACAACAATAGCAAATACTTAGCCACTAACAAAGTAAGAAAAAAAAAACATTGTACATTAAAAGAGTAAAAGAACATAAAAATAGGGTAGCAGACATTTTATAAAGTGGAAAATTCAGTGTTAAAATACTCTTCCACTAAGTAAAAACAGAAATTCAAGAAATGCATTTTTAACTTGCGTTTGAATATATTAAAATAATAGTCCAGTCGACAAGTAAATATGAGGAGAGTTACTTGGACGCAATTCCGAAGTTAATGAAATTTTGGAAAATTATTTGGGGATAGTGTGTAGTCTAAGTTTTCGACCTCGAGGAGCTTGTGGTAACTTGGAGGGGGCAAAAAAACCTCGAAATGTTCGGACTTTTTTTTGTTTTTCGCTTATATCCTCTAAACCATGCGTATTTTGAGAAAGTCGTCCAAATAAAAGTTGTAGAGCATTAAATTTCATTTAATTTTCATTATATCAGTAAAACATATTTTTTGACCCAATGCTTACCGAGATACGGCAATTCATAGATGGAACAAATTTCTCAAAATGTAAAAAAAACTAGTAAAATTCAGGTTTTTGCATATATCTATGTATACTATACATACTATGTATATTCCTGACCCCCTCCTTCCTATTTATAATTATTTTCTTCGTTGTTTCTGGGTTGATATGGCAGTGTGTTTCATTTGCGAGGAAAGTTTAACAGAACATGAAGTAATTGCTGTTAAGAAAAGCTACGCTTATTACTTCCAGTATTAAACGCAACAAGCCTCAAATCGATAGTTACTTGAAGGATTGAAGGAAATAACACTTCGCACGGCTTGCCAGAAAAAGTACAACAACGAAAAGTTGCTTTTGGCCTCTATACGTCGTGGACAGGATACCCCTACAACTGCTCCCAAACCAACTCGCTCCGGGAGGCCATCATTTGATTTCAACAACAGATGCTTCCTATGCGAGGAAGAAGTTACTGAAGAATACAGACAAAAACAGGCCAGGTTAAATATTGAAAGACGCAATCCAATGGTAAAAGTGACGCTCACAGATGTGGCAAACACGATTTTGATTAATGCAAAAGAGCGAGGTGATGAATGGGAGCTGAAAATTGAAGAGCGTTTGACTATGCTGGATAGTTTCAAAAAAGATCTAGTTGCAGTTAACGCTGAATACCACTACAAGTGTATTACAAATTTTTACAATATGCCTGCACGTGTCCAAAAGAGGCCTTGACGTTCTAGTAATCCCAACTATGATCAAGTCATAGAAATTATATTCAAGTTTCTCGAGGAGAATAGTGAAGAGTGCCAGTTTTCTATTGGACAGTTGCTCGATCAGGTACCTGAAGATTCTCGTCCACATGCGAAAACTTTGAAACAGCGTTTGGAGGAGAAGTTTAAAGGCGACATAATCATAAGTGATTCAGCCAATAGAGGAAGTGTGGTGAGTTTCAAGAACACTGGTCATAAAATTTTATCTGACGGCTGGTACTCAAACGAAAAAATAGGAGGCCCTCATTCAGAAAGATTTTGAATCGTGAAAACCACAGGAAAAATTATTTTAGAAGATATCCGCTCAAAAATTTTCAATACTGCTGTTTACCCTCCCATTGATAATTTATTTGCTGGTTTCCATAATTTTGTCACAGAAACACTGCTTCTTCTTCTGCATACAATAATTTTGACGAATAAACGGGGTTCACTGGATTCATGGCAGAATGGCAGAAAAGATGTCTTGCTCTAGCACATGCTATTATGCTAGTCGTGCGTCCAAAATCATTCCTGTCTCCCATTGTGATTGGGGTCGCCACGTATGTATACAAGAAGTTTGGGTCCAAGCTTCTTCTAAACCTCCTGGCTACATTGGGATTTTCAGCTAGCTATGAAGAGGTTGCTAGCCTTGAAAGATCCTATGTGCTGCAGGCAAAGAAAGTCATTATTATTGAATCAGCCAGTCCATTCAGCCAGTTTATATTTGACAATGCAGACTTCAATGTGAACACGCTAGATGGACCAGGGCTATACGTAGTATGTATAGTATACATAGATATATGTTGAAAAATAAGTTATGAAGCAAAAACCTGAATTTTACTTGATTTGTTTACATTTTGAGAAATGTGTTCCATTTTTGAACTGCTGTATCTCAATAAGTATTGGGTCAAATATTTTTTACCAATGAAAATTGAAGGAAGTTTAATACTCTACAACTTTTATTTGGACGTCTTTCTCGCATGGTTTAGAAGGTTATAAGCGATAAACCGAAAAAAGTCCGAACATTTCGAGGTTTCTTGCCCCCCCTCCAAGTTTCCACAGGCTCCTCGAGGTCGAAAACTTAGATTACACACTCCACACAATTCCCAAATAATGTCTCAAAATTTCATTAACTTCGGAATTGTGTCCAGCCAGAAAGTACCTGCCGACTGGACTATAAAGGATTTTTATGGAATTTGGTATATGGTTATATAGCTGAAGGTTTAATGAAGATTTAACGAGTCTATGTCGAGGTTGTCTAAGTGTGGGGCGGATCTGGTTGAATAATTATGAAAATCAGAATTGGTGAAAAAAGTGCCCTTATTTTTGTAAATTTCCAATAACGAAATATACATAAATAAAGAAGGTACAGGCAGTATGCCCAGTTTTTTTTTTTTTAAATGCCGACAGTGATCCCTCCACCCAGCATTGCTCATTAACCTAAGAGCTCTCTTTTGTAATTTAGAAATTTTTGTAGCATGGCATGAGCCATCCCAGATGAGTATTGATAGGTAATGTGAGAGTGAAATAAGGAGAAATAGCAAGACTTTAAAGTGTTGGAACACAGAACACTTTTTAGTCCGCGTAGTAAAAAAAATATACTGGATAATTTGCTTGAAAGTACCTCCACGTGTTTACACCAGCTTAGTTTGTTGTCTACAAGAACTCCAAATATCTTGACACTGTCACCATTTACCAGTGTATTTCTAGTGGAAAATAAAATTTTTTGAGTTTTGTCTTCATTTAGCATTAAACTGCTAGCAGAAAACCATACCTTAGCTTGCTGAATAGACGTAGCGGAGGTGATGTTTACATTGTTAATGTCATAATCAAAATTTAGCATGGAAGTGTCATCGACATAGGCAATGCATTTAACAGGAGACAAATCAATATGTATGAATGTACTAATTACATTTAGAATTTATGCGGAATGCGTAACGAAGGCTAACAACAATTGAATGCAGTTTAATATCGGAAAAAAAACTCTTCATTACAACTAGTAGGAGGTCTACACGTGGAGTAGTTTTCAACTTAGATGAATAAAAGTTTATTTTTTTTGAAAATTGTTATTTCCTTATTTTGCAACTAAACTCCCGTATTTAAACTTTTCTTCATAATTGAAAAAACTTTCAATAGAAGTGTTAAAAAAGGTCGATTTCATATTTTCCAATTTTTTAGAATACCCTGTATAATGTATCTTCTTAAGACTTAGCAAATCTTTTTAAAAAATAAAGAATGATTTTTTCTCGGCAAATCAAAATTAGAAAATTTAGACGAGTGCGGTACCCCATCCGGGGACACTATGTACTTTAGTATGCTATGTAAAATATGTTATATTAGGTTATTCTATTTCAATAAAGTAATTCAATTCAATTATTTTAATGGTATGTATTTCACGTAGAAAGAAAGTTAACCTACTGTGGTGTAAATGGCCATTATGTTTTAGCTATACAATGTGCCTTTTTGTTTATATTCCCAGTTGAATTTTGATACTGCTGCACTAATTATATCATTAATTAAAACTGCCTTGCCATTTGAAATATTTCACGTTCGTCAGGCAATGGTATTTGTCTCTGAATGGTTTGTCAATGCAAATTTAAAGTGCCGCAATTTATTCTAGGACTAAACGACGTTTCCGTACCACGTAACGCGAGATATATTTGAGGTAATATTTTACGTTATTTGCTTTGAGCCCCTTGACGGCACTTCTTTCTCTGCCAACGAGGAAAAGATAAAATATGACAAGTTTGTGAGTATTCTACCAAAATGCGAAAAATTGTATTAAAGCCTAGAAACGTTAGTTGATTGTAGATTCAGCGGGATGCAATTATTTCTAGTTATACGTCTACTTGTATATGAGTATATCACGCTCTATATATAAAAATTGGAGTTTACGTGGGATTGACAAAAATGTTGAACTCTATTAGGTTTGAAAGGTCGAGGAGTTGCGGAGGATTTCGTTAAATCTGCGTTTCCTAATCAATCAGGTATTTCGGTATTTTCTGTCTGTTAAACTTTGTGATTTAGGACTGCGTGAGCCAAAAAATGACTGGGTAAGGTCCTTCCTATCTAACAGACAAATAAAAACAATAATTTATGAAGCTGAATCAGACACTTTCGATATGAACATTAGAACCCCCCAGGGGAGTGTACTAGGTCCACTGTTATTCCTTATTCTAGACAAGGCCAAAATAATATTTGGTGAGTTCAATAATTGGTGTAATGAAAACCGTCTCATCATTGTTGAGGTCAGTTGTATTGAATTTAAAAATGGGCATAAAATAAGCATTGACCACAAATTTAGGATCGGCAGTCACTAAATCAAAACTGAAACTACAGCTTCCTCCTTGGGAAAAGCACGGGATAGTAATCTTCTGGAAACAACACATAGACAAAACTTCATCTAAACTAAATAAAAATTTGTATGTTATCAGCTCATTAAGAAATAGTTTAAATACGGGGGCTCTCTTAAGCATTTACTATGCTTTTGTATACAACATTGTTGTTTGGGTCGAGTGAGGTCTCTAGAATATTTTTCCATCAAAAAAGGATTATTCGACTTATATTTAATCTGGATTACAGGGAATCTTGTCGTGACACATTTAAAAAATTCAGAATATTGACAGTGCTAAAACTTTTTATTTGCGATTTACAATAATAGAGTAATCACAAGACATAATTGTCGTTACTGGTTTCAAGAGAATTCTGGGTAGATGAGTTTTGGAGCAAATATTTGGTGCGGTATTGTTGGCTCATATCTCTACCATGAGCATTTAACCGGTGAAATATATTTACCATTTTTGCGAAATGATTTGCAAATAGTACTAAGGAATTTGCCCGTTCAGTTGGATATTATGTGGTTTCATCAGGATGACGTAGGCCCACATAATCATCACACCGCCATTAATTATTTATTATTTAAACCAAACGTACAGGCAGATGGATTGGTACCAACGGAGTATGATCGATCTCATGACATTACTTCATTAGACTTTTACTTATGGGGATTTTCTAAAAAGTGAAGTTTACAAAGAACCAATTGAAGACATGGCAGATTTTTATAATAAAATTTGTGCTAGTGAGACAGCTATTAATTGACTTATATTATTAAAAGTTTGTATATCTAAACGACTTACTAGATTTACAATGTGTGTTAATGAAAACGGCAATAATTTTGAACACCTTTTACGGTAGTAACTATACTCTTCGCAAAAACGATGAGTATATTGTATTTGATCGGCACATTTCTAAAATCGTAAATATCGCTCGTAGAGAAAATTTTCATATCATTGTGTTAGTGAAAGAATTCTGAACAACTTTCAAAATGTCCGTCTGTCCGTCTGTCCCTCCGTCTGTCCCTCCGTCTGTCCGTCCGTCCGTCACGTTTCTTGTAAGCACGATAACTTAAGAAAGAAAAATCCGATTGTATTGAAATTTAGAAAGTAAGTTAGTGTTAGCTAGGGGAAGAACCCTATTGTTTTTGAAGAAAATCATAATATATTTTTTTTTGTTTATGAATTTTACTAATATATATTTCCTAGAAGTACGAGTTGAAATACCTATGTATGATTGTCGAAAGATATATATCACAGACAATCAGTTTTTGTAGCAATAGCTGGTGGCGCAGCGGCTAAAGCTTTGCGGTGCAATCTCACACTGGTTGGATATTTTTTTTTAATTTTTTTTTTCATGTAATTTTTTTCACAACAAAGATGGTATCACAAAATTTAGGATGTCCAAAAACTAACATTATTTACAAAAAAACTGCGAAGAGTATCCTATAGAATTTGTAACAATTATATATAAAAAGCTCAGTAAATTGGCGAAGAGTACGTTTTTAGCTTGTTTTAATTTTTTTTTTCATGTAATTTTTTTCACAACAAAGATGGTGTCAAAAATTTAGGATGTCCAAAAACTAACATTATTTACAAAAAAACTGCGAAGAGTATCCTATAGAATTTGTAACAATTATATATAAAAAGCTCAGTAAATTGGCGAAGAGTACATTTTTAGCTTGTTTTAATTTCATTAGTTGTAAAAATTGGTATTGTTTTATATTCGTAATTGTTTTTATATTGCTCAAATGTTCGAATTATATGTTAAATAAAATTTTTTGTTTGTTTCCAACTTCAAATGTATTTAATTTAAATTTGAAAAGTGTAATAAAAAAAATGATAAGTTTATGAATGGCAATTAGGAACCTGATAAGTATGAACCTCCTGAGTGCGATAATTGACGATAATTGACGGCGTATAGGCTGTTCCTACGGCATGTACTACTTACCCTTGTGATTCTATGAGTGCCACAAATTTACGACTGGCAATCATAAACTTGGTAATTATGAACTCTCCTGAGAGCGAAAAATACATTCGCCATCTTTAAGAAGTGGCACGAAGGTCTTGTCTTTCATGATAATTGATGGAGTATAATCGAAGCTTCCTTCCGCATATATTGGTTACCCTTTGAATTCAATGAATATTTATAAATTTACGACTGGCAATCAGATACTTAGTAAGTATGAATCCTCATTGCGAAAATACGTGCGCCTTCTTTGACAAGTGGTACAAGGGCCAGCTAGAGGGGGTTGAAACGTCTAAGCGCCTGGTTCCATTATAATTATTTATTTTCATTTTAATAAAGTTTGTTTTTTCCAGTTAGGTTCTCTTCTAATTACTCTCTCTTTAATTACCCTATCGTACATGTGACGCACATACACAAACACTCACGCGCGCACACAAAAGTTTCTGATTGAATTACACGGATAACCAGTACATGCGGTAGGAAGCTACGATATGGCGTCAATTATCGTGAAAGGCAAGACCTTCACACCACTTTTCAAAGATGGCGAATATATTTTCGCACTCAGGGGGTTCATACTTACCAAGTTTATGATTGCCAGTCGTAAATTTGTAATACTCATCGAATCACAAGGGTAACTAGTACATGCGGTAGGGACAGCCGATACACCGTCAATTATCGTGAAAGGCAAGACGTTCGCACCACTTTTCAAACATGGCGAATGTCTTTCCGCGCTCAGGAGGTTCATACGTATCAGGTTCCTGATTGCCATTCATAAACTTATCATTTTTTTTAACTGACATATTTTCAAATTTGGACGAGCGTAGCGCTTCCTTGTACCGCCCAAAATGATTGGGAGTCTGGATTCATGACTTGGGGGTAAATTAAGAAATCCCTCCAACCCCCATGCGTAAACCTATGACTTATTCGTGACTTTTTTTTACTTTTACAAGCCATATTTCTTACACTTTTGGAGGCCTGTCGTACGCCCCTGTCCCAAAAAAGGGCTGGCAATGTCATTTCTGTGCTCTACTGCCCCAAATTAACAACAATTCACATATTTTGGTAGTAAACCTATGACACCCAATTAGTGGTCAGCGGGCTCCTGGTCCATGAAATTTTCAAGAAATTACAATTATTCAATATGCAGAAATGGCAACATTTGGACTCAAATATCTCGAAAACGGTTAGATTTATGATTTTTTTTATAGAACATAATCTACTCCTAAATGAATTTTCTTTCACACAAAACCTCATCTCAAAGTTTCTCCCATCGAAATATTTCTTTAGAGCGTAGTGCCATCTACATACATACATTAATATGTTCAAAAACAATTATATTCCTTATATTCTACAAACTGGCTTTTACAGAATTCTAATATCTCTATTCGTTTAGAAGATATCCGTCCAGGAAGTTTTATTGCGATTAGATGATCTACCCTTTTATAATAATCATCCTTGTCTAAAATAATCATCGTTTTACCTTTATCTGCTTTCAAAAAAAAAGCAATCTTCCTCACATAACCGTTTGATAATAATTTTTCTTCATTTTGTGCATTTTTATTTTTTCCTGTTATTAATAATTTTTGAAGATATTATTTGTGTTCTGCATGCCTCTATGACAAGGTCCTTAGAAGAAACCAGGAGGTACAGAGTTATTAATCTATTAACAATTGCTAAAATTTCTTCTAAAAATCCGCCAGAGGAAGGTAAGAGATTAAGTTTATTAACCAAACTGATAATGAACTCGATCAAAAATTCGTTAATTTTAATTGTTTTTTAAATTTTACTTACTCAGCTGCAGATAAAGTAAATTAAAATTAAAATGGGACGATCAACAGGTCAAAGTACATCATTCAAGTTTTAATATCTGCCCTATAAAATGTTGATGTCTTATTTATTTCAACATTAACAGAATTAACTTTATTAAGTATGAATGGCAGAAATAAATTTATCAAGAATTGATGTCTATCAAATGGTTGGTATTACCAAATAAATTATTGTGTTTTTATTCAGTCCATCTGTAACTTAGTGTTCTTAGAGTGCGATTTTATATCAAATCAATGAAGAAAAAATTATGAGAATGACGATTGTTTAACTGAAATCTACAAAAAAATTTTTAATCGCGTAATATTTTCTATCAATTAACTTAAAAATGCTTTTTAGAAAACAAATATATGCACCAGTTACATGGCAATATCTACTCTAGAATGTATTTTGATTTTTGTAATGTGGTCTTGTTAATTAAAAGTTATAACACTGTTGGTGTAGTGCATACGCGCTCGCACTGTCTAGTCCTCTGATTTCTTTTTGTCCTCTTATAACTTTCCTAAATAAATCAAACTAACAAGTTATTTGCAAAAAAAAACATATTTGCGCACCTGATTTGTTAAATACAAAAAATTGCACAGGGTTTAAATCGATAAACTTTTCAGGTCATCATTTCTACAATTTTTGAGAATATGCTATATTTTCAGCGTCTTCAGAGAATTTCAATACAATTGTGTAATACGTAACAATCTAGTTTTTTTTACTTCATCTATTTAGTAAATTAATGCTAACACTATTTTTCCACTGACCTCCATCACCGTTTCTGTTTTTATCATGTCGCTTCCTGGGGCTCTCTTAGATTTCAGCGAATTTATTAGGGGATTGCCTTGGAGACATGTTAAATGTTTTCGGAGGGAATCGTCAATCCCTACGGACTGATGAGAGATGGTATCGAAAATTTCAGAGGGGAATTTTAAGACAGGGTTTCAGGAAGACGCCTTAAGAGGATGGCGGTAAGATAAGCAATACCACCTAAGAAATAACAAAGGCCTCATTATATATCAACTACGTATTACAGGTAATGTGAATTTTTAGACAGTTATGCGTCAATGACTATTTCATGTAGCTATGCGAAATCTGAATTCGATTACACAATTTTCCAAATCTGATACAGCAACATTAATATGAAATTTCATCAATTATCTAACGTAATAATGGATTTGACAATTAATAAAAAGAAAATAAAAAACAAAATATCTATTTTTTGCAAATATTACAACTCTGAAAATCATTGAAAAATGTGCATTAAATTAATCAAATAAGAACGTAATTGTGTGTACATACACACTTGATTGAGCATTAAACAAAATGACTAATACTATAACAGTTTAAAATCCGACCGCGTGATTACTACGTCCATCTGTTATTTAATCAAAGCACAATTTTTATAGATAATTATTAATAGATAAATACGGTTCTCCCGGGTTGCCTATCAAAATATGGCCGCAAGTACTTTTAATTAAAATTTAGTTAATCAATTTTTTTTAAACAACTTCGTTCATTTGTTTTGAAGATATAATTTATTCCAAAGAGAGATACCTATGTAAAGAACTTAAAAAGTTTTGGTTTCACTTGGCCGCAACCTCTTGCCAACCAGGTGTAAACGGGTATAAGTTCGTTAAATTTATACGTGTATCTTAATAAAGTTTATACCACATATAAATTTTTACATATAGATATACCGTCCGTCAGACAAGGACGCAGTGTACCAGCTATCCGTCGTTTGCGCATGCATCGATAGGTAAGGCGCTCAACAAGTTAGCGTCACTTTTATTGTAACTACATCCTTTTGGAGCTCTTAATGCTCCACGTTATTTTGTTTAGAATCAAAATTACGTATATGAAAGTAAAATTAACATTAAAAAAGTGTTTTCTGTTATGTAGTGAGAAGCAAAATGTGCTTGACTCTGGTGATGCGTCATTTAAAAAGTGTTTTTTAATGATATTGTTTCGTAGAAAGAAAAATTATATGTACCATGCCAGTGAATTAAGAGTGGCATTTAATAACAATTACGGTTATCACTTACAATGTTTCAAAAAAGTAACAGCTTTAAAAAAAAATTCTAAGTCTGTTTATAACGGTTTGATAAACCTTAGCAAACTATTACACTATATTGCAGCTAAGATTAGACAAGGGCGTAGTATAACGTTTTTAGTATGTTATACTACGTTTTTAATATATAATATATGATGAAACTATTTAAAAAACCGCTGCCCAAGGAATCACTACTTCAACATCCAGATTCTCTGTCCAAGTTACTCACAACGAAAAAATTTTGTATGTCGAAATAATTGTTTATGGAACTTTAATAATATAATATTTGAAATCCTCTACTGCTAATGCCAAAATTTTTTTTGAGACCTTAGCTTCTCTTGTATATACTAAATAACAATTTTATGGACTCTTACCTGCTTGATTTACCCATTTATATAAAAAAATTTAATCTAGTTCCAGATCTCGTTAAAGTACATACGTGTACCTTCAAGTCAATATCTTAAACGGTTCCAGAGTAAACGTGCGCACAAAAAAAAGTTACAGACAGACCGACAAAAACCCATAAAACGATACCTCACATCGGTAGTGAGGTGGGGGTGGTGATAGGGAGGTGGTAGTGGGGGTGGATGAAGTAAAAAAAATATTTTGAGGTTTCTGGTTCTTGTACATACACTAAATCACAATTTTTTTTCACCCCCCTTAACAAGAGGGTGGGGGTGGTAATGGGACTAATGCCAAAAATTTTTTTGAGACCTTAGCTTCTCTTGTATATACTAAATACCAATTTTATGGACTCTTACCTGCTTGATTTACTCATTTACCCCAAATTTACCCCAATTTACCTCCCAACCCTTCGTCGGAACCACATGAAAATTTAATCTAGTTCCAGATCTTGTTAAAGTACTTACGTGTACCAAATTTCAAGTCAATATCTTAAACAGAGTAAACGTGCGCAAAAAAAGTTACAGACAGACCGACCGACAAGCAGACAGGCAGACAGACAGGCAGACAGACAGGCAGACAGACAGGCAGACAGACAGGCAGACAGACAGGCAGACAGACAGGCAGACAGACATGCAGACAGACAGGCAGACAGACAGGCATACAGGCAGACAGACAGACAGAAATTTTTTTTTTCGCTCAAACTTAAAATCTCGACGTTTCATGATATTTTAAGCCTCTTTGAACAATAAAAATTTTTTTGTCGTTACTATACTTCCACTGGATGTGGAAGGAATAATAAATTGAAGACGTTATTTTTTTACCATTTCTTTTAAATGCGCATCCCACCAGGAGTCCTGATTCCTGATTAATCAGAATTTACAGATATTTTATGGTAGGTACTAATTTGTAGCATACAGTTTGAACTTTTATGTACTTTTAATAAAATCCCAGTAAACACCTTCGAATTTACTAAATATTTCTGTACAATACTTTACCATCTTTTTAGATAAATCACCCATACTATAATGTTATTCATTCAATAGTTAATTACAGGTTTATATTTAAATATTGTATTACCATATTTATGTAATTTAACTATATATTTATTATTTGTTACAGTCTACGCTAACCTACCATGTCTCATGTGTACTCTACGTTTGATTTGCTATTTAAATGCGATCAATAGTAATATTAAATTATTAAATTCGGTTCTATGATAAGTAAGGTACTCAATTTTAATTACAGGTATTAAGTATTTTGGGTTGCTTTCAGATAACTTCACTCAGTTTAATACAAATTAGCTACTTTTATCAAATACTGCGCATACTGACAGGGATAAACAGCTTACCTTCTTACGTTCACCACAACGATTTATCATTGATAATTTTGAATCGGTACTAATCAGTTAACTTCGTTAGATAATTAATTGGCAGATGCCATCTTTGATATTATCTTTTAAAATCTTGTGAATCTTATGAACAAAAGGTAATTCTATTTATTCATTATGTTCCTGTTAGTGATATATTCAAGCGTTAAGCTATATTTTTCATATTTGTAACTTAATTTAAATTTTTTAATAATTCATGACCTTATTTTACCACGCCGCTAATAATTATTCTCTCTCCTTTTTTTATTTGTCAGAAGTTTTACCGATTATTATTATTGTTGTAGCTATCGTAATAATTATTAGTTTATGTCGTAATTTTTGTTGTAATAATTATTGCTAAATTTATTGCAATAAGTTTTCTAATAATCTGTTAGACCCACTTGAGTCGCTGTAACTGAAAACTCCGTCAGAACGTTTTCTAGCGCAACTAAAACTTTGGTAGAACGGGTTTGGTCGGAAACACCGCAGCGAATGTGTATATTTGGTGGCCTAACAGTTGCAGCCCGCTTGGCTGTGTTCACAGATTAAACTATCGAATGACAAGGCAACACGGAAGAATGCCGAATTTCCGCATTTGCGTGTTAGAGGGTTTTTGTTGGTTGTTGGAAGGTGAAGGACGCCGGCCAAAAGGGAGAGCGTTTTTAGCGTTTTGTGAATGTGAAAACGTGGTAACACGGAATTGTGAAACGCCGCCTTGTTCGCAGAGGTTTGAGTTTGATTGTTGGTTGATTTTGCTGGAATATTGGTGTAGGAACCTCTGGCGAAGCCACGTTTTGTTGGTATCTCGTGCTGGCATAGTCCTCCATCTTGATTTGTCTTTTTTTTTTTTGGAAGGAACCGGTCGCAACCGTAAGTAGTATCTAATACTTTTATGACTCAACAATAGATTAAGTCGTTTTTTCGTTATTGTATTAGGGTTCTTTTGGTACCCCGAAAATCCCCTTTGACGCCCCAGAACTTCCCCCTTGGTAACCCTGGATGCTTAAGTTTGCCCTTGTTTAAGCCCCAGTATACACAGCAGCGAACTGTAGAGCCCTTGGCAGTTTTTTTTCCCACACCCTGTGAGCTCCCTTTGGTATCTCGAGAGCTTCTCGAGAGAGATGAAGTTAAGTTTGATGTTGGTCCTTAGACATCATAGCCTAGTGTGAACCCCAGTAACGACGGACAGTCTAGGAACAGCGCGGCGGTGGCAGAGCTGGAACATCGCTGCTCCTTTGTCGACGACCCCCCAGGCCGTACGACCCACTTCGGTGACCAATTTAAAGAAACCGGAACCCCCGGAGTGTCACTATTTGTCAGACCCAAGAAGCACGACTGTAAGTAGTTTATGTATACTCTTATTTTCCCCACCTCGCTGGGAGTTGGAACGAAGCGCTGGACCATCAACCTCCCCCTCTGAATCTGTGATTATCGATATTTTTTTGTGAATCGAACTTAGTAAACTTTTTAGCATTTATGTGGCATAGACAGGCCACGTTAGTATTATTTTTAACTTGTTTCATGTTTACTTATATTTGTGTATGTCAAGATTTTTTTGTGTTAGTTATAGACCTGTCGCTGTGGTAATTATTTAAACAAGCTATGCTTAGGTGAGTCCCTAAATAGTTGCGTATCATCTCCGTGTAATCAAATAAATGTTATTTTATATTAGTATATAGGTAGTGGCAGAAGCCATAATTAGATACCTATTTAGTATCCTTTTTACTCTGCCCTTATTGTAAAACGAGTAAAAGGCCTTTTTCTACGTTACCAGCGGCATATAGTTTTCTTGGGATCGCTTGACTCCTCATATCGTTTTTTTTCTGCCCTTCAGGCCTTACCTTTCAGGTCGTGCCCATCTGAGTACTGTCAAATCACCCTCAAAAGGGGCCCACATGCACATTTTATATCGTAGTATTGTGATATTTGCTATTTACCATTGTTACCTTTTTAATATACACTTGTTAAACCGTTCTTGGTAGTTTGTTTTCAAGCGACTGATGCAACTGAAACCACTTACCCACTGCAACTTAACTGAGCTTAGCCAGGTAAATAAATTTTTGTTCCCTCTCGAAGGATAGGTAAAGCGTGCCAATTTAGCCTATTAGTCAACTAGCGTTATTAGCACATTTTCTTTTCTTTTCCTTTGGCCTTATTGAGTCGTAATAATTGGCATACTAATCTAATCATATAGTAGTATTCATTCTGATCAATATTAGTGTTCATCGATTACCATGAGTAGTGGTATCAATTATTGCTATTAGTAAGTTTCTTTTTTTTTTTCTATTTGACATTGGGATTGCTAGGCGACCTTCGTTCGTAGAGGTATCAAATCTTCACTTGGTTGCTGCAAGAAGCACGTTGTACATACCTACGAACATCATTTAAAGTAACTAGCAGCATAACCAAACTAAGATGTCAGTAAATAGCAGAATTTAAAACATCAATCATCTTTATTAACTCTATTGGTAAACCAGTAGATGAGCTAGGAAGCAGTAACTTCCAATTAATTAATCTAATTGTACGAGGTAGTTCACCACGCGATAAAACATAAAACTTCTGACAATCTAAGCGTAGCAGATAACTTCCCGGTCATCACGACGTCGGCCCCCGTGCAGACTATGGTACGTTAGCGTAGATTGCGAGACTCACCAAGACTTCGCCGTTACAGCTACTGTCTACGAGTGGTGAGAAAGTGTATCATTTTTTTTTGTGCGTGATTTAACTTTCATTGATCATTGTATGCCATTTTATCTTAGGAATATTGTCAATTTCACTTTATTTAATGTACGACTATCATTTACCTAATAGTTGTACCCTGTGGTCAACTACCAAATTGATCAATATTTTTCTACCTTGTAATATTGCTTAAATTTCAATTAGTCAATAAATAGTATATTTTTATCTCATCTAAAACATATTTTTTATTTTTATGTTGTATTGTTTGACTATAGTCCGGTAAACTCTAAGGTGGCGTATGTATGAGTTGGTAACACGACGTACGATTTGATATGCGATGCGCATAAAGCTATCGCAGTGACATAGATGAACTAGATGCGTATGTCTCATTCTCTCAGTTTATATGATGAAGCGACCTTTGGACGCCCCAGCTTAGAGTTTACTCGACTATACAATCGGACTCTCCACAGTGGTCAGTTTCGCAATATAAGGGGGTAGCATTTAACCTACTCTAATCTGTGGATGGCGCCCGGTATACCATCTATTTAATTTAGCTCCTCCTTAATTACGAAACAATCCACTTTGGGGAAGTTCTGTGAAACTGTTGGTTCTCACTCTAGTTCAGGTAAAAAATAGGACTCAGAACTCCAGCCACGCACAAGATCAGCTAGCCGTTTAGCCGCCGTATCTTTGACTTGTCTGGATCATTTCTATTTATGCCAATTCCAGGTATAAATAGATTTAATCTTTACAAGACTAAGTGCGAGTGTTTCAAATTTTATTATTAGATCGATTTCTATTTCAATAATGGCAGTCTAGATTTATGTAAAGAGGCTTAGTAAACAAGGTTTTCTACATTGAATATAAAAGATGATGGTCAAAACGAAATCTTACTTTTTTAAAGTCATTTTCAGCACTAATTTTTATATTTTTCCAAATGTTATCCTCATAAAAGTTACTTATACCATCTGCATATCCAATTATTTTGCCTGAAATGTTTATACTGAAAAAGTTATTAATATACAACACAAGGGGCAACGGTTCTAGCACGGTCTCTTTGAGAACTCCAAAAAATATATATTCTAGGCTGGCTCAAAACTGAGCTGTGAACTTAAGTTGAGCTCCTGAACACGTTAAAGCAGAAAAACTGCCCCGACTAGATAATTCACATTAAAATCCTAATTTGACTCCTCTATTGGGACTGACACTGAAAATGATTCTATATACAATTTACTAGGAAATGTAATATATGTTTGGCATTCACTAATTTACCACATTATTTTCAGATAAAGAACGTTTACTAATTAAGAATATAAAGCCAGTATACATTCCTTAAAGACGTGAAGTATTGTTTCGAAAGGAGAAATGAACATAGTAAATAACCAAAAACAAAGAACGTAACTTGAATAGGTTGAAAAACATATTAAGGGAAGTTTAATGCTTGGGTATAACATATATTTTCATTATAATGGAGCATACTTTACGACTAGGCAAAAGTAAGCGGAACTTCCTGCAAGTAACAATAAAGGTAAGTAGTTTTCTTTTTATAGCTGAGTTATGGCCTCCTATTTGCTTTGAACTTTTGTGTCACTACTTTTAATCTAGACCGAATTATTATGTAGAATAATCTACTGTTTCTCTCATAAATTTGAACGAATTGTTAATCTAAGATTTATATTCTCACATGGTCATTTCTTCAATTTGCAGTTTGGTGAGCTTAAGATTTTTATGAAGTTGATATACGAGCTATAAACATATATTTATAGATTTAATATGTTGGTGAAATAACACGTCACACATAAAATAGATTGGGAAAATATTGTTTACAATGACATTACTACAGCTTATAAGAATGGTCCATTGTATGAAATACAATCTATCATCTCTAGCACCAGGCCATGTCCTTTGTTTGTTTGTAAGATATTAGCAAATTTTAAAGTTGAAAATGTATTTTCTAGTAGGTTAGACGTTCCTTTGGTGACTTACTATAGGAATACGAGCCTATCATGTACGTTCAGCTTGCCTAGCAATAATAAATTAAAGCACGAGACGATTTCTATTGAAAAATTTTGTCTTCAAAGCACTTCGCGTCCGTATGAAACATTTCACAATGCACTCAATCATTCTGACAAAAAATATATATGTTTTTAACGCCCATATAGCACAGAATATTGTACAAATATTGGTTTTTGGTCCGTCACGTACATTCAATATACTTATGGTATATTTTATGGATATTATAAAAATATTGAGAGAAAATTTATTTTATCCTACATTCTGTGGAAATTTTTAAAACATATGAAATTAAATATTATCTTGCTTATATTTGCTAAATATTCAGGAATATTAAAAATTGCTGCTCTAAACTTTAATCCACATCTAAAAGCTCTATTTGCCATGAAGGCATTAAAGGATTCTTTTAAAATTTAAAATTATTAAATGGATAAAATAATAATAATAAAGAATACGGCTATCTCAGATCATGACTCGTAGATCCTTTTTCGAAGTGTGTGTTTTCGATTTAGGTTTAAAAAATTACGTAATAAATAAATAAATACAAATTATTCCTAGAATTGAATTTCTTTCTTAATATGTACAATATTAATTATTATATGGAATAGTATATTCGTACAACTTTGCTCCAACGCCCCATTCTAAGTGCATATGCGTACTTTGCGTCTCCTACGAACCCTATGTCATGTCGTCATCGTCAACAACGCAACGTGAAACCAAATAGTATGGTATATGGTGAAACGAATGAATTGTTTTGTGATGTGTAGTTGTGAATATGAGCATTTTATGGTAATAGTGGAAGTAAAAAGGTAAATATTTTAATGTTATTAATTATAATGATAGTGTAGTTATTTAGTTTCTATGGGCACAGTTACAAATCTTTGGCAGCCATCTTGATCATTTCAACTAGTATTTTTGCGATTGTTTCCGAATATCACATCTTTCTTTCTGTCGTAGAATGGGTACGAATTGTATAGAAAACCACTATTTCTTTCCTTAAAAATTGATTCAATGTAATATTTAACGAAGAAAATGATCTAACCTCAAAGGTTACATTCCCTAGCAAGTAAATAGGTTGTTGATGTAGAGAGGTAATACGAGTAAGTCTTGGAAAATTTTATAAGGCACTGATTTTATCAAAGGTAATATCACCACTGTTGTTCCGTTTGATGTAAACTAATGTCTAAGAATAATGAAACCTACAATAGTCCAGTCAACGAAGCGCTAAAATGATCAAAAGGTCTAACTTGAGTGCTAATGAATGGATTTTGATGAAACCTTGTGCAATGTGTTGGTAATGACGTTTTTCTTGCGAGGAGAGGAAACCCACACGGGCTGACCATCCCTACTTAGAATGGGTCAGACTTTAATAAAAAAGTTTTAAAAAAGATTAGATTAGGAAATGATCGAAAAGGGTAGAAAACACCCATTTTATCACGGGTTCTGTAACTTGTAGAATTAGGTCAAAAATGAAAATTACGTTTTTTGGCCCAAAATAAGATGTTTTTACATATTTTTCGAGATATGGCCACTCAAAAATTCCTAAAAATGGGGGAGGGAAACTTTTTTGTAAATTTCTTTTTCACCGAGTTTTTCCGGAAAACTATGAAAGACTATCCCCATCTTTGAAATTGTAGTGCTTTAAAAATATGTAATTTAGTAATTTGAAAAAAATCAGAGGTTGCTTTGAGGAATTCTAAACATTTTTGGTCTTTTGGAGTTTTTTTGTAACTTTCTAATTTTCCAAGTTACAGGCAGTTTTTCAGGATAAATGTATGTACTAAATTTTTTGCGCATTAAAAAATTTTTCCGGAAAACTTTTTCACATTTTTAATTTAGAAATTGTATTGAACCTTTAAAAATGGTATAACTATATAGGTTTCATATTTTTTTATAATAATAGATATAAATCACGCTCATTTTTCGAATTTTCATGTGCAAAAAATGTAGTATATTATTTATCGTGAAAAACTGCCTGTAACTCTCCAAGAGACAAAAAATATTTAGAAGGCCTCAATGCATACGTCTGAATTTTTTTCAAAATTTTAAATTACATATTTTTAAAGCGCTATAATGTCAAAAGTGGGGGTAGTTTTTCATGTTTTTCCGGAAAAACTCGATGAAAACGCACTTTACAGAAAAGTTGTAAATAAAAAAAGTCTTGTATTCCGATGATACATTCACCTGAATTTTTTCAGATATTTTTTCAATTTTTACATTTCCCCTCCCCCATTTTTAGGAATTTTCGAGTGGCCATTTTGTGAAAAATATGCATTTTTCAAAAAAAATCACAAGAGTAAAAATATCTTATTTGTACATTGTTTTTTTTCATTTTTTAATTCTGTTTTTATATTTCTTTTAAGAAAGAAAATTCTTAGATGGAAGAGAACCAGGAGAATCTTCAGGAATATCATACCTTTTAATATAATATGTGTATGCATATATATGTAATAAATATTGGACCTTTTGTTGTGTCTTTTATCCGTACCTATCCTTTTTCTCAGTTTTATCTCATTTTCTGAACATGAGAGACTACAATCTCTCACATTACCACAGTGTGGCGTGATACGTCAAAATGATTCTTTCAATTATTTACTTGTTATAAAACGTTTACCGCTCATTATAAGACCAAGTCCATTTAAAAGAGAGTAGAAGCTTTAAAAGAGAGTAGAAGCAGCATTTACTTGTACCACATAGTACCGTGACACGATGCCACGTTATCTAGAGACTACTGTGTAATAATCTATTTCATCCAATGTTGCCTAAAGTTATTACGTTCATACATTTTACCAAAAAAATTTGGTCAATTTGTCGAATTTGTTGACTGCATGTGTTATATGATTAAAATAAAAGTTATGAGAATTAATGACAAGACAACAATTTCAGCCTGCATATCGAGCAGAGAGGTGGGTGGTGAAATTTAGAATATGTCTTATCTCACTGTTAGAACATGGCGCCCCATCAAAACTTTTAAGACAACATTATATCAAGATAAAATGAAGAAAATTTACAAAAAGGATCTTGCAAGAAAAATGTAAAAAAATAACTTGGACATGCTTCAGTTTTTGCAAATTTCAGTTACGGATTTTTTCCAATTTATTGTTTTTATTTAGTCTTGATAGTGATACCTTAAAGTTTTCTTGGGTCCTATGTTCCAATACTGGAATAAGGCATAACCTAAATTTCATCAACCACCACTGTAGTACGAGAAGAGGACATTCTAAAAATATTTTTTTCCGGTTTATAGAATGTACCTGAACTCTAACTCACATGGGGTTAGATGTTTGCTTAGAGTACCGCATTCTATTAGGATTCCTACTGCACATCTCAGCTGTTTTCTGCTCAGTTTTAACAATCCGCTGATTTTTTAATTGGAAGGTTCACCAATAAACGTGCTCAACTAGCTTATTCTTGGTGTAACCATTTAATACAAGCAATATTTCTGACATAACACTTCCCACATAGGGGTGAAGGAAAATAAGGAGCGTAATATGTAAGTTGAAGAGGATGAAAAATTCCTAATCCCAACTTGAGTGAATTCCTATCCCTGATAGCTAGACCTTCGCACTTCGAGGAACCATAGATAACATCGGAAAGGTAGCCAAAACTCCAATCGACGTTACACTCGCTTTTCTGAAAAGAACTGGTCTAATGAAGTAATGAGACTAGCTAAAATGAGCTTAAGCTTCAATACCGCAATCCATAAGGAAAGACAAAAAATAAAACTAAGTTAGTTTAAAAACTTAGCCGCTTGAAGCAAGAATGTTTCTTGGTTGTAAATCTCTGTTCTAATTGGTCATGAATCGTGGTGTGCCTGCAAAATAACAATCAGACATTCATGAGCTAGAAACACCTGATGCACTAGAAGGTCGTCTTCTTAGTGCTACGGCTCTAAGAAATTTATACACCTCATTGAAGATGGTTGGAAAATATTGATACTATCTAAGCTGTCGAAATTAAAAGAGAAGCAATAGCATGATAACTGTAGCTCTTATACGCATATTGGTAATACATCTAATAAGAAGGTATTCAGAAAGAGTGACAGCAAAGAAACGTCAAAAGTCGCCTCTTGCGTGACCCTTGCTTGAAATCTGACTTAATTTTAGTCTCAAACGATATTTTATGGCAAGACATTGATCTCTTTTAAGATTCAAATTGAGACTACTTTTTATTACTGAGTTGCTGTTATGTACCATCAGTCTTTTGGGTTGGTGCCAGAAATAACACGAACCACAAAATTCTGACGTTGGATTTGTGATCAGCGACTCCAAAAATTAGATTAGCCTAGTCAGCTCTTTCGCGCAGACTACTATTTTTGTGGGCTTGTCTTATTTCTGGCACCAATCCAGAAGACTGATGGTATGTAGCAAAAGCTTTAAAATGTCATAACTCGGTAATTAAAAGTAGGCTCAACTTGAAACTTAAAAGGGATCAATATTTTACCATAAAATGTCATTTAGGACTAAAATTAAGTTCGATTTCAAGGGCCAATAAGGACAGCCAACTGCAGATGCTGGATATGAATATCTACAGTAAATGTTCATGGCATACTCTCAAATAAAGAAGATGGTAATGATAAGATAATAATAATAATAAGTTTATTTGCATACTTATATAATACACAATGGGGTATTTTCTTATTTTTTTTTTTATTGAATAATATAATAGTGAAATATACCGTACCCAGGTACATTATTTTTCAAGAATTTTCTGATTTATTAATCTAATTTTATTTATTTTTGGACTTTAAAATAATTCTATCTAAAGTTAAATCACAATTCCTAAATATTTCATGCATAATGTTAATTGAAATTCTTTTGTTCTCATAAATACGGAAATATTAAGTTCTTATTTAGGTACAGTATATAAATATATTTTAAAAACGTTCTAAAACTTCAAAATCTTCACGCACAAAGTGTAACTGCTAGGGTGGAAATATAAACAAACAAAGTAGTACCGCAAACGATAAAGAACTCTATTGTAAATTAACGGTGTGCTACAAATCCATTGGGAAAGTAAACCTTATCGGACCTGGAGGAATTTTAATAGTGAACGCATAGCTAACAGGGTTCGTCGTAAGGGGATGACGTAAGCACGAAGCAGTTCCTTAATGTAAGATAACATAAGGAACTCGCGGGCATTGGAAATCATATAAAAACGCCGCTAAACTAGGTAGAAAGATCGGTCGGCAGTATCAACTTGGTATCCCACTGATCAGAGACAAGAAGTGTTGTCTAATAAGGCAAACGCTTGTTTCTTTTTGTTAGAGCTTAACTCTTAATAATTATTCATTTTTCCTAAATTCGCGAGGAGCGTTGTGTACTAAGGCAAACACTCGTGACTGTTAGTCAGATTCAAATTATAACTAAATTTTGATTAATAATTATTTATTTTTCCTAAATTCGCGAGGAGCGTTGTCTACTAAGGCAAACACTCGTGACTGTTAGTCAGATTCAAATTATAACTAAATTTCGATTAATAATTATTTATTTTTCCTAAAGTCGCGAGGAGCGTTGTCTACTAAGGCAAACACTCGTGACTGTTCGACGAGGGCATGCAAGGTACAGGGGGAGAGAATCCTGGTAATCTTACCGTGTACACAGGTAGAGGTAATGTAACTTAAATAATTATCGTAAAATGGCCAATTAACTTTAATTTGTTTATTCATTTCTATCTAAATTTCTACAAATTCTTGGCTACGCGAATTACATTTATACAATTCACGACTTTATTTTAAACCACCCCAACGTAAATACTGTAATACTGTCGGTTACTGTGATACCATGATCGTAATATTAATTGAGGGTAATTAGTTACTCATAATTCATTACTCATAGTAATTTGTTGTTTTCAATTTAGGTCAAACTATTCGAATAAGATACGTTTAATTAAGTGTAATCATTTTGTCTTTTATTTTTCTTATGAATTGTGATAAGGGTTGCGCAGAGAGAATTTCTTTGTGATTGAACAATCAAGCTGTGAAATGGTCAGTTAAGCATAGCAAAACAAACTTATTAGATCACTAACCTTTCGGACCGCGGTCAGCTGTGTCCTTACGATGATGTCCACTCCTCTAGATACTTTCTGTGTTGAACTTTATGAGCCATCGGTGGTTAACATACTTTGTTAGCTTTTAAGTGTTCTACGCAGGAGGTATTGTAAATAAGGATGTTATTTAACAACAATAAGGTTTGACAGTAGCTCCTTTCTCAAAGTAATGGATGATTAGGTTATATTCCGAATGCCTAACACAGGATTTTATTGATGGTGTTCTCAATTTATATAAAATAAATAACTACGAAGCGTATCATCGGGCATAGACAACTAGTTTTGTCTACCCTGCCAGCGAATACGCAAAGGTCCCTGTTGGCCTACCTACCTACACACCCCCCTGTTGGGGTGTGTATGCGACGAATCCTCGAAAATTGTAAATACCATCACATAGATTTTTGTGTGGGTTTTGTTGGTCAATGTTGCGGGAAATTTCCCGGAGCCTACTGTGAAACTTTATGTTGATCGAACACAAAATTACAAGTTGTCGAAAAACAAACATTACTGGTTGTTTGCATATTTGTGCTGATCATTTCAGAGTCGTAAGTGGCAATGTTCCCTGCGCACTCTTCATCTTTATCTTTTATTTAGGACGATTTGTCCCAACAATGATTATACATCTATTTAGACATACATTTTACTATAATCGAGGCTATGGCCCCAACTTATGTTCATATCGTAGAAAATAAACGTATTAAAACTTTTTCTGTGTTTTCCTTCCATATTTTACTTTTTCAGGAATAAGTGAGATTAAATAAGACTATGTACAATTCTTTAAACAAATAGAACAAGTACTAATAAAATTTGTAATTACAGTGAAATCAGTCTTAAATAAAGTGTAGAACAAATAAAAGAATACAAAAGTAAAAGTTAGCATTAAACTAGGTTTTTCAAATAATGTAATGATAATAATAATTATATTTCAAGCAGTAAATAGGAACAAGTAATATCAAACTTTATAAAAAGAATCTGTTTTCAATAAAATTACTATCACAATGTAAATTTGGGTCCTAACTTTAAAAATCTAGACGATCACGTAAACTGCCAAATTTGTGTATTTTTCTGTCTCAACAAAAAGAGAGAGATAAATACACGACTGGGGTTAGGGGTGTTTCAATAGATATGTACAAACAAGCCTTCCGATATAGATTTCCGCGAAAATAATTATCAATTTGTTGAGAAAACAGAAGTTAAAATAAGTGGAGCAACAGGTGTTTCAAATTGGTGACGTAGGTAGTTTGGCCGATGAGGTAGGTAGACTGTATGGGTTTGTTGATAGAATGGTTTTATACAAAACAGTGTGGTGTTGCCAAGTTGAAATTCCTTCTCTAGTTCTAGCAGAGATAAGTGAAGAAAACAGGAGTATAAAGCTTATTTATTAAATCAATTTTAATATATTTATCCACGAAATTTAATTTTCTCATGTAAAATATAATAATAGGCGTGAATTATTAAATATTTTAAATAATTCTTAATGCCGATTAGATTTTTAAAAACATATTTAGCAAAACATGACAACAATGTCAACGGCTAGTCAAATGACAGATGTGTTCTAACGTCGCCGTCGTGTTGATTTGAAGTATTTCAGTTTCTTTCATCGAGGTATTTGCTGTAATTTATAAATAGTAGATAATGTCATTTAAAAGGTATTTTATAAAAAGTTGTGGAAACACAAATATGCGCTTCGGAAAAAAATTTGGTAACTGTTCCGGAAAAATTGATATTCGAAGAACTTGGTGGCAAGCTTCTAATATTTTTTATCCCTTCAAAAATCCAAATTTTGTTATAGAAAGAATCTATCAAGTCATAATCACTTTGGGCAAATTGGACAAATCTCCTTTCACAAAATTCAACTCGATCTTAATAGTTTATTGATAAAGTAAAAATCAAACGCCACATAAACAAACAACAAATAAATCTAACCAATATATCTCTTTCACTTGTATTGTGACAAGAAGTGACAGCTGACGGCGCGCAAGAAATGTTGCCGCATAATCCTGGCCGTGAGTTTTGCTTACATTTTTAAGATAACTTCTACATAATAACAAATATAAATACCTTTTAATTCCTTCTCAATACATGCACATAATATTTATTGATATTCAAGATATTGGGAAAAATACAAGTGTTATAAGTAAAATAATGTAAAGTAACTACACAATTTGGCATCTATATAAGATAGTTACAGTCTAAGCGAAAGTTGTCTATGATTGGTTAAATTATTTCCCACCAAATAAAATCATTTGAAATCTGTGTCTAGACGGGCGTATTCTTATTTCTTATTTTTATTTAAGAAATTATTGTTTTAGTTTAAATTGATTATGCAGTAATTGTTAAAATAATAACATTACTTGATACATATATCAAAACTAAATTAAAAAAATGGAAAATACCACATTCATTAATACAAAGAATATATATCAAAGTTAAATATAAAGTATATGCGTCTATATCAAATTAATAGTTTGCAAATAAACAAAGTAATCCACAAAGCTTATCCTGCATGTGGGTGATTTTGTTTATAACAAGTTTAATACTTAAGGTTAAAAAAAAGCAAAGAAAAAATAATTGTAAAAAAAAGACAAGAAGAAACTGATTGTAAATTAACGGTCATCTGAATTATTTGTTACACGGCATATAAAAGAGATAGGTAAATTTAATCATTTAAAAAATATTTTCTTTTTCACGGTAGTTGATTAGTTTATATAGATTTATCATTTTCTTATTTCAATATATCTGTGTATGTCACTTCTGTTTAGAGACAGTAAATATTTTTTGGCTTTTATTTTAAATGCAGAAGTGTATAAGTATATTTTATTTAAGTAGGTAGTATATTATAAAACCTTGGAGCAAAATACAGGTGGCATCTTCGACCAATTGATTTATGTGAAGTTGATGTTTTATAATTATGTTCTTTGTGCCTAGTTTAGTAATTGCGATCTATACTAGTCAAAATGTATTTATGTTTAAATTGGTAAGTAAATACATTAAAAATATATAATTGCCTTATATCAAGTACTTGCGCATCTTTATATAAATCATCAGATGGGTATGTACTAACACAGACAAAAATAGTTGTTCACGAGGATGGTTCCCTTTTGCCAGATAATGTTATCGCAGATAATTTCAATGCCTATTTTACTACAGGTCATATAAATCCCCAAGTTGACCCCATCGATTTAAATTTCTTAAATACAAACATACCACTTTTTCGTCAATCATTTTTTCTTCAACCAGTAACTGAAATAGATACGTTATCATTTATTAGTAGGCTCAAGCCATCTAATTCCAGTGGTCTGGATAATATGTCTAACAATCTATTAAAGAAATGTAAAAATAATTTCGCTTCACCGTTAACTTACATAATTAATCTATGCTTTGTAAATGGAGTTTTTCCTGACGACTTAAAAATTAGTAAAGTAATCCCACTCTTTAAAAAAGGAGACAAAAACTCTTATAATAATTATCGTGCGATTAGCATAATTTCAAGTATGTCGAAGGTTATAGAACTTGCATTTTTAGAACAGTTAAGTGGATTCTTTCATAAAAATAACCTCTTATTGCCAGTTCAGCACGGTTTCCTAAAAAATAGAAGTGTTGACACTGCATTAGTAAACTTTCACAGCTCAGTAGTAGACGCCCTAGATAAAGGATTATATGCATTTGGTCTTTTTATAGATTACTCACGAGCCTTTGATTGTGTTGATTATGACGTACTTATTGCCAAGTTGTTCAGATATGGTATCAGGGGTCCTGCTTTAGATTTTTTATCCAGCTATATTAAAGACCGTGCGCAAGTAGTCTATGTGAATAGAACAGAGAGCAACAAATATCTAATAAATGCCGGTGTACCACAAGGCTCCATACTGGGGCCATTTATTTACCTTGTTTTTGCCAACGATCTTGCATTATACATTCAAAGCAAATACAACGTTTGCATTACTTGTTACGCTGATGATACTAACTTTTTAATTGTTCAAAAAAGTCCCGACGCAGTAAAAAATATATCGAAAGATCTATATAGGGATGTTATAATTTGGTCAGAGAAAAACCGGCTTACACTAAATAAAGAAAAAACGACTACTGTATCATTTAGGTACAACATCGAGCAAAACCCTAACGACGAATTTTTAGTAACAGATTCTGCTAAAATCTTGGGTGTTATGTTCGACAGAAATTTGACGTGGGCTGCTCACATAGATAGTTTGTGTGTGAAGCTCGGTAAAGGTTGTTACGGTATGCGTAACTTAAAAAATCACTGCGGTAAAGGTTCTCTATTGACATTTTATTACTCTAACATACATTCCCATCTACGGTATGGAATTATGTTGTGGGGTTTGAGTACTACCTATGTTCGTCGGGCATTTATTCTGCAAAAGCGTATCATTAGGACTATGGAGAGTTTACATCCCCGAGAATCGTGTAGAGAATCCTTTAAAGCCCTCAAAATATTAACTCTGCCTAGTATATATATTTATGAAATATGTTGTTATGTTTTTAAAAACAAATCAACTTTCCTTACCAACCAAACACACCACAATTATCAAACTAGATTCAAAGATCAGCTAATTCCTCATCAGCATACAACAGCAATATATCAAAAAAGTGTGTTTTACAACGGATGTAAAATTTATAATCATTTGCCCATTGATTTAAAAAATTGTAAAAGCCTATTTACTTTTAAAAAGAGGATAAAGAATTTACTAGTTGAAAAGTGCTTGTATGATGTTAATGAATTTTACTCAGTCTGACTATTTATATATTTATGTGTTTATTTATTTATTGTGTTTTATACTTTTGTAGTTTGTTATTATGTACGTGTTGTCGCTTATACAATTTTACATGTATTTTATTCTATATTTTGTATTGTATTATGCTTATGCATATTAGCTCAGATTTTTGACGCACTCCTGAGTTACTTGTATGGTTATTAACTAATTGTACTTGTGATTGGGAAATAAAGGTTATTATTATTATTATTATTATTATTATTATTAGTTTCAGGAACTCCTTTTGTAATATTTCTAATTTATTTGCATAATGCACAACTGCACCACCCCATCCGATAATACCGTATGACAATCTTGATTCCATCAAAGCGTAATATACTGTTCTAAATTGTTTTTGGTCTAATATACTCCGACACTTTACTTAAAGAGAATTGATCCTAAATTTTGCGCCAGGTCATTTATATGGTAATTTCATCTTAGATGATTATCTATGGTGACTCCCAAATATTTTATTTTGTCTGTTTGTTCTACAGTACTTTACATTGTCATACATGATTTTCAAGGAAACAAAATCCGGTAAACTACTTTTATAGCAAGAGAACGGCAAGTATTTGTTTTTTTCAAAATTAATTGTAATTTATAATCAAACCACTTTTTCATATTGACTAAATCATTTTCAACATTTTTTTTTAATTCTGCCCGTGAACTATGTTTGTAAAAAATGACAGTGTCATCAGCAAAACTCACTATATTACCACTCGAATTCAATTCGAACAAATTATTAATATATATAATAATTAGTAATGGTCCTAGTACCGTGCCTTGAGGTACCCCCGTATTCAACTGTACAATCATTACTTCTAACAGAACTTATTTGACACTATTGTTTTCTTTCGCTTAAATAACTTTTTTTTTACTATTTAACGTTGGCCTATTTTCGCTACCAGGGCCTATCACCGACGCCAGGAGACGAGCTACCCCCAACCTGGAAATTTTGCTGAACCTCTTCCCTTAAGAAGAGTAGGGATCTTTTACTTGCCTAACATTTAATAGACAAGGGACCGCCTGCTTTACATCCCCTCCGAAGGATGGTATATCCACTACGTAATCCTCGTCTGAAATTACGTAACTTCCGCGTATACACTGATGTACAAGCCGCTAGAAGGTGGAACGAGAACGCTGTATTTCCCAAGATAGGTGGGTCACCAAGTACTAACCGCGCACGACCTTGCTTCAACGGAATATCGACTGACATTCACACTGAAGTCGCCTCTACGCTCGCCCAAAATAACTTTTGAACAGGAATAAAGACTTTCCTCGAATACTCATGTCCTCCAATGCATCTAATATTTGCGGATGACTCACCGTATCAAAAGCTTTTGTGAGGTCCAAAAAAAAACACATAAGGCTGGTTTACTTTCATTTAAAGCATTATATATGTTTGCAGCTACTTGTACAATGGTGCCTTGTGTAGAATTATGTTCTTTAAATCCAAATTGCATATCCGATAATAACTTAAATTTAATCTATCCTTCAATAGTTTTTCAAATATTTTAGTAAAATTTGTGATGAGTGATATCGGTCTATAGTTCATCAAATATTTGATTCACATATTCCTTTGTATAAAAACCATAAGCGTCAATTTTCAAATTGGTATACATCTGAAATTATTAAACGTATTAAAGAAAAAGCTAAACTTTTCGCAAAATATAAAAGAAGTCATAATGATAATCACTTACAGGAATTTAGAAGATTAAGAAGTCTAATAAAAGAACAAATAAAAACAGCGTACACTAACTACATCCAAAATGTTCAGTAGTCAATTAACAATAATGCTCAGCACTTTTGGTCATTTATAAATTCAAAAAACAACTCCTCTCGTATTCCTGGAATTGTATCGTATGAAAATGAGTCATACATGAACTCCCAAGATATTGTAGATGTTTTTGTTAGTTTTCTTTAAAGTGTTTATCTCCCTACCGATCATGAAATAACGGATGCGTCGAATCAAATACCAAATATTGAGTATATGGATAATATTTTGATTGATTCTATTTCTGAAAATGAAATTATTGTAGCTGCAAAAAAATTAAAGAACAAAATGAAGGTCCAGACAGCATACCATCGTTTATTGTTAAGGACTGTATCGGCTCACTTGTTAATCCAATGAATATATTATTCAATCTTGCCTTAAAAACAACTACGTTTCCGGATCGTTGGAAGGAAGCCAAGGTGATACCAATTTTCAAAAGTGGTGACAAATCATATGTAATAAATTACAGATCAATTTCAATTTTGTCCAACTTTTCGAAGCTCTTTGAAATAGTCCTGTACAACCTCATCTATCCATCAGTTTGCAATTTAATATCTCCCTATCAGCATGGCTTTATGTGCCATAGATCTACTGTTTCAAATTTGGCAGTTCTTTCGCAGTATGTCTCAAATGTTCTAGATAATCGTAGACAGGTAGATGTGGTTTACACAGATTTTTCAAAGGCATTCGATAGAATTGAGCGTATTGTTTTGCTTGAACAAATGGAACAGTTTGGCTTTAATGACAGTATAAAACAATACTTTAAATCATATTTGCAAATGAGGACTCAATATGTATCTTACAACGGATTTGATTCCTCTAATTACGTCGCTACCTCGGGGGTTCCCCAAGGGTCGAATTTGGGTCCACTGTTATTTCTTCTGTTTATTAACGATTTGAACTGTAATATGCAGTGTTGCCAGCTTTTCTTTGCGGATGATTTAAAGATATTTACTGATATACATGCCATAGATGATTGTCAGAAGTTGCAGACTGACTTAGATAGTATTCAAACATGGTGCATTAACAATAAGTTACATCTAAATCCGGCCAAATGTAAAGTCGTATGTTACACCAGAAAACAGCTAGTACACGAATATGCTTATCACATCGATACGACTGAACTAATCCGTTGCACTTCTTTCAAGGATCTGGGCATAACTTTTGACTCCCAATTTACTTTCAATGATCACGTGATGCAGAAAATATCTGATGCCATGAAATTCTTTGGTTTTATTGTGAGAATTGTCGGAGTTTCACAGATGTCAATGCCTTAAAAATCTTGTATTATTCATATATCCGTTCAAAACTAGAGTATGGATCTCTAATTTGGTATCATTTCTATAACCATCACGTAGACGCAGTAGAACGTGTTCAAAGGAGATTTTTAAAGAATTTCGGCGTTCAAGATTGATAGTGAATATCCTAAAAGAGGCCTAGATTATAACCACCTAACAGAAAGATTTAATATCAGCAGTCTAAAAATTAGAAGGAAATGTGCCTCATTGACTTTCCTATATAAGCTGATACACCAATAAATCGACTATTCCGATTTGCTGGCTCAAATTAATTTTTATACACCTAGACTTCAATCTAGGCAAAATACTTTTTTTCATAGCAATACAGCTTGAACAAACATATTGCTAAGGTCCCCAATCAATATAATGTGTGACAATTTTAATCAAATTTGTCATTTGTGTGATATTAATACCTGTACCCTAAAGGAGCTGGCACAAAAAGCTGTCAATTTTTTTTCTGGTCTAAATAATTAAAATAGTTGTAAAATAGATGTAATAAGTAGATATAATAGTTGCAATAAGTAATAATTGTAATCTTTATCTATCTAATGTTTATCTATTATCTTACTTTATACATATATAAATAGTATATCTATGCTCTAAGTTCTAAGTTACTTTATGTGAATTGTATTTGTATTGCTCTGTAAATGGTTGTACTGTTGGGCAATAAAGCTATTATTATTATTATTATTATTACTAATGATTTATCGCCTTTTTTAAAAAGTGGCTTAATTATACCTTCTTTAAACTTATTGAGGCATACGCTACTGTTAAATATTTTATTAATTAGGAATGCTATTTGTTCTGCAATATCGTCAGAGATTACTTTTATTGTTTCTGCTTTAATTCCGTCTATACCCGGTGCTTTATTATTTTTTAAGTAATTAATGATACAACTTTTTTTTGTTTGTAGGGCGCGGAAAAAAAAGAAAATTGTGTTGGATGTCTTAAAGGGTTGTCTTTTGATGTTTTTAGCCAAATTTTTCCCTACGTCTGCAAAATAATTGTTGAATAAATTTGATATTCATTTGATGTTAATACACCCAGTTCAAATTTAATCTCCTTAATTTGGCAGTCGTGATTTTTACAATTATTCATTTCCTTTAAGACATTCCATACATTTTTTGTATTACTTTTATTACCTTTTATTTTTTCTTTATAGTAGGAAGTTTTAGTGGTTCTTATCAGTTCATTTAATCGGTTTCTGTAAGGAATATATTCATGTTTTAAAGTTACGTTGTTAGTATCTCTTTTGTATTTCTGGTATAATTCGTTTCTTTTGTTAATTGATTTTGGTATTTATTTTATTTTATAGTCTTGTCGAATATTAAACAAAGAAGAGACACTATTACTTTCACATTGTTTTTTAGTCCTTCGTTTAAAATTTTACCCATCCCAGTTTAGAGGTTTTATTTATGAGAATTTAGGTCATGAAAGGCTATTTTCTTTCTGTTACTTCTAAATCCTCATGCCGCGATTATATTTAGACAACATCTTAATAAGCTTGCCCGATCACCTCGCCGCAATTCACATAATTGACTTCTTTCTTCATACCAATATATTTCCTCGCAGTTGGAGGTAAGCACTCGTATTACTTTTGCAAAAAATCAATAATTCCACAGACCTTAAAGACCTTCAACCTATAAATGTATTACCAGTTCAATCCAATTCAAAAAGACTTTACCCCAAATTAAATATTATAACAGAGTTTTTCTGGTACCCACACTTGAAGCCAGTAAAAACATCCGCGACACAGAAGGCCAAGGCGATTGAATGGCTGGACGAAACGGGGTTGAGGGGCAAGCGTAGATGCGTCTTCACTGTGTATGTATCCTTGATACTCCAAGTGAAGCAACGTGCAGCGTTCATGTGGAACACTGTAAAAAAATTTGTTTTATAAAAATAGATAGCTGATGGTATCACACTGCATTACACGGTCAATGTTTATATTGCTTATCGACAATGAACGACCTTGCTTGTACTTACAAAATGCTGAAACAACATTTATCTCAAGTATTTAAGCAAGGAAGTAATTGAGGATGTCTGCTGCCGAAAATAAGCTAAAAACGTTGTCTCGTTGGAAGCATTCCTAAAAGCCACGCAGCGCTGTGGGCTTGTATATTGTACGGTATTGTACTTTTATTTTTAGTACTGTTATTGTGGAATGAATATTGTTGTCGTTGTAACTGATTGTTACTTGCTTTCACATACTTTTAGTTCTAATTTTACATTGTCAACATGTATGTACATCATTTCTTATTTTTATTGAATTATTCTTAAAGCCAAGTTTATTATATGCAATATCTGTCATTGCAACAAATAATTTCAATACATATAGCCAGAGGTAGCGACAGATTTTTCGCGTTAATATCTATAAAGCTAGATTTTTTCCATGATAGTTTAGAGACAGATTTAGCCACCTTTCAGCGGATGTAGAATGTGGTTTTTAATCGAAATAGTGCATAAACTGCTTGTAGACAAAAATCAGCTTTGTAGATTAATATTTCGAGGCGGCAAATGCAAAACTTATCTGCGAACTGCAATAGCCCGGAGCGCTTATTCGGTCATAAGTCTTTTGTTTTTTAGATTAGATAAAAAATTTAAAAAGTGTCGGAAAGCTCAATCAATTCTCTTTACATAAGCTGTCTACAAATATTTCGAAAAAAACGATAATTATCGAAATATTCGAGGAAATGTAAGAAATTACACGTTTTCCTATAGAGAGTAGGTATGTAAATCTTAAAGAAATAATTTTTCTCAGGAACCTTTGTTTCGAAGAGCCAAGATTAACGGAGCGTCAAAGTAGTACATGATATTAAGTGAACATCATATATGAGATCGATTTCAGTTAATTACCTATTAATTACGGTAACAAAATGGAGAAGTGTTACCAAAAAAGTCCTCAATTCCGCCCCCTCTAATTCCTTCATTTTTGTCGGAATTCAAAGTAGTTTTAGCAAATTTAATTCTATTTAAATTAGTTACAGTAGTCTTTTGGCGTAGCAGCCAAGATTAAAAAGTTGCCACCTGCAGAAGCTTAAAAATTGCGATTTTTTGCCGTACATGGCCGATATTTCATTAGTTATCTCCGAAAAGAAAAAAAATCAAAATTCTGATGGTAGCCAAAAGATTCGTAGTAGAAAATGCTCGTTTGACCTTATTTTTTATTTCGAGCTTACTGCCACCGTTTCGGAGATATCTGTGAAAAATATCAAAAAACAGCTTACATTTCGGCGAGGAAAAAATTCCAAAAACATGCAATCTTAACACGTTCATATTTTTCGAAAAACACCATTGAGACGGTCGTACAATGTCGCGACGTAAAGAGAAAGTCTTCCAGATAAACCTGATCGTAAATTGCACAGAGAAATTCGAAAATTCGGCTCGCCACGAACGAATCAAAAGTGACATTTTGTGACATTTCAGAAAATCGATATCTCTTTTTGCAACATTTATTTAGTTTTTTATTCATTTTTGCACTTATATATTGGCAGAATTGCACTTTCATCATTAATACTGTCTAAGCTATCATGGGAAAAAAATCTAGCTTTATAGAAATGATTTCACAAAAACTGTCGCTACCTCCCTGGCTAATAGTGTTGTTGTTTTCAGTCAAATTGCTATTATTTTATGACATACTAGCTGATGCCCGCGACTTCGTCCGCGTTAAACTTCATCCGCGTCTAATTAAGAACATTGGCATACTAACCCACTACACATTCATTGCACTTAAAGAAACCCACTATGGATCCATAGTGCTCGAGAAAACCCACTGCGTATCCTTAGTACTTGGGGAAACCCACTGCGCATTAATGGTACTCGAGGAAACCCACTGCGCATCCATAGTGCTCGGAGAAACCCACTGCGTATCCATAGTACTCGAGGAAGCCTACTGTGCATCTTTGGTATACGGGGAAACCCACTGCGCATCGCAATTTGTCTATTTTTGTGTTAAAGCGAGTTAAACGAAAAAAAATATTATTCTAATCGACAAGAGAGCACATGGGCGGGTATGTGTCAAATTTCATGCTTAAAAACATCCTCTCCCTGTTCGCCCGTTCGGGGGCGGGGAATCTCTTTTTGAAAACCGTCGAATACGTGTCCTTATTTCATCAGAAGAGCCCGTCGCTGGAATATCACGTTTCTGACTTACGCGATTTCAGAGATACGGGTACCCTTTAGACCATTCTACCACCCCCGTTTTCACCCCTTCAAAAAGTGAAAATGGAAATTTCGTCTTACTCGTGTCTAATAGATTACAATAAAGAGTATTTCTGCCAAATTTTACGTTTCTAGGTCTAATCGTTTCCGTCTCCGTTCACCTGTTTGGGGTTCTCTTTTTGAAAACCATCGAATATGTGTCTCCTTATTTCCTCAGAAGATCCCGTCACTCTGACTTACGCAGTTTCAGAGATACGGATACCTCAGCTCACGTGGAGTAATTGTCGCCCTCACTGTTATGGGACATAATTAAAAATTCGTTCCAGTTGTCTAACACAAAGCTAACTATTTGTTTACTAACCTTGAGCCGTACATTAAAAATGAAAGGGAACGGAATAAACAGGCTCCGTCACCTACAATTGGGACAACAGTATGTTGTACAACTTCTCCATTAATACTTAGATTTTCTTTAGCCATTTCGTAAGTAAAAATTCACAGATTTCCCAATCCTTGCAACCAATGGAGACATTGGAAATAATAACACCGTATATGAAACAATAATAATATTTTATCTTCTGACCTGTCAAAATGACTTAATTATAGACATCATTTCAGTGTCAAAATAATATAATTTGCCGTTTGCACCGTATGTGTTTAAACCATCTGCTACCCCCTTCAATAAGCGAAAATCGAAATTTCGTCTTACCCGTATCTAATAGATTTCAACAAAAACTATTTCTGGCAAATTTCACGCATCTAGATATAACCGTTTTCGAAAAAGCCTAAAATTTCAATCCCTGTTTTCCCACTCTTTGGAGTCGAATTTCGAAAAATCCCTTCTTAGTCGATGCCTACGCCATTCGAGGAACCTCTATGCAAAATTTGTTTCTAGACCCAGCAGTTTGAGCGTTGAGCGTTGATAGATCAGCGAGTCAGAAAGTCAGGGTATTCTTTTATATACAGGGTCCGCCACTTAAAACTCCCCAGACCCGTAACTTCCTTATTTTTAAGCTACGACCATGTTCGGCACATCAAATTGTAGGTATTTTTGAGGCCTTTAAATATGCATAAAGTGATTTAAAAAAAATTTGAAAAAATTACGAAAAAAAAAATTAATTTCCTTGAATATTTTTCCCTCACCCTGTACATGAACGGTGTTAATGGTTTCTTATAAAGGTTTTAATTAGCTTCAATTTATGTTATTACGTCATATTCGAAATTCATTTTGGTTTTAGAGAAAGAAATTAAAAACACTCCAAACTGATTTTTTTTTTAAATAACTGAAAAAATGTAAATATTAATTTTATGCTTTATTTGTAAAAGACATCACAAACAATCCCCAACGTAAAAAACAGCAACAAGGAACAAAAGAAATAAATATTTTTAAAAACAAACTTTATTCAAATGTACTACTTAAATAATAGGAAATTGCAAAATTTTTATTAAAAATTTTAATATCTACAATTTGATGTGCCGAACATGGTCGTAGCTTAAAAACTAAGAAAGTTAAGAGTCTGGGGAGTTTTAAGTGGCGTACCCTGTATATAGATAAAGGTTAAATAATATTTTTATTATAATTTACTGTTTATTTTCATGGCACCCAGTATATATTTATTTGACATAGAAATATGTAGACAATTTTTGATTAAAAATATTTGGGGAAAATTTCCAAAGTAAAAGAGGTTTTAATGTGTTAATCGAAAGCCGGACATATGAATACAGAGACAGATTATTTGATTTCGTTAAATTAATGAGTACCGCGTAAATAGATTATATACATATATAAATTTTAATGACATCAAATTATGTGTTATTACATTTTCGGCTGATTGTAACAAACCCCCATTCCATTTTAAATTCCGAGCTTAATTACCTAATTGCGTTTTCGTGGAGTCTTTTTAAAGTTGTTTTTGTAGCTAACAAATTACCATAATCAATTTCTCTCCAGGATCTAATAAAATACTCATTTATTGACGCCAGGAGTCTGTCAGTATTTTTCTGGTTAATATGAAATGAATATCTTTATGTTTTACGCTCCATGTTAGGGAAGATAAAATTTTATTTTACGTTCCTTTTATTGAATTTGATCAAAATTAATATGAACGATGATTTTTACTATTCTCTGACATGATTATGACAGAATTGAGGGATAATTCCAAATTATAATACGTTGTTAGTTTCCTTAACGATTGTTAATGGGAGATTCGTTAAGATGGTTCATTTGAAATTTAAATAACATCGATAATATTAATGGATTGATCAGACGAAAAAGAAAAAGAAATTAAGGAAAATAACAGAATGATAGTTAAAAATATATTCACTAATTCATTCATTTAATATAAGAGAATACTTACAATATAATAAACATTGCTGTAGATCTTACAAAAACGGCATCAGCATTGTCAAGGTAATCAAGAGTTTAAACGTAACTATAACAAAATAAAATGTGAGAAACATTAAAATGCTTAAAATATATAAAAAAGAGCAGCAGTAGAAAAACATGCAAGTAAAATAAACCTACAACTAAACAAAATAAAGAACACGAAAACCTATTTGCATTTCAAGTCACCACATACCAGAGGATTAACTTGACCGATTTGATACGACGGATTCTAGCGAATTAGGCTAGGCGAACTGTCTCCTGAATCTTCAACCAATTTTTTTTTTGTTGGAGACTCAGGAGACAGTTCTCAAACAACCCTATAAAAACCAGCTATTCAGCCTTTTGTTTGTATGTTTCCTGAACCATAGTAAATAAATATGGTGAATGTTTTCCCATATAATGGGCGCTGGACCGTCAAAAATGAAAGTTACAAAAAAATTTTATTAGGCAAAGTTGTAGAGAATATTACTATTATGTACAAGCTGGAAAAAAAAAATTCAAAAAAAAACAAAAAATAAGAAACCACCCCTATTGCAACACCCTACAAGGCAGCAGTACAAGGGGTGTGGACTGTGACTTTTTGGTCGGATACTCGGGAGACGCCCCTCCATCGACCTGAAAAAATCAGCTTGCCGGGAATTATTTGTGAGCACCTCTTATAGAGAAGGTCGACTTTTACTGTACTATTAATCTTTATGAAAAACATTGTCCCCAAGGATCGGGGGGAGGGGCACGTACAGCTAGGGAGGGCTCCCCGACTATTACGAAAAAAAGTTCGGCAAAATTTCCAGGTTGGGGTGGCTCATCTCCTGGTGTCGGTGATAGACCCTGGTAGCGTAAATAAACCGACGTTAAATAATAATAATAATAATAATAATAAATGGTCTTTATTTCCCAAAAAAGATGTTACACGAGATTTATATAAAAGAACATGAATAAAAAATATACATATATTGGGAAATCGCCGAAGATCAGATGTCGGTGCAAGAAACACAGACCCCCCGTTTTTCATCTTAAGCGGGAAAACAATATTAAAACATTAAATTCAAAATAGCAAATATAACGAACCAATTAAAATATATATAAACGAACCAATGAAAATGTATCTAAAAATTATATATATTACATACATACCTTAATAGCGTACTTTCTCATTATTATAAAAAAAAATGTGACGTCACAACTATATTATCTGCCAAAACAGCGGGTGTTTGTTTGCGATATCATTAATCTCAACACTATTAAAAATATCTAAAACGCGGTTAAAACTTACTTTTAAGTTAATTAATGTAGAAATTTTCAGATAAAACACCCAATCACATCAACAGAAGATGTAAACAATGTGTTATTTGGATAAAATAGTATGTTAATCAGTAAAGTGACGTTAATATTTCGAGTTTTAAGTAAATTAGTTTATTAAATATTTATTTAAACACGGTGATTTAATTAATATGAGTACATTTGCAATGACCTATATCTATTAAGGCATTAGAAATGAACTTTATATACAATGTAAAATATTCTATTACCTAAGTCAAAGAATGATTATGCATATTAAGGAGATATTTTTTGTATTTATGTTTAAATGCAGGAAAAGGATATAACTTTAGAGTCAGGAATGGTATTATATATTCTGGTTATCTGAAAAGTAAACGACCGTTTAAATATTTCTGTTCTATAAGATGGTGGAGTAAGGAGTAAATCTGATATTTATATTGTGTTCATCAGATCTGAATTTAATTTTTTTACTGAGATAACTAGGCAACTTGTTTGTGATGACTTTGTGAAACAAACAAGCTGAATGCAGTAGGCGTCGCCTAGACATGTTAAGCCATCCAACATCATCAAGCTTGTGAGAAATATGTTGTCTCCGTTTAATCCCAAAGATAAGCCGCAAGCAGGAATTTTGAACGACCTGAATTCTTCGTATATTTTCTGCATCCAGACAGGGTCTAAATACATCATCAAAATTAAACTGTGACAGAACAAGAACCTCACAAGAATTATTTTAACCTTTTTACTAAGGTAGTACCTATTAACATAAATCATTTTTAGATTAGCATAAGCCACAGCGATTTTGTTATTTATATGTATTCTGAATTTTAGATTACAATCGAGGGTTAATCCCAGATTTTTCGCAGTTTCAACAGATGAAATTTGTTGACCTTCTATAGCTTCATTTGATTGGATACAGCCGATTTGACACTTTGAGGTCCAAAGAATAAAGCTGTTGTTTTGCTGGCATTTATATTTAAGGAGTGGCTTCGTGATTTTGCCACAAGACCTTCAATATCTTTGTTAATGGCATCAGTCGCTTCGGCTATGTCATCGGGGGAGAATGAGAGGTATAACTGCGTATCATCGGCGTAAAAATGTATATTACAGTATTTAACGACATATTAAAAGTCTGACGTGTACAGAGTAAATAAAAGTGGACCTAATATTGGTCCTTGTGACACAGACACGGCGTTGTCGATTTTAACCCTCTGTCTGTTGTTTAGGTAGCTACGAAAAAATTCTACCGCCTTCTCAGATATATTTTAGCAGAGAGAACAAAATTTCGTAATTTATCGTATCGAATGCTTTAGAATAGTCAAGTAGTACCAAAACTGTAACATTATTTTGGTCTGTTCATCTCAAAATGTCTTCAGTGATGTTCAACAAGGCTTTTTCCCAACCATGTAAAGATCGAAACCCGGACTGCACTTCAGGGAGTATGCGATACTTTGTTATATACTCACGAAGTTGCGAGTCTACATCCCTCTCCAATATTTTTGATAACGCCGACAAGATGCTAATCGGCCTTAAATCTTTAAATTCAAATGGGTTATTTTTTTGGAGGATCGGTTGTATCAACGCCTGTTTATAGCTATCGGGAAATGTAATTTCACGTTAAAAATGATTAATTATATGGGCTACAAATGGCAATATATAAGGATAACACATTAATAATAATTTAATTGTAAGCCCATCATAACCTTCAGCATTAGATTTTATGCTGTATAATATTTCTTGAACATTAAATTCACTTAAAGATTTAAATTCAAATGAACCTGCGTTAGGATTAAGATTGTTACTATAATAATCTACAATGTTATGGTCAATTGGTGGATTTGGGATGCAATTTACGTAATAATTATTAAGCCCATCAGCGTCTTGTAAATTATTCGGTAAAATATTAACCTGCTTGCCAATACTTAACAATTTTAAATCCTGCCATATTTTATTAACTCCATTAGCTTTTAGTTTATGTTCAAAATATGCTTTTTTTTCATTCCTACATATCAAGGTGGCATAGTTCTTTAATAACACAGGCCCAAAAAAAAAAAGTTGTCTGCGCCGCGCTTGTATTTTGACCCGCTGAACACGAATCTGACCTTAGTTTTTCCCCTAGACGTCAGGTTTTTTTTAAAGCAAAAAAGTCTAATATTTATATATTTATTTGCCATTAAAAGAAAAACCTGACGTGCTGGTGAAAAACTAAGATCAGATTCGTGTTCAGCGGCTTAAAATACAAGGGATAGATGTGGTCAGTACCCCCGCGCAGATGACTTTTTTGTGGGATTGCGCCACACTAAGTGTGGCACAGTGGCAACCAAAAAAAGTGGTCTGCGCGGGGGTACTGACCACACCTAGACCTTGTATTTTGAGTCGCTGAACACGAATCTGACCTTAGTTTTTCCCCTACAAGTCCGGTTTTTTTTTAACAGCAAAAAAAGTCGTGTTGAATCGTGATATTTAAATATTTATTTGCTGTTAAAAACCTGACATATAGGGGAAAAACTATTCGTGTTCAGCGGCACAAAATACAAGGGATAGGTATGGTCAATACCCCGGCGCAGACAACTTTTTTTTTTGTGTGCCTGTGTAATTTATAATAGTTGTGTGAAACTTCATTTTTTATACGACGCCATTTGTCTCGAGATTTATCTCTAAGAGACATAAGTACTGATAAGCAGGCGTATATTGTCAGTGATCCATGGGGAGTGTTTTTTTGTTATTCTAATTGTTTTCAAAGGGGCATGAAAATTAATAACAAAGAGTATACCGCTATTTAAAAAATTAAGTTTATCATTAACGTCGTCTAGGCCATAAATTACTTCAAAGGGAATTAGAGTGATAACGGCATAAAAACGGTCAAGGTTAAAATTTTTAAAGTCTTATGGTTTTAAGAATTGGTGTATTTATGGGGCAAGTAAGATTTAGCTCAACTAAGATTAATTCATGATCAGACATATGATCTAACGCAACAACATCTACGTTTTTAATAATATTATTATTATTGGTAGTTAATATAAGGTCAATTAGAGACATAGATGAAGATGTATTTCTAGTTGGAGCATCTACGATTTGTTATAAACTAAGTGCTGCAAGCATGGAGTTAACTTTGTTGAAAGCTGGAGAATCAATTTTTAACATATCAATATTGAAGTCGCCTAGGCAAAATATTTCATCGTATTCAGGTAACAAGCTTGAAATTGCATTTTCCGATTTATTTATAAAATCATTATATGAATTATGCGGTGGTATATAGACTACTCCTATTGCAAACTGCTTTTCGTTAGTTTACTACCACATCCGGTGGAAGTATAGTAACGACAAAAAAATTTTATTGTTCAAATAGGCTTAGAATGTCATGAAACGTCGAGATTTTAAGTTTGAGCGAAAAAAAAAATTTCTGTCTCTGTCGGTCCGTCGGTCTGTCGGTCTGTAACTTTTTTTGTGCGCACGTTTACTCTGGAACCATTTGAGATATTGACTTGAAATTTGGTACACATATGTACTTTAATCAGATCTAGAACTGGATTATATTTTCATCTTGTTCCGTCGAAGGGTTGGGGGGTAAATGGGGGTAAATTTGGGGTAAATAGGTAAATCAAGAAGGTAAGAGTTCATAAAATTGTATTTAGTATATACAAGAGAAGCTAAGGTCTTAACAAAAAATTTGGCATTAGCCACCCCCCTTTTACCACCCCCACCCCATTATTAAAGGGGATGAAAAAAAAATGTGATTTAGTGTGTGTACAAGGACCAGAAGCCTCAAAATATTTTTTTACTTCATCCACCCCCACTACCACCCCCTATCACTACCCCCACACCACTACCGATGTGGGGTATCGTTTTATGGGTTAATGTCCTACAAGTCTGTTATTTTACAATAACCACCCTATTTTGAAATACATTAAATGAAAAATAACGCACTAGGGCGTTATGAATATCTATAGCGCCCTAGGGCATTATAAAATTATAACACAACCCAAAACAAGTAAATTATGATATTATTGACAAACAAAATGCGCTGACAAACAAAATTCAACGGCGGCGTTTACAAACAATTTTGATTTTTACTCTCTTTTAAATCAAATCGTTCTGAACATAATAGATGTCAAATTAATAAATCGTAAATGTCAAAAAAAAAGTTCGAATTAAATAACAGACTTGTAGGACATTAAACGTTGAAGGCACCACGGGTGTTATAGGATAATGACGCCCTCGGTCGACGTACATTCCCTCGGGCCAGAGGCCCTCGAGAAGTACACTGCCGACCTCGGTGCGTTATTATCCTTATAACATCCTTGGTACCTTAATAACTATTTTGACTGGTTTGACCTTCAAATGCCCTTGAAACTGACGTGATAGGGCTTAACCGACCTTGGCATCGGAATCAGCGATCCCAAAAACCCCTGGTAGAGTCCGGTGTATTTTTTCAAACTAAATGTTGACCTGTGTAATTGACCACTAATAAAATAGTTTGGCTTTATGCATTTTAAGAATCACTAAACGAATAAAATTTATTTTTAAGTTAGTACAATTTAAATTGTTTTTTAAAATAAGGAAATTGACCAGACTACAACAAATTGCAAGTCTGGCGCGTTAACTGTAATAATCACATATTACTATGAAACGCTGTAATTCGATTTTAGCAAACACCGACCGAAAGACTTATTCCTAAATTAAAGGAACTCTCGTGTCAGCCACTACACACCACTTGCAGACTGCAGTTTCGAGCTGTTGGCTCTCTTCAGTGCAAGGTAGGCATGCAGTGACTGGCAACGAGATTTCGGGTGACATGATACATGTTCACAATCTTAAGACTGCGACATGCAAAATAAATCGAAGGCGCCATCTCGCGGTCGCTGTTCACTACAGTCGAATTGGTTAGCCTGAGATGGGCAGCCAATGTTCAAAAATATGCTTCTAGAAGGCAGAGTATTTACTAAACGTAATTTTTCTCTGAAGCAACCCTCTATACATCCTTATTTTTAAAAAATAAGGAAATTGACCAGACTACAACAAATTGCAAGTCTGGTGCGTTAAGTGTAATAATCACATATTACTACGAAACGGTGTAATTTGATTTTAGCAAACACCGACCGAAAGACTTATTCCTAAATTAAAGGAACTCTCGTGTCAGCCACTACACACCACTTGCAGACTGCAGTTTCGAGCTGTTGGCTCTCTTCAGTGCAAGGTAGGCATGCAGTGACTGGCAACGAGATCTCGGGTGACATGGTACATGTATTTTTGAACATTTGCTGCCCATATCAGGCAAAAAAAAAAAATATTAAACACCTTAAGAAAAGAACAAGTATCACAAAACTTCTGTTCTGAAAAGAGCCATACCACAATAATATAAAATAAAACACACAAAACAAAACAAACAAAACATAAAAGAGCCATTCAAAACATACTGAGTATACTATCAAAAAAAAAAAAACTCAACCAAAACCAAAATAAAAACCAGAAAATAACAATAATAAAAATTACTAACCCTAATAAACAATGTCAAACTAAATCAGCCCAGCTACAAGCACAGTTATCTGTTACCTACTACATAACCCGAGGCAAGCAGCCCCCGCTGGAGAGCCTCAGCCAAAAGAGGCATACACTACGAAGGCCAGTCACTGCATGCCTACCTTGCACTGAAGAGAGCCAACAGCTCGAAACTGCAGTCTGCAAGTGGTGTGTAGTGGCTGACACGAGAGTTCCTTTAATTTAGGAATAAGTCTTTCGGTTGGTGTTTGATAAAATCGAATTAGAGCGTTTCGTAGTAATATATGATTATTAAACTCAACGCGCCAGACTTGCAATTTGTTGTAGTACATTAAAAACAACCCCCTGGGGGTGACATTGGAATTGATATTAGTCTAAATAATAAGTTTCGATAACTAAGTAGAAAAAGAAGTAAAAAAAAAAACAAATTTACCCCTTCAACCCTCCTCGCCATACCCTCACCACTCCTAAGAAGGTACTATAGAAGCTACTATGACTACTATACATATAGTTATTTACAAAAAAGGGATTTTTTGGCCCATCCGTTGTAAAGTGTGGAAACCATCTTTTTTACTAATTTTGGGGGCTGAATATGAATCTGTCATCAAAATTTGCTAAAATCATCGGGAAGACAGTAAAATACAACCCTTTCATTGATATTAGAGCTTGGAACCAAAAGTTATTCTTTAGTGCAGAAATTCTTTCAAAATACTCAGTTTCGTTAGATAAGTAGAAAAAGAAGCAAACCTTCTAAATTCACCCCCAAATCAGGCAACATTTTTTAAAGGGGATATTGATACCCTACACCCCCTCCCTAGAGTGGAAAGAAATATTCAGGAGTGATCTGAATTGGTCAAGTCACCTGAATATGATAAAAAAACATCCAATTGAGTATTAGGATTTTTGTGTAATTAAAACCGATCAAAATCTCTAGGAAGGTGAGACCCACCGGGTGAGGAGTGTACTCAAAAGTAATCAGATTATTATATTCTGATGGCAACCACTTAATGAGGTGTTCTGTTTTTTTTTAAGATGTAAATAACTATATAAGAGTTATAGCAGCTTACAATCTTCTTAGGGGTTGTGAGGGAATGGCGAGGAGGGTTGAAGGGGTGAATTTGTTTTTTTTTTATTTCTTTTTCTACTTAGTTATCGAAACTTAGTACTTAGACCGTTAAAAAACGGATGACAGATTCGTATTCAACACCCCAAAATTAGTAAAAAAGATGGTTTCCACACTTTACCACGGATGGGCCGAAAAAGCCCTTTTTTATAAATAACTATTTAGTAGTTACAGTAGTTTCTATCGTACCTTCTTGGGGGTGCTGAGGGAATGGCGAGGAGGGTTGAAGGGGTGAATTTGTTTTTTTTTTATTTCTTTTTCTACTTAGTTATCGAAACTTAGTACTTAGACCGTTAAAAAACGGATGACAGATTCGTATTCAACACCCCAAAATTAGTAAAAAAGATGGTTTCCACACTTTACCACGGATGGGCCGAAAAAGCCCTTTTTTATAAATAACTATTTAGTAGTTACAGTAGTTTCTATAGTACCTTCTTGGGGGTGCTGAGGGAATGGCGAGGAGGGTTGAAGGGGTGAATTTGTTTTCTTTACTTCTTTTTTTACTTAGTTATCGAAACTTAGTATTTAGACTAATATCAATTCCAATGTCATCCGCAAATAAGGGTTGTTTTTTAATGTGTTCCCGAGATTTTTCGCGTATGACGGATTCGTCTTCAGCACCTCAAAATTAGTAAAAAAAGATGGCTTCCACACTTTACCACGGATGGGTCAAAAAAGCCCCTTTTTAACATTGTTCTTTCAGTTCATTGTATTTCAGTTAATAATGAAAATATTTTCATAAACTCCAAAACCTATTGTTGTATTTTTATGAAAAGTCAAATGTATATGACAAAAAAAAAAATTAAACAGGAGTCCCTAGACTACGGAATTAAAAAAAAAAATTTTCGCAAACAGCTTTTTCAAAATTTTTGAGGAGATTTTAGAGAAATGCTTCTCTAGACGTTATTTCCCATATTTCGTTTGGGTTTCATGCGCCTCAGACGAGTAAAAAATATCGAAATTTCACCAGCCACCACTGGTTAGCAAGTCTGATCTGTGCGAATTTCGTGATATTTCCGTCACTCGAAATTTTGCTCAACTGGCAAGTTTCCGATCTTTCCATCTGTATTCCTCGGCGAATTTGATATTCGCATTTGTCGGTATAGTCCACAAGGGCTCCAAGGTGTGCCATCTTTTTTCCTACCTGGCAATCACCTACACTTAACGTGTTTGAGTGGTTCTCAGTTACATTTTATTAACCGATTATTTTTGTTTTCCTTTCAGGGCAAAAACATTTATTTTTTCCTTTGAGGATAGGATTTTGTAGAGCGAGAGACAAACATGTGTTTATTTTCGATTTATTGTAAATAGTTTAAAAACCAAACATTGTATAATCTTTAAAACTGTTTTAGATACTTGCTATTGTTCTGATGAATACAACTATATATAAATTATTTGCAAAGTGAATACTGTAATTTGTCAATGAAAATAGTTCCTAATTTCATTATTAGAGCATGACATTTAGCTATATACAAAATTTATGGTAGAAACTGTATATGGTTGGATTCCTTAGAGCAATGGGAAGTACCTGAAACTATTTTAAAGATTACACCATTTATGATTTTTTAAATATTTATTATAAACTGAAAATAAACTCATATTTCCCTCTCACTCTGCAAAATTCTTAATGTCTTTATTTTGCATCTAATAAATCATCTATAAAAAGTAATTAAAAAGGACAAAATTTTGATTTATTACAAGTTTCGCAGAAACACTGTACGGCAACCAAGTTGGCGTCAAAAGGAGATGATTAAATTATAAATATAGGACTTATGCTTAAATTATGAATTTATTTTCAAAAAACTGCGAAGAGAATCCTATAGAATATTCAGCAGTAATATAAAAACTTCAATAAACTGACGAAGAGTATGATACTTGCATCTAGTTAAAATATTCCTATGTAGACTCTGCGATGCTTGCATTTAATTCACAGGTGTTACGTAATGCCCGTGAACGCTGTTTGTTTCGCACTTCAAGGTATTTCGCCCTAAGGTATCTGTCACGTTCCAACAAAACGACAACACCAAACTCCAACATGATTACACTAAGGGATATTGCCTCAATTCCCGCATTTGTGTTATCGACAAAGTCGTCTAATTTATCTTAGCTTAATTTTGTTATGTTATTGCGCTTCAGGAGTGAATTAGAGGGTGCCTAATGAAACCATTTATTGTTGCTGTTTACGCTCTGCATGCTAATATCTATTCAGAATTGCAAATAGCTTACTTCAAAAGGCTTATTATTCTTTGTGGTCAAATAGAACTAAAATTGTGCGTCTTTTTGATGATAATTATGGACCAGTGTCAAACAAGGCCTTTGTAAAAATGCCTCAATTCATGGCAAAATATTTTTTAATGTAAATAAAATTGCTTTTTATAAAATATAAAAACACCGATAGCAAATCGTACGTCTATGCAAATAAAATTGAAAATTTTTCAAAAACTCCGACCATGTCCTATAGTTATCTCATAATGTACTATTACATAAAGAAGATCATATTGATATTGGTTGAAATATTAGAGAGCTACGTAAAAATAATTAACTCTTTACTGATGACGTGGCGGCTCTCTGAATATCTAGCGAGATGAAACCTTATCAAATACCTTCTAGGTAAAATGCTGTTTCAAATAAATCGAAACTTAAGATTTTAATTTAAATCACTAGGGCATTCGGATAAGCTGGTAACAATAATTAATTCTTTACTGATCATGTGCAGCTCACTGAAGGTCTACCTAGCTAAATAAAGAAACTTCTCGGCAAAGAAAACCGCATCGAAATCGGATCGCCCGTTGAAGGGATATGAAGCCACAAACAGACACACAGGCTCTTGGTCTTAGTAGAAGAAACAGGCCGATGTTAAACAAATAAAAATAAAATATTATTTCTTTGATCGTACTATATCTTAAGCGGAAAAGGAGGATAATGATGAATTGAACTCTCAATGGTGTCAAGCGACACATGTCATTGAGCGACGTTGTTTTGATAAACCTTTGTAAAAATTATTGTAAATTTTCAAATTTATAAACCCCAATGATACCTGTTGTAAAGTCGGCAAATGCGTCAGACAGGCTATGTTCTCTTTAACATCTGTAATGAACACGTGATGTCTCGTCTGTTTCAGGACTAGGACCGTGGAGTAGCTAAAGGCGGAACCAAGATTTCTAACTTAAGATTTGCAGATGATACTACTTTAATTTTGGCAAGCGAAGATGAGCTCATACACTTGTTGGACAGGCTTCAGATAATAAGTTCTGACTATGGTCTAAGTTTAAATTACAACAAAACGAAAATTATTATTGTAGATCTAGCAAATGATAACCACCCAGGTACATAGTGGTGACTGCAAGATTACAGATCGCAAGATCGGCAACTTGCCAGCTGACCATAATTTGACAGAAATATCACGTGACGCACGAAGATCAGACTTTCTCCATATTTCTTTACGTCTCTGAAGCATGGACTGTTAAGGAAGCAGACATGCGGCGTATTACTCCTTTCAGGATGTGGATCTGGAAACGTCTGTTACGAATTCCCTAGACATCGCATCGCACTATTACCTCGGTTTTTCAAGAAATACGTCCTCGAAACAGATTCTGCAGCATCGTACCCTCGCGAATCCTTCCATTTTTTTTGACCACAACAACTTGAGAGAGAACAATCTAGAGTGAGTACTTCAGAGAAAATCAAATTGCAAAAAGCGAAGAGGACAGAAGAGGGTGTTTCATTTTGTAAGGCAAAAAATAAAATGTAAAATTTTTGCAGACTTTGCTTAGGCCCCGAGTCTCGGTGATGTAAAAGATCTATGTGCCAAATTTCAAGAAGATTGGATACCGTAAACCGGGGTAAATTCGATCGTCATGGAAAAATCGATCACTTTGACAATTTCAATATGAAAATACTGCTGCCATATATGTAAGGGGGGATGAAGCTTCATTTGGCCATAGCTATTGAAACTTGAAGAAAGTTCAGTGTTTTGGAACAGTTTGTCAAATTTTAACCGCTTGGTGGTTGTGTTTCGTAAAATTTAAAAGCTTAGAGTGTTTCTAAGTTTTTAACAAACAAGTGCAACAAACTGTTTCAGCCAGAGATTGTGATACCGTGGATATAAGGCAAGTACATAGTGTTATTCCGCATTATTTTACCATCTTAAAATCAGCGTGAAATATGTTTTTTACATAACCCAACATTTTACAGGGCCGGTTTTAAGATAAATGGCCTTTTTCAGGGAAAATTCGACCATGGGAAGGAACTATGTAAAAAAGATTGGAATCTCTTTAAATACACTTCCGAAAATAAAAAAAAAGCTGTGGGAGATGTGAATAGAGGGCGAAATACTACACAGGGGCCGCCGAAAAATATGGAGTTCCATATTCAACCTTGAACGATGTCATCAGAGGTAAACATCCCCATAAACATGGAAGACCAACAGCTCTAAATAATGTAGAAGAACGATAATTAGTAGATGTTCTTATGACATGTGCAAATTGGGGTTTTCCTTTGACTCATATGGATACAAAAAAAAATCTTACAAATTTCATCAGTAAAACAAGGAAAGTACATTTTTTCAAAAATTATGAACATGAAAGACGTAGAATAAATTTGTATTATTTACAGTTATAAATTTAATATTTCTCAAGATTCCAATGTTCATGGAATGTTTTATCTATTCTTTACATCCTATATATAAGAAAGCACTATTTTTTTTTTAAATCTTGAGCCAAAGATAAGTTCCTAATTTATTTATTTTTTATAATATTTGATTTATTTACATTTTATTTTCCGTTGAATAAACTTTTCCAAACATTTTGAACCATATTTGCATTATTTCATTATTATTTCTCCACATTATTTGCCTTGGAAAAAAGAAACAATGTGATCGATTTTAGTCAAAGGTAGCTTAAATTCATTTTTCAGTGTAAATAGAGGTATGATCGAATTTACCCCAACCTCCGGGGTAAATTCGATCACTAGTCAAACATATATATTTAGAAAGCAATAAAAAAAAATTAAAATTTTGGGTGGAAATCGACAACCAAAGTCTGATTAGTCTAAATTAAATTTTTCGTATTTTTGCAAAGGTTTTTAAACTACTTGTTACGAAAAAACTTTAAATTTTGATCGAATTTACCCCGGTTTACGGTAATATTTAGGGGTTGCACACATTAATCACTTTTATCTGAAACTGGTGAAATTTCTAATATTAAAGTGCTTTGTACTAATGGGCTTCTCATGTATTTCTTTGATCTTTTGCAGGTAATTGAACTTTAAAATGGGAACCAAAAGAGGAATTTATCTGCTAGAAAAAGTGCCTAGTGGTGAGTTTTTAGGGGCTCGGCTCCCTTCAAAGGAACAAATACTTTTAGTTTTTATTTACCATCACAAGGAAATGAAGGAAACACTTTCGGCTGCTGCTAAATCTGTGTAATATGTAAGTGTGGAGGAAAGGCTTTCCTCCACACTTCCTGTAGTTTAGTACTGGTAGATTTAGCAGCATCTGAAAGTGTTCCTTTCATTTCCTTGTGGTGGTAAATAAAAACTAAAAGTACTTGTTCCTTTGAAGGGAGCCGAGCTCCTAAAAACTCACCACTAGGCACCTTTTCTAGCAGCCAAATTCCTCTTTTGGTTCCCATTTTAGAGTTCAATTACTTGCAAAAGATTAAAGAAATACATGAGAAGCCCATTAGTATAAACCACTTCAATATTAGAAATTTCACTAGTTTCAGATAAAAGTGATCAATGTGTGTAACCCCAAATATTATCCAATCTTCTTGGAACTTGACATATATATCTTTTACATAACTGAGACTCAGAGCGTAAGCAAAGTCATATGAAAATCACATCTTTGGAAAAATGAAACACCCTAGAGGACACCCTCCTATACATAGGGGCTGATGTTATAAAAATAAAAAAGAAGATAATTTAATTCTCTACAACTTTCACATTGACCTCATGAGCATCCGATGCATAGGACGCGACATATTTGCAAAAAACATTGAGCTTCAATATCTTGGGTAGCCATGTTGAGATTTTTGTGATTTTGATGCATTTGGGTTTGGGACACCTCGAGGGGGCAACCGCTGAGGAGAAATAGTGTACAAATCGGAGAAATTAGGAAGGAATTAGGAAGGAATTGAAGGTATTTCGGAAGGAATTATTAGGTATTAAGGGAATTGCAGGGGAATTTGGAGGAAATAAATATTATTACGAGGTATTAGAAGGGAATTAAGAGGAAATAAAAGGTATTAGGAGGGAACTAGAACGTAAAGATATTGAAATGGAATGTTTATCTTGAAGAATTACATAACAATTCTTATAGAAAGGACGTCAGTGTTGTAAAAACATTAGCGCCGAGATTAGCGCTAAAAATATCTAGTAAAGAAAAAATATTTAATTTAATTAAACTACCGATGATACTATGGACTTCAGTGATATAACGATTTATATCGGACAGAATTCATAAAGTTTTGAAAATTGGTAGAAATGTTAAGGATAGCATAAGAATTACTAAACCGAAAAGTTCTCAGCCCTAAATAGTATGCTTTATCCCCTAGGATGCCGTTTCCACCCCCATTTTGAGGTTTTCTAGATTATCTCGGGAACGGCGCACTTTTTGACTAATTATACCTTATAAAATTCTCTATAAAAAACGTCTCTACACTTTTTTTCCTAAAATTAATAGTACCGTGGGAAATAAGGCGCATACATAAGGGTTGGTTCCGGTCAACATAATAAATTGTAATCTTTACTATAATTTACTTTAAAGTTCAATGCTTAACGCTAAAGCAGTAGCTACTAAACTCCACCTAAAATTATAATAAATGTACCACTTCCACCCTCTCACCTCTATAAAATAACGCGGTTTTTAAAGAAGCGAGAATATTGTACATTGTATTTGTTTCCACGCCACCCTAGAGGTAAAGTACTTGGCGTGTGATGTCCCCTGTAGGCCGAATCCACTAATTATCAAAAAGTTACCTACGTTAATTAATCTTCACCGTCCTCCATAGATTCGACATTCATGCATGCTTATCCGTGGTAATGGTAACACATTGTGGAGCAACGTAAGCCTGCTCTTCTGCAACTGCACCTGTTTTCGCACCCTAATTTGCATGAACAAGAAATTAGTGTTAAAACAGATTCGGGAGTTAATATACCGCCAACTTTTTTCCATCCGCTATCAGTAGCTTCTAGCGCAACGTTTTTCCATGTTTGAATTTGGTAAGAAACGCGATATGAGTGTTGCCGAGCAGCAGCAGAAGTTGTTGGTAGTTTTGATAATATTACAGTATTGTTCGCTTTACCAACAAGTTTGTTAAAAGTCACGAATCTGTATACATCTAGACTTCTTTCTGCGGAGGTAGAGTTGTATAAAGCTAGAACAAATCGCTCTCCTACGTCTACAATTTCTCCGTGACTAGCTTTTTCATTATTAAAACTTTGTACGATGTCTTGTAATACTTCAGTAATATAACAGTTAAAATTGTAATATATCGGACAAAATTCATGAAGTTTCAAAAATTGTGTGCTTCACCCCCTAGAGGACGTCGTTTCCACCCCCATTTTGAGGCTTTCTAGATTATTTCTGGAACGGTGCATTTTTCCACAAAAAAACCTATATACAGAATTATTCCTTATAAAATTCTCTATAAAAAACTTCTCTAAACTTTTTTCCTAAAATTAATAATATTTTGGTAAATGAGGCGCAAATGTAATCAGCGCAGGTCATATAATTCGCTGAATATCCGTCACTGCATTATTTTAGAGCTTGCTGTAAACGCTGTTACTGTTCAGGGCTGCCAATGTGCGGGATTTTATGCAAAAAGCGGGTATTTTAAACCCACTTTCGGGTAAAATCGAAACAGGAAGTCGGCCATTTTGGTTCTTTACGCTATATAATTGGAAATTATATCCCATATCACTACACCAAATTTGAAAAAAATCCATTTACCCATTCAAAAGTTACAACAGTGTCCCTATCGGCTGAGCCACCCGGTATGCAATATTCTCGCTTCATCAAAAATCGCGTTATTTTATAGGGGTGAGGGGGTGGAAGTGGTACATTTATTATAATTTTAGGCGGACTTTAGAGGCTACTGCTTTAGCGTTAAGTATTGAACTTTAAAGTAGATTATAGTAAAGATTACAATTTATTGTGTTGACCGGAACCAACCCTTATGTGTGCGCCTTATTTCCCACGGTACTATTAATTTTAGGAAAAAAGTATAGAGACGTTTTTTATAGCGAATTTTTTAAGGAACAATTTTGTATATAGATATTTTTATCAAAAAGAGCACACCGTTCCCGAGATAATCTAGAAAATATTAAGGTATTAGGAGGAAATAAAGGTATTTGAGGAATTAGGGGAATTACAAGGAATTAAAGGGGAAATAAAGGATATTTTTCTAGAATAGGTATTAGGTGTACAAAATTTCGCCAGCGGTTGCCCCCTCAATCAATCAATCAATAACAATTTATTTAACATTTTAGTTACATTATATGCGCCTAGCCTGATTCCGGTCCGGAGCCAGCCGCACAACCACAACGCGTGGCGTCGTGGTTTGTGTGTGGCTGGGCGGAGCGGGTCCGGTTCGGCTAGAACAATAAGTTGAAGCGGGGCGTTAGTGCTCCTGTCTTAAAAAATAGGTAAGACTTAAAAATAACAATATGACTATATATAGGAGAAAGCTTTTAGAAACGTAAAATTAAACTTATTGGTTTTTATTTACGGTGCACTTGTTAGGGCGCACTGCACTGTTTAAAGTTTCGGTTAGTGATACGGGGAATACCCAATGAAAAAAACCCGTTCGAACTAATGACATCCTTCGTCCTGGTGGTCGTACCGCCTCCAGGAAGGTAGGGTGAGGGGATGTTGTAGTTTAAAAAGTTTGGATTTTACAAGAAGTTATTGGCCGAGGGGGATTTTGAAAAGGAGACAAAAAAGGACAAAAGAACAAAAACTAATAAAAATTAAGAAAAAGGGAGGTGAATAGAGGGGATAGAGGTTTGAGGTAAAAGCTGGTGAAAAGGAAGAATTATGATATAGAAACGTGTGGCTAGGGAGGTTGCCGAAAGATAGGCAACGCCTGATATAATGGGTGTTTCAGGTTGAAAAGTATGGCATTATTCTGTCTGATTCGTGTTATATCGCGGGTTAGTGGACTATCGCCCAGTTTGAATTGGTAGAATTTTTGTGATACTTCCTGGACGAAGTCCGCTAGTGGGGTTATGGGTTGCCCCCTCGGGACACCTCAAAGAACGCCTGTGCAAAAATTCAGATTTTTACTAATTTTGTTTAGGTGAAATGCTAATTTCTGTGAGCTATTATGTTATGTAGTAGTGAATATAAATATAAACACACCACATATACAGTGCGTTTCACTTGAAATGGTAACACCCCAATAACTTTTTATTTTTTTCCGATTTGAATCAAATTTTGATTAAGTATAGAACAAATTAGGATTTACTTATGACCAGAAAAATATTTGCCTCCTACAAATGCAAACCCACCTGCGGTACCTAAATATGCGGAGAAAATAAAAAAATCATATTAGGATTTTTTTTTCATCGGAAAATTTTGTTAATGAAACTTGTTCACAATTGTCCAAAAACCTTAAGTCCAAAATTTAATCAAAATAAAAAAATATTGAAATTCTGATTCAAATAATGTCATTTTAATGTTTTTTTTTTTGTTTAGAAAACTACGACTACGTACTACGACAATTTTGTTTCAAATTAAACTCAAGCTGCCAGGTAGTTGTCAAGCAATTTACACTTTTTTTTTTTAATAATTATAAAATTCTTTTAAATTTTATTTTTTTAATATTGATTAAATTTTGGACATAGGGTTTTTGGACAATTATAAACAAGTTTTATTAATAAAATTTTCCGATAAAAAAATGCCTAACATGATTTTTTTATTTTCTCCGCATATTTTGGTATCGCAGGTGGCTTTGCATTTGTAGGAGGTGAATATTTTTCTGGTCATAAGTAGATCCTAATTTGTTGTATACATACTTAAGTAAAATTTAATTCAAATCGGAAAAAAATAAAAAAATTATTGGGATGTTACAATTTCAAGTGAAATACACTGTATGTTAGCACGAGAGCCCACCTACAAAAATGGAACACATAAGCTGGAGAGTCAAAAATTGGTGGGGATGCTTATCAAGTTATTCTCTGAACGTATGTAGTCGGTTATGGCAATCCGAGTCGCAGCGGTGCAGTGACAGCTATTTTTGTTATATGGCTTAAATAATTTTTAAATGTGATGCTTTCCCATGACGTCCAATCAAAAAAGTTTTGAGACAAAAGTTTTTTAGTTTTTTGGGCTCTACATAATGGCACTATGCGGTTTTAATTTTAATGGGGTTTAATGGGGCTTTTATGGGGTAACATGTGTTTTTATATAATCAACCCCTCCTTTTTATAGTGGATTTCGATTCTACACCAAAAAATATCAATCTTTTACTCCGAGGCCAATTTAAGCCAGATATTTTTCGATATTTTTTTAAGGCGAAAGCGTGCGCTCTAGAGAAAATTGTAAAAGAAAGAACTTGTTTCTTTTTTATGTAGAATATACCTCAATTTTTTCATATTTTTGTCGCAAAAAAAATTTCAAAACAAAAATCTGAAAAAACATGTATATTCTGCAGAAAAGAAAAAACAACTTTTCTATTTTACAATTTTCTCTAGAGCGCATACTTTCGCTGTAAAAAATTATTGAAAGTTGAAAAATTTTTGGCGCAGATTGGCCTCGGAGTAAAAAATTACAAAGAGCAAAATACTGATATTTTTTGGCGTAGAATCCATTATAGAAACACATGTTACCCCATAAAAACCCCATTAAAAATAAAACCACATAGTGCCATTATGTAGAGCCTATAAAACTGAAAAACTTTTGTCTCAAACTTTTTTTGATTGGACGTTATGGGAGAGTGTCACATTCAAAAATTATTTGAGCCATCTAACAAAAATGGCTCCCACGCTGGAACCCGGATTGCCATAACCAACTACAGACGCTCAGAGAATGACTTGATAAGAATCCCCATCAATTTTTGACTGTCCAGCTTATGTGTTACATTTTTGTAGGTGGGCTCTCGTGCTAATAGTAAACAACCCTCGGTTAGAGAACTTATACCACAGAGAAGCGACAATATCGGCGGTTCCTTTGATATTTTATGACTCGGTTCTGATGACATTGACAGAAGAGTGAAAGACAACCTCTTACACTGAGAGAACTGTAAAGTTTGATGTACACTGAAAGTAATTCAGTATAATATGTACTCAACGCAATCTCTTACACTGAGAGAACTTTAAAGTTAGATGTACACTGAAAGTAATTCAGTAATATGTTACGCTACCACATATTAAATATAATTAAGTAATAGTTGATGTTTTAAATAGCATTAGTTTCTAAAAAAGGCTAAAAAAACGTAAAAAAAATGTAAATAATATATTAAATATCAAATATTTACATTCACATATAATAGAATGTATTGTTTAGGTATACGTTATCAAAAAATATTTTAGAATAATATATTGTACATAATATTACAATTTATTCTATTTTAATATTTTTTTTGTTTATAATTCAAAAAAATAAACAAACAACATGTTTTACAAAAAATATTTTTATTTCTAATATACATAAATTCTATTGCTAAGTTGAATATACAGGGTAGTATAGTACGTATTATATGCTCATGATACAACACTTTTATATTTTGGAAAAGACTATGGTGAAATAACTAGTAATATATTAAATATGACTTGAGGCAAATATCACTTTTGGTTGCACATTAATAAATTAACGCACTCAATTTTAGAAAATCGTCATTTATGTTTCTGTCTAAAAATCAAATTCCAAATTCAGTTCCATCCATTAAATTCAATAATGATACAATTAAATATTCGCCTTTAACAAAATTTTTAGGACTTCTTATTGATGAAAAATTGTCATTAAGTCACCATATTGATGCGTTACGGAAAAAAAATTTACTCCTGTTATTGGAATTCTTTTTAAAATACGAACTTTTATATCTAGAAAATATTTAAAAAATATATATTATTGCCTCTTATATTCACACTTATAATATTTAACTTCTATTTGGGCCACATCCAATAATTCTGTTATGAAACCTTTAAAAACATTACAAAATAAGAAAGCTATAAAATGTATCTGCAATCTTTCATACCTGGAACCTACAATAGGGCATGTGCACGTGACGTCACAACTAAGCTCAAAAATATATATTTCTTAAGATTTACATGTATTACGTAGCTATTTTTAAAATGTCTGCCTGGTTCCTGTACTTTCAACCAAAATTTAGTTCAATGTAATGTTTACGAAGTTTTAAATAGTTTGTCCCAATAAAATAAAACACTTTTTGCAGATTAGAAATATAACCTATAATTAGCAGTCTATTTTTATTAGTCAACAATATTGAAAAATTATTTGCGTGAATTTTTAAATATTTGCTTGGAGCCAGTATGACTCCAAGGTAAAAATACGTATAGAAACATTAAAAATAAGAATAAACTTAAAAAACTTAAAATTTGAGGTTACGTTCCTATTAGTTTATATAAACCAAATAATCTACTTGATATTGACTCGATATATACTTAAATCCCGATTTGTGTATTTAATGGAATAAAAAATCTTCATCCTTATAAACAAATTTGTAACATATAATTTCGGGAATTCTAAACATGGATGAATAAAATCTGTGTTATTCATTATGTTAAATGGAAAAATACAATTTTCCAATACATCCCCAAGCCAGAGGTTAGATCGGACACATTTAAAAAATAATAAAAAAACATATTGCTCACCTTAATTTACTTTTTTTACATTAAAATAAGTTCCCTAAATATACCTCTATCAACGTGCTTAATCAGATTTAAATTACGCAGATTCGTTCTTGAAGTATTTAAAAAAATCTTTAGAAATCACTAGATATATACCCGATTGACGGTAACTTTCAGAACAAGGGACACACCACTGGTGCTCTGTTCTCTAACTCAGAGAATTAGACCAATGGTGGTTGGGTCGCCTTTGACGCAATGTAAACATGTGGAACTGACAACTACACAACCCATTTGTCATATTCCACGGTACACGCGGGAAGCCTTGCTGTCGCTTTTCTGTGGTATAAGTTCTCTGCCTCAGTTCCAAAGCGAAGCCTGTCTGAAATATATAAGTAGGCTATAACCCTTGCCTATCCGTAACTATTTCAATTTCCCTACTTTTCAATCAGGTAACAATTACATACGAAGATTGTACTTAATATAGCTCATACAGGAATAAGTCAAACACAGCTTTCAATAGCTCAATAACGTAGTTACAAAATAGTTATCACTGGCAGCATCTAAAATTAAATAGAAATACCTACGAGGTAAGCAAATCAATTATTACAAATGTACAAGTAAACACATTCGCTCTGGAAACAAACTAAAAATGTACTTAGATACGGTAATCTATCAAGAAGTAACTCGTTCAATCAAAGCTGAGCACTAAATAAGTTCTGTATGCTTAACAAAGCAAACCTCAACTTAATTTTTAAACTTCTCAAGTTAAAAATAATAGTTAAATACGTAAATATGTAATGAACATTTATTATGTTGTCTGTGTCTGGAATATAATTAGTAGCGCTACGTGGCGCTCCATTTTAATTTCTATGAGTGCATAATATGTATGGCAATAAAGTAGTGCTTTCTCTATCATTCCTCGACATATTACAGCTCAGAAACTCCTGAGAGGTGTTAAGCCAGTCTATATATTATGATATCTAAGGTTTCAACTCGTCTTATTTACTAGTTGCCATAGAAACCGTCACTAGGTTATGTTTAAAATCTAGCGAATTCTGCGTAGTTTTTACTGCGTTTGTTTAAAACTTACTGTTTTGACAATATAAGTCGGTTTGAAAATATTTCTTTATATCAAATTAATGATGAAATTGAAAATAAAGGTCAGTAAACTCTAAAAAGTGACAAGAAAATGTCTGAAGGCAATTAATTACAAAACATAATATTGAAGATGTATTCAATGAATTATTTATTCGAGAAATATTCTCCCCAAATACCACTCGTGCTTTTAAATTTTATCTAAAAATTTTTGCCCAAGCTAAGTTGCCAAAAGGTAATATAACTCGTGTAAATTGGCAGTTTATTATCAAATATTAAAACCCTCCCGCTAAAGCGCTCGGGATTTAAGCAGATAATAAATTGGCAGTTTACACTCTTTATATTACCAGGCACTTTCGATAAAATTTTAAGCCCTAGTGATATTACATACGACAAAGCAATGAGATCAAGAATTTTCGATTTGCGATATTTGCTTTGTAACAAACATAATACAGGTATATTTTTGAAGATTTTTTCAGTTATGTAATAAAATCTTTACAATTTCTGAATGACCCTAGTACGCGCTCCTCAGCTCCAAACATCTGTAGGAATTCCTTATATATTTAAGGAAACCTATCATTTTTGTTGCATGTCGTGGTTTTATATATCTCGTCATGTACTAAAAGCGATCAAGTGTCTCGTTACAGCCATTCCGGGCCTACCTTGCACAGAGAGCCAACAGCTCGAAACTGCAGCCTGCAAGTGGTATGGAGTGGCCGACACGAGAACTCCTTTGAGTAAGAATAAGTCTTTCGGCTGGTGTTTGTTTCAACCGAAACTTTGTTTTGTGGCAATACATAGTTAATTGCACTTAACGCGGCGAGCCTTGTAATTTGTAAATCAGTGCTTGGCGGGGCAATAGTCCAGAGAATAACTGTTGGATATTTTTTATTCCTCATATATTTAAGGAAATGTATAGAGGCCTTCGACAAAATATTACGTTAGTAAATATTCTACTCTCTAAAGGCATACTTACTAACTTCTAAAAAATTTGTTTCGGATAAAATACAAATCCGCCTTATGTTTAAATTTCTAAACTTAAAACTTTAAATATACGGAAATTATAAATAGATCGGTTTCTTATAACGGCTCTTTAAAAACTCATCTATATGTTTGCATGCGAATTGTTTCAAACTTGCATTATTATTTGTGCATTATACCGAAGTATTTTAAATCATATTACAGATGTTCTGCATAGCCAAATTGTTAAATGATAGTACCTTATCAATGTAATAATTTTATATATTCATAGCTTGCTTATATTTTGTTAAATGTGTGTTTAATTACAAACAAATCAATTACTTTATATAGTAGGTACTCTAAGATACATCTTACATATCTCCATATACTTTTTATTCGTGAAAGAAACGAAAGTTAGCTATTTATGCGCCTACTTCATTAATGAGCTGTTGACATTTTTTTAACCGTTTCCACTTTTTTTTATTGCCGATGTATAAATTCAAACAGTTAGAGTCGATTTTAAAACAAAACGAATTAATTATCTTGTACAATGCTTTAATTGCATGAATATTAAGGTACACAATAGTTTGTTGGAATGGTGTTAGATCTGTATCTGGAAAATAAAAAAAAATAAGAATGATTTTAAATAAGAATTATCAGTATCCTACTTACAGATCTATTCCAAGATTCAACATTGCAAGCGATTAAGCAAATAAATTGCTATAGTCCGAGCAATGGATGTTTTAACTGACGTCACTAATACAGGCAGCAATCAAGGACTATCGCTTGTATATTGGCACCTCACTACTTACAGTCGAACTTCCTGGATTGGATATAAGGATGTATTTCTTCCACAGTCTACGATCTACGCACGCTCGTCCTGCGCGTTAGATTTGAGAGTAATGGTAACGCCTACGTCTAGACTACATAGACGCGCATAGGACTCGTGATTCAGTCGTCAGTGGCGCACATATTGTTTGCTCTTCGTAACGCAATTAATTCATTGGACCTGAACTCGCAAGCTAAAAATCTGGTTTTTTGTTTTAATTGAGTCTACTGCCAATGTCAATCTGATTCTTTATGTCTATTCTAATCCAGTTTATTATTACTAATCGTTATTAATTATGTCATTAATTATTATTTTAATAATTTTGCTCCGAAATCATTGCCAACCTCTAATAAATCAGTTCAGGCAAAATAGGATGATGACGTTATTTCGAAGATCCATTACACTGTTTTATTAAATATGTACAAAAATATTAGCAAAAAATGTACAAGTAACACATCAATATAATACGAAAAGTAAACAACAAGGACTTCTTATATTAAACAAAGTGACTAAAAGAATTGGGCCAGGACATTTTGGATATACCGGAAAAAATTACATGTTAGATAAAAATATTAGAGAAATAACAAATTTCAATAGTTTCGAAAAACAAGTTAAAATATGGTTAAGGAAGCAGGGTGTAAAAGCTTTCTCAACATTATTTGACTAAAAAAAAACTAAATTTAAAATTTAGCCGTTATGTATGCTACTCTTTAATCGTGATTAATTATTATTTAGTACAAATGCTATTTTTATATATTTTGTTATAATTAGAATACTATTAATATTACATTTATAGTATTTAGCTGCATTTGCAGTAAGTAGCTGCTTCATAGATTTAATGGTAAAGGTATTTCTTATGTTTTGATGTGTGAAAATATTAGATGTGAAATTGCAAACTGATTAACGCGATCAACTTATATGGTGGTAACCTGTTATTTGCATCCAATATGTTCTGTTACATCTTCGTATAAACTATGTTGTGTTTTTATATGTATCTTGAATGTAAGTAAAATTATTATTATATTATTATTATTATACTTATTTGATTTAATCAAATAGGTATATTATAACCGCACAAAAATTTTTAATCATCGTCGTAGAAAAAAATCTTTTTTTCACAAATTCGTTTCGTAGCAGACTGAATTCAAATATCGAATAAAAAATGTCTGCCTGTTTGTGTGTATGTGTGTCTAGACCGTTTCTTGTAAAAATGACAACTGCTGTTAGATATAAAATTTTTAATTCGAATTTGGAACATATACAGACAGGGTGATCTACTATGACATGTGAAAAATAAAATGGTGTACTAGTCTTCAATGTAGGAAAGCCCTTGGAAAATTTTAGAGTGATCCGAGGTAGTTTAGTAATTATACTTGCATTAAAACTTGCAAAAATACGCTACTGTTACTTGTCTGCGGTCAGTAATAAAGCGATGAACCTACTTGTGAAAGAACATATCTAAGATATTTACATTTCCTTAATTGGCATAAAAATTTAAGCTAGCGGGTGCGGTCAAAGTGCCGCGTTTTTTGTTTTCGGTCGAACAACCAGGACACCCGCAGGTTCAAAGCACCGCCGAAGTTTGATGTTTTTGTTTTATTGACGGGTTTAAGTAAATATCTCTTATATCTACTTGTTATTGTAGAGTTCACTAGCATAGGCTCAATGTCCTTTCGAATTATTTCGCTATTTTTGTAGTGCGATTTGATTGAAACCAAAAAGTAACTTCTACCCTCTCCAGCTTTGCTGTCAATAGTGTCAATCCCAAGTCTGATAAAGGGGAAGTGATATGGTTGTACCGTGTTACGTCAGATTGGTTAAAGTCATTGGCGGCGCATTTCTACAAAAAATAAGGTAATTTTCTTGGTCATATTTTTTTAATTTTTCATTTTTTTAACTCTTTTCAGTGGGGACAACCTATGATAAATTTTCCGCATGTCATGATAGATCACCCTGTATAAAACAGCATAGTGTAATACTCTCTATTGAACTAACTATGTAGATTAGATGATATATCAATTTGATCCTAAAATATGGCATATGGTATTTTTAGTAAGACTATTATGAAGTAAATAAAGTTGCAGTCGGGCATTGCGGACTGCGAATATCTATTAAATACAATGAACACTTGTGGGATTAATATTTTTCTTTAGGATTTAGAATATATATAAAACAGCATGGTCGAATACTTCCTATTGAAATTGAATCGTATTAGTCCTACAGGGCGACCGTTAGAAGCGTATAAACTCTCATTTTTTATATACACTATGTTTTCTTATAATATTAGAGCACCAGATGTATTGGTAAATTCAATTTTTTGTAACTGTATAAAGGGTTGTGCAGGAAAATGTAGCTGTAGGAAAGTAGGACTGAATTATTCAACAGCTTGTGGCCATTGAAACGGTCACTTCTGCTTGAATACCGCTCCTATAATTGCTATGAATGACGAAGTGGACGAAGTAGAATCTTATCAGAATGAAAATAATGACTACGATTTGTCATTGGACGATAACGTTTCAGATACCGAAGGAGTCGGAAATATTCACTAATTTAAGATCTGGCATGGATTAGGCCTCCTGGGGAACCATGTAAAAAAAAGCGCACCGAGCATTCTAGGGTGGTGCGGAAACGAATGCATTTTTTGACTTATTCACTGTAAATAAATGTAAATAAGATCTATAAGACATTCTGGTAGAGAATAAAGATAGATCATCGAGTTCTATAACAGCAAAATTTAATTTTCATTCTGAGACATAGAAAGCAAGATAATTGCGAAATATGTGGTGCGGGAGAGCTTTGGCGGAACTAACACTTAGTCCGCGTCATATCCCACAAAACGGTTAGGCGTACGAAAAAAATGTATATATGTATGTATAGTATCTTTAAGGTAGAAAATTTACAGATGTACTACTTTTATAATAGGTGTTGTTCCCGTTTAAGCCATAAAAACTGTTAATCGCGAATCCGCGGTGTCCGCAACCTTCCGACGTGATTTTCAAGAAATCCTCCAGGTGTATCGTGGCGTAACTATCAAGTGTTATTCAAGGCGTCCAAATAAACACAATAAAAAAAAATTAGAGGCCACAGGTTTTTGATTAAGAACGTAAAAAAGACGAAAGTATGCAAGATATTTAAACTGCAGTACAGTATGTCTGTCAGGTTCCAGCGAACTGTACGCAGGATAGACGATATATCAGTTTTATCTTAAAATGTTATTTGTATTTTCAGTAAGATTGTTATGAAAAACATTGAATAGTTCAACCAGACAGCAACTCGAGCAGGTCACCAGTGAACAGTGCAGTAGTGTTGTGAGCAGTCAAGCGAGGTGAACAACGAAGTGGCAGTCCCACGGAGATTACAACATTGAAGAGGAATACTAGCTGTCTTTTTCAAGGCACTAGTATATAAAAGATAAAGTCCCCCGCCTGGGGACAAATATTGTTTATTATTCCTTGTTATTAATCATTCTTTTTTCCCGATTAATCACAGGTTTTATTTCAGCGGAGCGACGACAAATACCGTGGAGGACGGTATGGGTCTATACGAGGATTACGAGGACGAAAACCAGCAGAACGAGAACTCAAGAGGGCCAACCCCGACGTCGAGGGCAGAGACGAACTGGTCGCTCGCCTCATGGCAGAAAATTCAGCGCTAAGAGCTCAAATAGCGGAAATGAATCAGAGGATGTGTCAACTACGAGCTGAGATTGCCAAACAACTGTAGGCCCACCGTATCAAACATGCGGAACTCCTAGCGGCCATAAGAGAAGAGAGGGCCCCCCCCATGCAGCCCATGCAAGAAACCATGCCCAACCTGGTGCAGCCCGTGCCACCCGTGCCACCCGTGCCAGTTAAAGAGACCCCCAAAAGGAAAGCCGCGGATGACAGTGACGAGGAGTCCGTCCCCGCAGCCAAGGCGGAAAAGACGCCGTAGATCCCCAAGGTCCCGGCCAATGAGACGGCACCATCCACCAGCCAGGCGGCCCAGGACGAACAGCCCGCGGTTTTGGAGAAACCATCCAAACAACCAAATATCCCACCCGTGATCTTAAAAAAGAAGAACACCTGGTCAGCGGTCAAGCAGAAGATGGACGAAGCCAGGATAAAATTCGAGAAAGCCAGAATAGTCGCAGAAGACATCGCCATCGAGGCCTGCACCCCAGGTGATTTCCGCAGACTCACGAAGATGCTGGCCAACGAAAGCAGGGAGTACCATACGTACGCCCTGCCTGAGGAAAGACTGCTGCGAGTAGTCATAAGGGGCATCCCAAGCGGTGTAACCAGCGAAGAAGTCTAGGAGGACCTCACCTCACCAGCATCAGTCCAGAGAATGACATCGCGACGCACCAAGAAGGAGATCCCTCTCATGCTGCTCCAGATCCCCCTAAGCGAGGAAGGAATACTGGAAGTAACCCGCTGCTGTTCCCTGGTCGTGCGAACAGAAAGACAGAAGCCGCCCTGGCCATCGCGCAGTGACACCGCTGCCAGCGTTTCGGCCATGCACAAGGAAGATGCACCGCGCAGGCCAAATGCGTGAAGTGCGGTGCGTTTCCATGTTTGGTGAAGACATCCAATGGCACGATACCGTCAACTACCTTGGCGTGATCATGGACAAAGGCCTAACATGGAGACTGAACACAGAAGCCAGGAGGACGAGAGCTCTAATCTACCCTATGACGGGCAGACAGAGCAGACTCAACCTGAGGAACAAGCTCACGCTGATCAGGTCACTCATCCGGCCCCAACTGACGTACGCTTCCGTAGCCTGGGGCTATCAAGCGAAAAGCTACCTCCATTAGATCCAGAGGATAGAGAACGTCGCCCGAACAGCAGTCAACGCACCCTGGTTCGTTCTCAACGAAGACATCTTCGGGCAGACCAAAAATGCTATCAAAGCAGTTAGGTCTGCCCTTCCTCGAGCCACACAGCTCATCCTTACCCTACCGACAATCTGGATGACAGGATGTCAATTGGCATTCTATGTACCCTGCAAAAAAACCACAAAACACCCATATAGACCGATGACTACCCACGGGGGGGGGGCAAGCTGGCGAAGAAAAGAAAACGAAAACAAAAGAGCTCCAGAAGAGGCCTTAGCCAGCAAGGTACAACGAGCCAGGACCCAGGGAGGTGGGCCGAAATCATCTGCACCGCTCACATTTGGGCGTTGCCGGCTGCGAATGTCTGTTAAATAGGATAATTTCTGTTGAATTTAAAATCTTTGGTATATGCAAAATACAAAATATGTATATAGTAGCATGGTAGAACACTTCCTAGTGAAATTGGGTTATCTTTGTCAGGGTCATCATTAGATCATTTTATATAATATAAACTGTGAGTGATCGTGACTTTAGAGAAAAATGTTCAGAAAATTTTGAATTAAGATCATAAAAATGCAAAGAAGTACAAGATATTTAACTGCAATATACAGTATCTACAATACAAATAAACTTTGCAGTGTGAATTTGTAGATTAGCATGACCAACTATTATGAAACGAACGATAATGGCAGTCATGCGTCGTTAACGACATCGAATATTTATTTCAGAAATGAAAATAAAATGTATATAAACTGTGTACTTAATCTTAGTGGCACCCTTTAAAGGTGAATCGTGCTGTGTTCGCAGTCGCCCGCCACGTCCGACTGCAACTTCCACTCGTTATTATTGCAAATATTTTCTGTCGAAACATGTTACTAAGAAAGTTGTTTTATTTATTTCAAAACTTAAACGCCAGAAATAATTGTCGTTTTTAAAAAACAAGACGAAAGAAATAGTTCATAATTTCCGTTAACTTTTATAAAAGTTTCGTCGCCAAAGGAAATACATTTTTGTGTAGTCTCACTCAAGCTCATCTATGCGGAAAATACCGCCATTGATTCCTTTTTGTATGTAGACTGGATTCCATTTACAACTTAGTTGAAACGTGCGCAACTTATGAATTACTTAATTGCCAAACTTTGTAAAGGAAAAAACGTAAGAAGTTGAGTGCTTTACAGCTTATTTTAAAAAGAGGTTTTAACATCAGAGTAACAAATCCCATTTATGAAATTAGTTCCCCCACCGACAGGGTGGTGGTTAGTTATAGTTTTAATTAAATGAAGAATGAGTTTTAATTTGAAAGTGGATGTAATCTTATATTCTAAATCTGCAGATAGACAAATAACACTGGCTTTATTTTTAACCGACTTTAAAACATATTAAAAGGAGTAGGTTTTCAATTCTAGCCCAGACGACAGAGAACATTTTATGGTGAAACCCACAAAAATTTGCAATCGGAATAATTTTTTTTAATGAGTTCGTGGAAGTGTATAGAATAATATCCTGAAAAGTTTACATTTCGCTCGGATGCAGAACATAAAGAACAGTGAAAAAATTGTTTTGTGTTCCCGAACAAAAAATATCCTTAATAGAATTTATCGCTAAAGCCAGGGTATTCCTGGAAAAAAATATTGAAGTAACTTTGTCACTCTGCGCAGCCAGCGCTCGTTTAAATGCATACTATGGAACCTCTAAAAATTCTTGGCTGTTCTATCGAGTAAAATAAAGCTTTTTTCTCTTTCTGATTACACATTTTTAACATTTTTCTTAGTGAATAGGAGCATAAATAGTGAGTATGGAGGGAAAATATATAATTATGAACACATACAGAGACACCACACATAACCGCTGAATTGCTCGCATGAATTAAGTGCCTTTACTATATTGTATCTATTATAGGTACACCTATCCACATTTCAGCTATATCCAGTGGATTCCTTTTACATTTGTTAATGTACTAGAAAAGTTCCAGAATTTATATTGAAAACACTCAAAAATATTTTCGTAGTTATAAGGATAAAAATCGTGAAAATGGCAATTTCTTAACGTGATCTGATTGATCATATTTTCAAAAGAATGCATACAACTAAACGATTTTATGTTTGAACATTCGATAAGTATATATTTTTTCCGAAGTAGTGATATTTTATTTTTTCCAATGGGTCAATTTATCGACAAGTTACAGCCTCCAATATATGTAAAACAATATTTACAACACAACAGACTATTTCCAACCGTATCAAGTCCCCAAAAGACCAAAGTCCCTAATGACTCCCATGGCGTTTACGAAATACCTTGCTCCGACTGTCCCCAAACTTACACTGGACAAACAAACAGACGCATTATCAACAGGATATACGAACATCGCCTAGCAGTCAGAAAAACTGACCCTACCTCATCCCTAGCACAACACCGTCTCCAGACTAGAGATAACATAGACTTTGACAACACAAAAACAATAGCACCTATATATTCCGTAAGAACACTAACGACAGTCATCTCAACTGCTTGGAAATCACTAATATCTCCACTAACTATACAACCCTCTCCAACACCGCAAAGCGACCCTCCTGTCACGCGCAACCATTCCGCACCAGTGCTCACCAAACCCACCAATCCTACTATAAATACCTCACCTCAATCCACAACTCGTCAGTTCTCTTTAAGAACTGAGATTGAGATCTTGGGGACGAACCAAGGTTCGACCTGGGCAGTAGGCAGCTTGAGGCCCCGGACTCGAACCACTCCTTACACTTCCTAGACTTCTTATATACCTTTATATTATCGATTCTTCTTCCTTTTCTCTTGAAAATGGCTCCAAAGTGGGAGCCGAAACGTCGAGACTCCAATAATCTCAGACGCAGTTCAACCCGTGAACCTAGTATTTTTCATATATATAATATATATATATATATATATATATATATATATATATATATATATATATATATATATATATATATATATATATATATATATATATATATATATATATATGTTATATGCTAAATAAACCACATCAATGTATTCAAATATCTAAGTATCTTATCTAAATAAGTAACTTTATATTCTTATCATGGTACGTGATATAATTTGATACATTTATCACCTAAGCGATAACAACTTCCTAGACTTCTCATGTGAAACGCTGGCACGGCAACAATTCCCAGAATGCTGTGCCTACGTTGATATCAAACCTTATAAATATGACCAACAGACGCATTTGCGTTCAGTATTCATTTAATCTCTGTACTAATTATATCTACATATTTTCAACCATATAAAATCATATAAATAATTTGTAAAAGTTAAAATAAAAGTTTTAAAAAGCAAATCAAGTTCTAAGTGATATAAAAGTGGCGCAGTCGGTAGGATTGGTAATAACGCCTGGAATAAGAGCCTAACCAACGAAAACCTCCCAGAAGAACAAGGAACACCCCAAAAAGGGCCTAACTTCAGGAAAGGATCGCCGGAACAAGGAGACCTTTGACGACGGGCGGCGGATTCCAATCCCTAAATCAAGAAAGAACCTACAAATGAGGATTTATTACGTGTAAGTACTTATTGAATCATCTCGTTTTTAGTGCAAATTTAATTAAAATAATAACCGCATCATTTCTTGCGTATTGTCCGTGGAAAAGAACAGTTCTGTTGTCCATTGCTATTATAAGTAAAATAAATCTAAGTTTTCAAATTCAAATTAGTTTATGCCAGTAACTACTCGAAATATGGCTCACCAACAACAACAAAACCAACAACAGCACGAGCCACAACCTCAACCTCAACCTCAACCAGACGTTGTTGAACCGTATAAATTGAGCGAAATATTTTCAATTATTCCTGAATATGACGGTAATCAAATAAATTTAAATACGTTTTTAAATTCATGCAGAACTGCTTTTGGCATGTCAATTGGCAACCAGGTGGTACTTTTAACTGTTCACATAAAAAACAAATTAAAAGGCCGTGCGGCTGAACTAGTGAACTCTAGAAATCCCACTCATTGGGAAGAAATTAAAACTCTTTTAGAGAATCATTTCGGTGATAGTAGAGACCTAACCTCCTTAATACAAGACTTGCAAAGAATGCGACAACTTCCCGGTGAATCTCCGCTCACGTTTATTGCGCGCTTACAAACCCACGAAGCAAAAATGCATGCTTCTGTTCATAAACAGCGGTTAACAGCGGCACAAAAACAAGCCCAAACGCAATTAACTGAGGGCATGGTTTTGAACACCTTACTCACGGGACTAGAACCCAAACTTGCGCATGTTGTTAGGGCAAGCGACCCTGAGAATATGCTAAAAGCAATAACGAGAGTTCGAAAAGAACTCCAATTAAATTACTTTGAAACGCAAAAAACCAATCGCAACAATAGTGCAATCACTCCCACGCGCAACCAAAACTTCCCCTTACCTGCAAGACATTGTTCATTTTGCAAACGTACGGGACACGTCGCTAATGAATGTCGTCAGAGACAACAAAGTTCTCGACCACCAAATTTTGGTACTCCCCAAATCTATCCTAGGCCTAATTACTATAATCAAAATCCTGGAAATTCGCAAAATTTCCAACAACAAAGACCTAACTACTATAACCAAAATCCTGGAAGCTCACAAAACTTCCAGCAACAAAGACCACCCGTCATTGCACCAAACCCAAATTTCAATAATGCAAGACCACCTGCGATTCAACCTAACCCTAATTATTATAGACCAAATTCAAATAGAAAAACGCTTCACCTCAATCAAAATACTGAACCCGAAAATCTAGAGCAACAAAATCAAAGTTATTACGTTCACGATAACCCTTACGAAAATATTAACGAGGGATATTATACTGATAATAACCCCTACACAAGTCCGAACTATTATACAGCTAATACTTCGGAATACGACAACAGCAACGAAGACTATTATACTGCTAATAGTCCCTCCGAAAATTATTACACGGACGAATCCACTTTCGATACAACACCTGTATATAATCGGGATTTTCGATCAGGCCCACATGCCCAGTCGGACCCGCCTTATCACAAAACAGGAGACCCCGAGATGACAGTATTGCAAACCCAATTTGGAAAAATGAACTTGGACAATTTCAACCCAAATCTCAACTTCCCGGAACAACAGTTCCTATAAGCCCCTTATTGTCTGTCAAATCCAAAAATTTGTATTATATCTATGGTATTACTAACACGCATAGATTATTAATCGACACGGGCGCAGGACTATCCATATTCAAACCCAAAATTTGTGAAAATTATAGTAGGAGATGTCCGGAAAACATTACGATCCAAGGCATAACTGACCAAAAAATAAATATTAACGAAGCCGTCTTTATCCCGTTTGACAACAATGAACCATTCAAAATTTATGTATGTGATCTTGACATAGAATTCGATGGACTCCTAGGGTCTGATTTCTTAGAACACTACAATTGTATAGTGGATATAAAAAACAAAAAACTTGTAACAAATTTCAAAACAATCCCGATCCACAAAGTCACAGACCAGGGTCTGCCAAACGTACAAAATTACCCAAACCCAGATAATCGTGATACCACTCGTAATATATCAAATATAATTTCAGTTGAACCACGTATAGAACAAATTACCAAACTTAAATGTCACTTGACCAGTACGGAAGCTATACTGCTAGCTACCGAAGTAGACAAGGTAAGACTCCCTAACGCGATAGTTCAGATAGACGATAAAGGTGAATTTATTACCTCTATATTAAACGTAAACGCGGTACCCAAAACCGTTAATTTTTCAAATTTAAAACTAGAACCGATCCAAAATTTCTCACTGAATTATATGGACGAAGAAACCTCCCAAACTTGCGTAGACAGACATTATGAAATAAAAAACCAACTCCGTCTAGACCACCTAAACATGGAAGAAAATGAACTAATAACACAACTTTGCCTAGAATACGCGGACATTTTTTATCTTGAAGGTGACCAACTAACTTTCACCAATGAAATTAAACACGCGATAGATACCAATGACGCGAAACCGGTATTCACGAAATCGTACCGATACCCTCAGATACACAAAGAAGAAGTCAAAACGCAGGTATCCAAAATGTTAGAACAAAATATTATTCGTCCCTCTAACTCCCCCTGGTCATCTCCAGTGTGGGTTGTCCCTAAGAAACTTGATGCTTCGGGTAAGCCGAAATGGCGTGTGGTTGTAGACTACAGAAAACTCAACGAGTTAACTGTAGGAGATAAATACCCTCTACCCAACATCTCAGATCTCCTGGATCAATTAGGCAAGTGCCAGTACTTCACAACATTGGACTTAGCCTCTGGGTTCCACCAGATCGAGATAGACCCGAAAGACATCCCGAAAAGTGCATTTAGCGTAGACAACGGGCACTATGAATTCGTTCGTATGCCCTTCGGCCTTAAAAATGCCCCTTCCACCTTCCAAAGGGTTATGGACAACATCCTCATGGGCATTCAAAACGAGAGATGTCTGGTATATATGGATGATATTATCATATATTCCCCGACAGTTCACGAACACATTTCTCGCCTCACAGAAGTGTTCAAACGACTTCGAAATGCCAACTTAAAAATCCAACCTGATAAATGCGAGTTCCTTCGTAAAGAAGTCGCATACCTAGGCCATCTCATAACCAAGGAAGGAGTAAAACCAAACCCCGATAAGATACAGTGCATCGAAAATTTTCCCCAGCCTACTAACCAGAAGGAGATCAAATCCTTCCTCGGGTTGGCAGGTTATTATCGCAGATTTATAAGTAATTTCGCGAAACTATCCAAGCCCCTCACCAAATTGTTACAAAAGGATGTCCCTTTTGCTTTCGACTCAGAATGTCACAAATCCTTCGAGGAATTGAAACAAGCCCTTACTTCGACGCCAGTACTCATCTACCCAAACTTCGACGAAACGTTTCTACTCACCACTGATGCAAGCGCATTCGCCATCGGCGCCGTGCTCCCACAAAGCCCCATTGGCAAAGACTTACCAATAGCTTTCGCCTCAAGGACCCTCTGTAAAGCCGAAACCAAATACTCAACCATAGAGCGTGAACTTTTAGCTATAGTATGGGCCGTGAAACACTTCCGTCCGTACATATTTGGTCGAAAGTTCAAACTAATAACTGACCATAGACCTTTAACGTGGCTCTTTTCGATAAAAGACCCCGGTAGCCGCCTAGCACGTTGGCGACTGAAGCTTGAAGAATACGAATACGAAATCGAATATAAACCCGGCCGCATTAATAAAAATGCAGACGCTCTTTCCCGCATAAAGATAAATCACATCCAAGATTCCTCTAACTTTCAAGCAGAATCAAAACTAGTAACATACCCCGTTCAAAGTCCCTCAACTCCAATAGAACCCGATCCTGATAGCCAGGACACGACAAGCGACACGACGGAAACAAACGAACAAGAAGATGTCCTGAACGAATTCGAAACTTTCGTAAAATTGTATAAAACAAAGTCACTTATCGATTATTCTAAAATTGAATTTTCGAACGGACAACTCCTGGACAAAACCAATAAAAATATAGTGACCTTTTTCCAACAAAACAATCTCAAAGATTTTCATTATAAAATCCTTGAAGATTTGTTCGAAGAAAACGCAGACTTCCGAGATTTAGAATTAAATAAATTATCGAGTAAGTCGGTGCGACATAGAAATTACTTTATCGTGGCTCTACCATACGACCCCGAAACCGTAATCCAAAATCTATTTATCTCCCTATACAAAGGTCGTGAAGAGTTCGACGACTCCAAAACGTATTGTATCGAAAACAATGTCGAACTCCCTATTCTTGAAATTTTGTCATTTCTTTTATCGGAAAAAGACGTGAAACTCAAAATATGTCAAAACGTTACTAGAACACCTAGTGACGACGAAATCCCAATTATTATCGACCAGCATCATACTGGCAAAGCTCATCTCCACCGTGGAATAAATGAGACTATTCGTCGTATTCGAGAGAAATACAATTGGAAAGGATTGACAAAAGACGTCGAAAATTTCATAAAAGCCTGCAAAATCTGCCAAGAAACAAAAATCTGTCGCAAAAATTTAGATAACCCTCTCGTAATTACGGAGACGCCTAAATCCCCGTTTGAACGTATAAACATAGACGTCCTAGAAGTCCCAACGAAAAATTACGCACTTACTATACGCGACGAACTTACAAAATTCACTCAAGCGTATCCTATCAAAGATAAATCGGCAAAATCAATCGCAAACACCCTACTCGTTTACTTCCAGCACTTCGGAACACCCCTTCGAATCCATTGCGATTATGGCCGAGAATTCGATAACGCCATCCTAAAAGATTTATGTCTCCTCTATGACATCAAAGTAACGCAGTCTAGTGTCGGACACCCCCAATCTAATGGTTCCTTAGAAAGGTTCCACGCTACCTTGTTGGAAATGATCCGAGCACACGTGGCAGAACACCCTGACGAACACCCCTTCAACATATTACCTTACGCGATAATATGCTATAATACCTCTACTAATAAAACTCACGGATTTACACCCTACGAGTTAGTTTTCGGACACACGTCCAGTAGACCACCTGAAACGCTATATAATCAGGAAGAACTAGTCACGAAATACGTCAGAGACTTAAATAATCGCCTCTCTTATTATTATAAAGTCGCGCGCGCCAGAACTGAAACACAAAAACAAAAAGCGAAAGTTCGGTTCGACGCCCACGTTTCAAAGGAAACCCCCGAATATCAGATTGGTCAAAAGGTGTATTTAAAAGAATCCCAAATCACCGATAAGTTACGTAATAAATATAACGGGCCATTTGAGATTTTGGAACTTCACAAAAACTCAGCCACCCTCCTTAACAAAAAAACAAAACAAAAAACTAAAGCTAACTTTGACAGGTTAAAACCATATATTGAAGCCTAAATTGCCTTACAGGTTCACCTTGCTGATCGGAGCAGCCATGTCCCAGTACCAAATAACACCCATCAATAACACCGTCGGAGTCTATTACCACGACGAAACGAGGATAATAATTTCCAATAATAAATGGACTCTGCTAGTCCATAAAAATCTATCAAGCCTCGAAGAAGCCTTTATCAACAACAACAAAATTTTAGAATCAATTGTAAATATATTCACCCCTGATACACGCGAAACGAAAGAATTCCTAGTCAAAGTCAAAACACACATAACACTCCTAAACCAAGTATCAAATTCCCTTAAGGTAAAATTTGAAGAAATCTTTGTTAACACCAAACGATTCAAGCGCGGTATATTAAATGGAGCAGGTAGTATATTTAAAGCAATTACCGGCAATCTAGATGCGGAAGATGGACAATTCTTCACAGACAGTATTAACAAATTAAACAAAGATCAACATCAAATAGAAAACCTCCTGAAAAATCAAATATCCGTTACCTCTACCGTCGTAAAAACCTTTAACGAAACGATCCAAAATGTGCAAATTAATATCGTAACGTTTAACGAGGATATGAAAAAGATTCAAATCGGACTGCATAAAGTAAATGATAGAGTTGCACTGGTTCAAGCCGAACTAAAATTTATCGAAACATGTGAAAAATTGACTGAAAGTTACTTGTACCTCCAGAGCAACCTTGATGACATTTTGAACGCGATCACATTTGCTCGTCTGAAAATAATACACTCTTCAATTATTTCACCAGAAAGTTTGATTACTGCACTTCAGGAAATCTCTCAAAACTTAGTAAAAAATAATCTACCCCTACCGGTAAAATATTCAGAAATCCCTCAATACCTAGAAATTATCGAACTAGAAGCCTTTCAATCAAAATCAGATCTTGTTTTCGTTCTAAGAATACCACTAGTAGAACAACAACTCTATACCCTGTATCATTTGTATCCTATCCCTATACTAGACAACAGAACTGGCCTTCACCATGTCTTGTCATTCTCACAAAAATTCATTGCGCGTAACGATGATTCACTAATGTACATCCCCGTCAAGGACCTGAGTACATGCAAACAACTAGATTCCCATAAGAAACTATGCTCAGACCTTTACGCCTACCCGATCGACAGCAGTGCAGCATGCGAAGCCCAGCTACTGAAAAACTTCAGAAAAATCCCAGAAAACTGTGTAAGTTCCCTCGTCTATGGACAAGGTTATAACGTTCAGAAACTACAAGGCAATGTGTGGTTAATAATTGTCTCTGAACCCATTCACATCACCATAAACTGTAATAAAATGGACACAAAAATCACCAGTGTTAATAAGAACTCTATATTAAAACTCCACCCGGACTGTTACGCGTTTGTCGGTATAACAAAAGTGCAAGCAGAAAGCCGCAATACCATCAACATTACGGACAATTCACATCCAGTGGTTATACCCTATGACTGTTGTAGTGACATTCCCGAAAAACTCCAGCTACCCAAGTTGGAACCTCTCCAGTTCGATCATCTAAATGTCGAAAATCTAGACATAGCCAACCACAAACTCGAGCAATACTCTAGAGACTTAGACAAACTAATAAACGAACCATTTATAACTAAACATTTTTCTTTAAGCATGTATACAGTTATTGGTCTGTCCATCTGTCTCCTAGCCGCCTTCATCGTCTGGAAATGCAGGAAAAGATGCTGTGGTTGTAAGGAATCCAAGGACGCCACCCCTAATGAGATGCTGAAAAGAATTGGCACCCTCCTGAGAAGAAGACCTCATCTACCTACAGAAGGGGAAGAAATGACCGATTTTTCCCAAAAAGTCGGTGAATAACACCGACTTTTCAAAAAGAAAGGGAGTTGTTATATGCTAAATAAACCACATCAATGTATTCAAATATCTAAGTATCTTATCTAAATAAGTAACTTTATATTCTTATCATGGTACGTGATATAATTTGATACATTTATCACCTAAGCGATAACAACTTCCTAGACTTCTCATGTGAAACGCTGGCACGGCAACAATTCCCAGAATGCTGTGCCTACGTTGATATCAAACCTTATAAATATGACCAACAGACGCATTTGCGTTCAGTATTCATTTAATCTCTGTACTAATTATATCTACATATTTTCAACCATATAAAATCATATAAATAATTTGTAAAAGTTAAAATAAAAGTTTTAAAAAGCAAATCAAGTTCTAAGTGATATAAAATATATATATATATATATATATATATATATATATATATATATATATATATATATATATATATATATATATATATA